>VXBW01006630.1:290842-330106 GCA_013400375.1 Thinocorus orbignyianus | reverse complement strand
ATTTAATTATATATTTTTGAATTTATGAATATATGAGGACAGAACTGGATACTAAAACCCATAGCTAGTTCCCAAACAGATTGCTGAAAATCCTTTTTTTGTTTTTCACTGTACATTGTTCACCTCAGTTTGACTAAGAGTTCCTCTTCCCTCATGTTCAGGTCTGAATTTGGGCATTTCTGGTCTTCTGCAGTTACAGGCCTAGAAATTACTTTATGAAACACCAAAGACATTGTGCAGAGCAAACATGAATCACCATCCTTTAGTGACTACTTGTTAAATTAAGACTTCCTTGTTAATAAACTATATGCTTTCTATTCCTTTCACTGGTGTCATTCTTACTCAAAGTGCTACAAACCTCTTTGGAACTTCACTGTGCTACAAAAAATTAGGAGATATTTCTCATAGATTTAGCTGAACTGGCACAAACTTTTTGGGAGCCCCTAATACTGCTGAAGTTCCCACTTCAGCAGGCCCACTTTTAATTAAATGTATTTAATAGTCTATTAGTAGCTAACCCATTAGTGAAAACAGAAACGGTAGCTGCCTTCCACTGCATTCAGCCACTTGAACACTGGTATTTGAGCTGAATTGCTCAAATAATAGCAGAATAAGTGAGTCTCTGTGCTGGTTTGTTTTCTTAAAGTAGACATGGAGTGTCTTTCAAAATGTCCACTACACCCTAATTGTTCTACTTTTGCTTTTACAACATAGCACAATCTGTGCTTCTGGGATATTTATTCCCTTCCTCCTCTTACTAGAGATTATTTTATGTCTTCAGCCATGACGGTTTATGTTCTGAAAATTTTATCATATGTCTATTGAGGACTTTAACACGTGATTGTTGTATGGGCTAGTTTATAGTTCCGTTTCTTCCCAGCACATTAGATAATCAGGTCCATCTGGCCATTTAGTGGATGTTTCTTTTTTACTAGTCTTCTTGTTTTCCACAGCCACAGGTGATACTCTGCAAATGAAATGAATACCTGACAACCTAATGACAGAAATTTAATGTTTAAAAGATTTTTACACTGAACCACTTAATAAATTGTAACTCAGGGTACATGTAATATAATCTGTATTTCTGTATAATTCATTAAAGTAGAGGCTTACGGAGTACCCAAGTTAGGGATTAGAAACATATATTTATTAGGAACTTTTTGTCTGTCTTCCCAGACTTACTCATCAATTTATTTTGATGCAGATGATAAACAACTGGTTTATGGCCCAATTACTGTATTGGTATTTTTCAAGTCTATCATCTAAGAACAAATCCAATTAATTGTGTTTCAAATCACTCTTGAAATACATCCTTTGTCTCTGGAAGTTGGTGGCTCTGCATTTGTTCTAGTCCTCTCATTTTTTTCTGTCACTGACACTGATGTGATGAATCTCCTCAGGTTTGTTATAATGAGACAGCCAAGTCGTAAAATATATGAGGTGCTATGCTCTCGTGGGGAAAAGGGACCACAAGAGAAGAGATGGTTTGTGCAACAGCTAACAAGGAGGGAAAGCATGAGTCACAGTGTGAAACATGATGAGAAGACCCATGTGAAGGGAGTGCAGAAACAATCTGGTCTCTTATTCTGTTCATAGCTGTCTATTCCATTTTCAACTGATTCTGGGCATGCACACAATAATTACCACAATGCTTTCATGATATTTTTTTCTTTATTTCACCAAAGATTTGCACTGACCCTGACTTATGATTGATACCTGAACTAGTTGAATCTGTGAAGTTTTGTCAGCTGCCTTAGATGGAGCTATTTACCTATACAGTGAGTCGTGGAATTATTACAAAAAAGCAAATCTGCAGCCAAGACTGCACTATTACCGAGAGAGTGAGCTTTACACAAAAAGAAAGAAAAAAATAGGGTCATAAACCCAACTTTCACAAAAAGAATATACTTTAAAAGTTCTGCACCTTTTGCAGATACTTAAGTAGAGTTTAAAAAATGTGGTATAGGTTTTGGAGGGCATTTATACTCTTTTTGAAATGTACATTTCAATGTGGACTTTTTGTATTTGTAAACATTTAACGTCCTTTGCTAAGGACTTGGTATCATGCTTTTGCAACAGAGTTTAATACCAAAATAATTTAATTTTCTTTATTACATTTTTTTCTTGTATCCTTTGTAAAAGGTTGATGAGCTTCCCTATAGACATACATTCTGCAAAGAAAGAAATGCCAAATTCTTTGAAAAGATCACAGCTTAAACAGAAAACCTTGTGCACTGAGTTTGCACATGCATTTTGTTGGTAAAGACTTACCACACCCCACCAAAGGGCATCAGCATAGCTGGCGAAACCTGTCTTCCCATCCTCATCAACTGCATCTTTCTCAGCAAGATAAACAAAATAGGATGAAAAAATTAATCCCAAGAATCCGATGTACAATGTGGTTATGAGTTCCTATTAAGAGAAAAAGCAAACAAGTACGTAAGATTTACATCATATATATATATATATATATATAATTGTAAATATCTGGGAGGGTTTTTGCATCACAGTAGAAAAAATTAATAAGTCCTATTTCAGATATGAAATTTGCTTCAAGAAAAACAGGTAGTTCAGTGACTTGTTTTCTATCCATATTGGACTAAAGAATTCAAGAATCCATCATTTATAGCAAATCATTCGGACAGCTAAGTGGAGGGTGGGACATATCTCCTGTTTCATGTCTTGCAACTGACAATCACTCCATTTAACTGTCCACACAAAATACCAAACATTAATGCATTTAAAAAATAGTAAAACAGTTTTAGAAATGTACTTTATGAACAATACGCTAAAATAACAGTTAAGAAACAACAATCATGTCTTGTGATTACGACCACAGCTAAGCAATAAACTCATGTATTTGTTACTTAGATTGCTTAAGAATTAATATTGATACCTTAACAGTTTCATGTTAAGATAAAAAAAATCTTAAGATACAATATGTTAGGTATGTTAACCTCTACTTCAGTTCTGAAAAATAAAGACTTTTTGAGGCTAGGCCAGTGAATTGGATGGGACTTCAGTCAGGGCATGATACAGTGCTGGTGAATGTATCAGTTTCTCTATTGATTTTTGTGTAAGAAAGTTGTATCAGACCTGATGCGACAGACACAGGACAGTTAGAATCTTCAGGAAAAACATGCTTGCACATTTAAACAAGGAAAAACTTGTGTGTCACAGATGCAAAAATGTGTAAAGCTTATAAATAAAGCTTACTTCATAATCAAATGAGATATTCAACCACCCCTCAGGAAAATCCAATACCTAGTTATGTAGGAAAACAGCTTGTTTTAATTGCTCAACGGTTACTGTGTTTCAATAGTTAACACATATTATTCCTTTATTTTCTTTGCAACTATTTAAGCCTCTTTATTATGAAACACTGCAGTACTACATCTTCACTGGCATCTTCCTTAAATTCTTGGCAGGGTTATTTTTCTTTCCTTGGATCCAAACCAATATGGGAATTAAAATATTCCCATAAGATAAATTTTAAATTAAAACCTGTCTAAGAAGTATTGCATCTACTTAGAAAGTATGTCAGGATTTCACAGATTTTCTCTAACACTCTAGCCACATTTCTTAAACTGTTAGTGAAAAAAGGATCAGGTTTTATCACCAAACTTCCTTCAAATTTTTTTTTTTTTTTTTTTTTTTTTTTTTTTTTTTTCATTTACTTATTAGAGCTTCCTTGGAACATGTAGCCCTAACAGCTAATAATTGTATTCAACAGCAGAAACTATAGGTACTCTTCCCTCTAGTAGAGCACTAATTAAAATCTCACTTGAGCAAGATTTTAAGCAGTCTTGGCGCCAGGTGTTTTTTCTCTAATCATTTAATAATGACCTATATAATGAATTTTGATAGCATTAAGTTTTGTCCGTGGCAAAGTCTTTTAATCCAAGCCTTAACTTTTTGCAGGCCTGTTTGCTAAACAAGGCAGCTGAAAGAGGAAATAAAACTTGGGTTTTTAGCTAGTCCCCATTCTTTTCTCATCTTTTTCTAATGATAATGGTACACTGTGCACTTGTACATATGACTTCATTGCTCTGGAAAGTTCCTTATAGTTACATTTATAGTCGACTATTTTCATTTCTCTAATTTTTCAACACTTTTCGGTTTGCTTACACGATATTTTTTCAATGCAAGATGAAACTCTTTAACACCTGAGACTGTAAGTCTCTAATTTTGGTGATCCATAGAAAACTACAACAGAAATGGAGACTAATTCTTGTTGCTTGTTTAGAAAGAAAACACTCTGCTTTCATCTCTAGTGGATTTGTGACTTCCTTCCACATCAACAGAAATCTTATAGCTACACTTGGTATGTTGCTTAAGTCTCAGATATTCCATGTTATTGAGGAATGGCCATCACTACTTTCTTTTAATCTTGTCTCAGAGGACAGAATTAGAGAGTAGGTGACAACTGGAATACTTCTATGTTAAGTGCTGGCTTTTTGAGAAGTGGGCAGAAAAATATGCTTTCCAGAAGTGCTATGTATGGTCTTACAAGATTCAGTCAAACAGGTTGAAGTAGTAACAGAAGCACGCAGCTTATTTCACTATTGGCACCTTTCAGCCCCAGTCGTATTCATCTAAAGACTGAACTCTTGTTAAGTAAAGCCCAGATGCAAATGTAATTGCCTGAGATTTATTCTAAATGTCACTATGTTAAATATATATAGAGAGACAAAGTACTACTTGCCTATATTTAATTATTAGGAACAATGGCAGTAATCTAATACATACCTCATTTAAGGGAAAACACACAAGATTTTAAAATGTGCTTCAAGAAATACAGATATAGTGGTGTCTACCAATGTCAAATAGTATGAATTGATATACAATCTCAAACCAAAGAGCATTTTGCAGAAATTAGGCCTTAACACTTCATGTTGATGAGAATTTTTAATAGATAGGAGTCTAAGAATGAAGAGTGTTGCCTAATCCAAATGACTGTTTTCAGCAAGGACTTTCAGATATGTATACACAAAGGAAACATCAAGAATGAAAAACAAATATGCACAAAAGTAAATCTGAGCTTTGAGAGACTTGAGTCAACACATTTTTTTAACTTAGATTTATATTTTCAGTGACAATAAGAACCAAACAATATAAAATTCAACACTGAGGAAAAACAGACAAAAACCCCAAATCCACAACTCATCAGTAACTTCCTCCTCAAAGCAGTAGAAGACCTCATAAAGCCAGGTGATGAATAAGTAAAACTAATGGAGAGGGTTACAAGCTGGAGCTGTATTGGCTAACTCAGTTTTTCAGTTAGCTGCATGATTTTTCCATGTCTTTCCATTACCACATGACTCATGTTTTGTTGCTTTTGGCAAGAAATGCTTGTATAAGCTCAACCTGCTGAAAATAGAAGAGCACCCTAGCCAACTTGGGCTCGAGTGAGCCAATACAGCTATACGTAAAATTCCAAAACACATGGAAATCATTGGTGACAACTTTAGTAAGCTCTTCTGGGCCCACGGAGTTCTAAGTGTCTGTTATTTTCACAGGTCACAAAGATGTGAATTTATTTTCTCACATTGTTTAAGGGTTTAGGCTCCCATTTTTTCTGAAAGAGTACCAAACTCAACAAATAAACAAGGACCTTGTACTCTGCCTGTAAAGAAAAAGCAGCTGAGGTGGTTTGGTTTTGCTTTGTTTTGTTTTTTAAACAAAAATTTCTTTAAGAGACTGGACAGGAATAAAGGTTCCATTTTCCCTTCTGTTTGGTCCCATGCTAGGGTTTCAGCTGCACTTGTCCAATGTCAATACAGAACCGTGTGTTTGATATTTTTTTTTTTATTAATGTGTTAGTGGGTGATCTGCTTTGACAAGTACTACAGATCTGTAGAGTTTTATGTATCATCACAATCACTTCTTTGGATTAGGAGAAATTCAGGTGCGTTTATTCATAAATTCAAGAGTATTTTTTTTTCCTTTTAAATCACTGAACTTATTTACGTTTGTGACATTTAAGATTTAAGTGTTATATTTTGGAGATAGTATTTCCAGATTCTTGACTAAAACTCTGAACACCCACAGGAAAAAATTTTCTCAAACACCTCTGTCAGTAAGGTTAGTAAATGTTGAGAAAGTGTATTTGGATACCAGCTCTGCCCTAGCTAGATATCCAGGCAATGTGACCATAATAAATGAAGACCACACAGACTTGGAGCACTAAAAGTCATCCTGCTGTACAGGATGAAAGTAGGCTTTATATTAGAGTACTTGTAAAAGATTTATTTCAAATTGGAACTTTGGTGTGCATCAATGCTGCACAGTCATCATGACATGAAATTTCCTACAGTACTAAGGGAGAAAAATAAAGGAAGGAAAAGCAACTTTTAATATTGAATTAATCTTTTGGATTAAGTACTTCCCATTTTCTGCCCCAGAACAACATTTTTCTAAATAGCAAATGAAACAAGGTCTGTGTGGAAATATATAACTATTTGTCAATATCTGGAGAACAAATCTATACTCACAAAGAGTAGGTTAAAGGACAATCCTTACAAGTCTGATGTAAAGATTTATAGCACAGTATTAGCCCTCCATATTATGGTATGATACTCAAAATTTAAAGGGTAATGATAAAAATTTTAAGTCCTAGTTTGAGGTAAAATGAATCGATTTTCTGTTTTACAATTTTACTTTTTTAGCTAGGCCTATTCTAGCTAACTAAACTCTGAAATTAACAGCACATTGTTCAGAAAGCTGTTCACTCTCATAGTGATAAGACCTGATTACACCAAGGAACGGTGTGCAGAGAGGCCCTTGCTTATCCTTACTGCTAGAAAAACCAAGGTCAGGGAATTTAGTTAGTTGCCCCGCTGGAGGGTCGGAAGCAGAAAAGCGTAGAAGGGTCACACCTGTAGGGAGGCATAGACAGGACAGGGGACCCAAAACTGACCAACTGGGGCATTCCATACCAACTGCATCATGCTCAGTACAAAAGCTGAGGAATCTAAGGGTCAACTCTCTTTCTTTGGTGGCTGACGTCCAAGGAGGATCCTATCTGTTCATTTGCCTTTGATCCTGATCCGAGTGTTCCTGACTCCAGACCTGGAATCCAGCTCCTGTCAATCACCAAGTCCAGTCTGGGACTTCTCCTGATGCCTGCTGGCAATGTGATCATCATCCTGGGAGCCTGGTATGGTTTTGTACATATTGTATCTATTTCATTATTTTCTTCTTGATTTAACTTTAGTATTACTACTTCATAAAAGTAGTTTAGTTCATTCTAAACTCATAAATCTTCTTATCTCTTCCTCTTCTTTCTTTTCTGGGGGAGGAAAGGCCTTCTATCAATCTGGTTTCGGTAAATTTGGCTGAAACCATGACAGTTTGTTATTATTTTCATAAAGCTAAGTCAATTTTTCATCAAGAGATCCCATGAAGCCAAAAAAAGAAGCCTTCAGCTATAGAATTTTAAGTCTGCACTAAAACATGTAAGCTTTTCCAGCTTAATGAACTTTTATACAGAATAGCTGTTTCAAAGATTTAATAGACACGTAACTATATACAGCCAAGTTTACCTCTGTGACTACACCCTTGGAAAAGCATCTTTATTATAACTATAATGACTGTAAGTAATTATAAGTATATTATCATAATATATTTTTATTTATAGAATGGATTAGGAAATTCCATATTCAGACACAGAAAATAGAATAATTTAAACAACTAACTTGTTCTATCAACGTTTTTCCATTAGTATTTGTTTTTCCACAGATCGACTAAGCTAGGAACACATCTTCTGTGAAAACAGTAGACAGTATGTGCAATATGAAAGGCAGCTCACACAACTGCATTTAATAAATTATAGTGAAGGATAACATCAAATAGTACAACAGTTAATTTCAAAAAAATAACCAAGCTGATACCCTGTTAACCACTGACAGTAAGTACAGAATAGTGTTCCCATTTTACAACTAGAAAGAAACACATAGACTTTTAAAGCACTTTTCTCTTGCAACAGTAACTTTTCTTTTAGACCAGACCAAGATTTGAAATACATTTGAAGAATATACTAAAGTAAACTAAATACTGGGGTTCTTTAAAGATCTAGTACCTGGCGATGTATGAAAACAACTGATCCTAATAGTCGCCAGGTGCCACCCTGTCGATCTACATGAAGCATGCGGAGTATCTGGAGAAACCGGATTCCCCTGTAAGAAAAATAGAACCTTAAATAAAACTAATGTTTGAGAACAATACTGGCTCTATCTATACATATTTGAGTATGTTCACTAACATACTGCCATATTAAAGAAATGTGATAGCATTGACTCTGACTAGGGTTGCATCTTAGATTCAAGACGACTCAGTAGACAGTACATTTAGATAACATTTCATTACATTCAAACATATTCAGAAATACTGACTAGGACACCAACTAGAAGAAAAATAAAACAAAAAGGTCTAATTCATATAGTTTCAAACTCAAATAATATTTGTATACTTCACCTGATTATGATTCTCAAATGCTTCCTTTCCAAGCAAACCCAGTGCTTCAGGCTTTGCTAACATAAATATGAGGAAATTTTTTTCTCTATTTACCAAAAGTAGAAGGTGAATTGCACATGGTATTACTGAAGTCTTTTTTTGTGTAAGTTACAGAAATCATCTCATTGGAAATAGATAGTCTTATGTGATTTTAGGACAATGACTGAATCATAAACTCCAAATAATTATTTCCCTATAGTGGAAAATAATTATCTATATTGCTCTTCAGCAGGATTTTATTCAATGGAAATATTTCATTCTACTCACCCTTTCAACAATGAACTCAGTTTGCCTACACTCATCTTACTATCTTTTCACTAAAACAAAAGAATGAAGAGCAGGAAAGGATGAATGTTGAATTCAACTGTCTGAAAACTTTTCACTAGAAGTATTTTTAGCTCTTTTTAGCTATACTTAATATGTTCTTGTTGGTTTTTGTTTGTTTGTTCGTCCTTAATTCAATCTTCTTAATTCAATTCCACTGTGGATGCATTTTTCTGGTTAGACCAACAGGTAGGAAACTCAGAATGGTGTCATTCTCAGTCACTGGAAAGGCATACTGTCTTCAGAAGGTCCCAACTTTTCCTCTATACAGAAAGCAGGGTTTCTGAGCTTTCACAGCTGACAGTCAAATTATCAAATGATTGTCTTTTTTTTTTTTTTGAAAGCACACACCAATCCTGACTATCAGCTGTTTGCTGCAGGGATGAAAATGTCAACCTGTCATACCTGATGGGTGTGGAGCTCGCAACTTCATTCTACAAGAAAACAACCTAACTAGCTTTCTGGGTTTGCTGGGATTTAAAGGAGGTCCATCTAAAGAGGACCACAACAGTACACCTTAAAAGCAGGAAATGCAAACACCAGGCTATAAGATTCATTCCTTCTTAATTCAAAAAGAGCCACTCAAGTCACAGTTCTGAGGAATCCTGACGGAACCAAGACTTGCCTGACTCAGCTGGTTTTTCAAAGGGACAATAACAACAATGAGGAGACGTGGGTTAAGTTTTTCTGGCAGAAATTTTCACATTCATCTTCTTCCTATATAAGCTGATAAATCACATTTGTGCTGCTTGTGTGGAGCTCTATTACCATGCAAGGCTTAATACTCAAAGGTAACAGTTACCTTAAAAATACTTTTTCCATGTAGTTCCCTCCAGTGTTTATCTACTCAGCTAAACAGTTTAGACCATATTCTACATTCTCAGTTCCTGATGATTAGATTGCATTGGGAATTAGAGGCTTGTAACAGAATATGCAGCCCATCTTGCAAGTTAGAAGGAATGGGAAGTACACCTACTCTGCTTATTCTTCCTTTCTTCTGTTTACACACTTCCCAAAACAAGCTTGCAGTACTTGACGCAAGCTGAACAAACACTGTCGACTTCAAATGTTTCTGGTTCATGTATGGTGTGAGTTACTAGTGCCAAACAAATCCACCAAAGCCTAATTACTCTTTAAACAAAGTAATTACTCATACTCAAAAAGTACCAAGTTAAGTGCTGTCTGGATTACTTCTTAAATAAAGTGATGTTCTGTAGTACTCTTTTGTCTGAGAGAGCTGTTTGATATTTATTCAGGACATAATGTTTCTTTAGATTTTTCCTCTTGGATTCAGCATTCACATCATTCTTCCAATGCCTTGTTTCTGCACTCCTTTCCCAACCAGTGACCAAGCACAACAGCACACGAAAACAACCTAACTAGTGTTTCAATACAATAACTTTTTCTCTATTAGGAAAATTACATATACATCTAGCTCAGAAATTGGTAAATTAGATATACATATAATATGGCTCCATGGTTGTGAAGTGCTACAGTCGATAGAAGAACATACCTTATTGCAGAGGTGGCAAACACCTGTCCATTAGATCCTATGCTCAGAACAATAATCGAGGCTACTACCACAATTAGATCTGTTTGAAAAAATATAATAATAAAAAAAAGAATGTATTAAACTTTAGCTCTCAGTATTGAAACATAGAAACATACAACACAGACTGAGGAAAGCACATTTAAAAAGGAATTAAGTTAGGTGAAATTTGGTGGGCAGTAAGTTAAGGCAACAGTTTCACATTGAAAAAACAATGACTACAGTTTCTTCCATGATTAATTTAATAATGGAAATTTTAAAGATCCTGACAGATTAGGCAGCCTGCCACAAAACCAAAAATGGCAACAGCATATGCACACCCTGGAAATCAATCTACATTTTGACCCAAGGGTTTTAATTTAAGGGAGAGAGTTAAGCTTTGCTTCGATCAGTAACAAAAGTCATACAGACAAGAGCCATATGCAAATATACGCAAATATACACAAATACACTTAGTTTTAAAATTGTATCAAAGCTGTAAAGCCAACCTTCAAACTTTAGAGAGCTGTCAGAACAAATGTTGCTTAAAAGGAATCAAAGTTGTTGGTTTACTTTGTGATATGGTCTTTAATGGTATGAGAAAATAATTGTTTCCAGAATTCCAATTTTTTCCACAACTCCACAGTTCACACAGTTCCAGCATTATATGATGCAAATGAGGGAGTGTGTTCACAGTGCCAGCATTCCTTATTTTCTCTTATCCTAGTTCAGTGAACAGGTCTATTGCTTTTAAATTATTGAACCCTACTCTGACATTACTCTGAGAAAAAGGTTTTCTAATTTCTTCACGGGCATTTCTGTGGTAATCATCTTTAGAGCATCTAAATACTTCATTTTCAAATTCTAACCAGAAAATAAAGGACAGTATTATAAACGGGTAGCAAATGTAGACAGAATGAGGAAAAGTTTTGGTAGATTTTCCTTGCCAGTTTTAAACAAGAAGTACCTTATTCTTCAGAGCACTTAACATTATATAGCACTTCAAAAAAAAAAAAAAAGTGCCAGCTGACTTCACTTGCAGCTGTGAGAGCTCAGAATCTCTGTAACTTGACTTCAAAGTCTTCATTTGGACATCCAGAAAATAAGGCACACTTGTGAAAACTGATTTAAATGGCTGCCATAGAGTTTCCACGTAATGCCTAGGCAAGATGCAGGATAGAATCCAACTTGAGAGGCAACAACAGTTGCCTTCAACAAGAGTAACTTTTTTTTCCCCTCTCTCCTTTAAACATTCTCCTGCCTCACACACAACCATGTAACTGATGCAACAAATATTGCAGCAGTTCCGTAACCAACAGTATCCTTCACTCTCTGGATTATTTTCCAGTAATAGACTGAGTTTTGCTGTAAAAGCAGGATTCCTCCCCAAGAGAGAGAGCCCTCAATCAGTTTAAAGACTGTACTACAATAATTGTACATTTATGAAAATGAAAATACATATTGGGAGGGATAATTTAAGGCCACAGAAAGAGCTTCCATTTGGGTATAAGCTAACTTTTGCGTATCTGACTTTCCAAATCTTTTATGCTGTTCTTTTATCATGTGCCTGCGTAAACACACATTTGTGAACACTCAGAATTTATAGAGGGTTTTCTTCTCATTTAATCATAATACAGATCTTTGCCCTGGATCTTTACCTGAAGCAAATGGTCCTTACTAAACCATCAGACATATGCATATCCATCCAATGACCATCACTGAAGGAGGAAAAGACTGGCACTTAGGAAATGAGTTTCACTCAGGTAGCGACAGTAACAGATTTTATTTGTATTTTCCACTTTTCTGAGAGTGTGTTCTAGGTGGCACAGGTATTTCAGTTTTTCCCCAAAACCTGTTCTTCTGTCTCTGCTTCTTCTTTGTTCCCAATTTTCATACCAGTTTCAAGTCTTTAGGCTTCTTACACTAATCCTGGTTTACTGATTCAAACAGTCTTATTTTACGCTCAATGTCTTCAGCATATCCTTCTGTATTTACACTGCCACCTTTCAAACCCATGTATTTTCAGCCACTGATTTTTTTCCTTTGACTTTCTGCTTGCTTGTCAGTCTCTTTATACCTCCTTCTCCTAGACCATCAGCATCCAGCCTCCTGTCATTTCACTGAGTTTATTTGTCCCAGTCCTTTCCTGCCAATTCACCTCGGCATTTGAGCCTGGTATTTTTCCTTTCCATGTGCCCTGGGCAGTTTCAGGAAGAGCACTGTAAAACCAAAATCAACAGATTTTCCACTTCCAGCCCCAGCACTGCTGCTCAAAGAAACCTGAAATTTGTATTGTGCAGCCTTGCTGCAGATTGAATCTTTGAAAAATACAGGGTCTTTAGCAGAGCATTCTAAACATAAACAAGCTACCACTTTCTCAAAGGCTTGCTAGTCAATCCTTGGAGATGATTTTCAGTGATAATAAAAAAGCCATTTTTTAATTTAGTAACAAATATCTGCAGAAGTGCTAGTGCTTCCACCAGAACTGCCGTTTTCAAGAACAGTTTAAACATTTTGCATTAAATGTCTCCACAAGACTCAAATGGAAGCAGACACCTGGAAAATATCAGGATAAAGAGCTAACGTTTGTTTAAATAACTTTTCAACTGTATCAAACATTAGGACTTAGATTAGCATTATATTAATATTTAAATAAGGAAATATTAGGAGGGTTTGGTAATTTTAAAAATTGAATTCCAGTGATTCAGAAACAACTACGTGGATATCCTTCTCAAACATTCTGCCTACTTACACGTTGGCAAACATGTCTGCATGCACACAAGAGGTGGAGAGAGGCAAAAATGACACAGCATCTACTATATGATATGTGCACTCCAGACTACTAGGAACACACCTTCAACCTAACGGCTGTTTCCATTCTGTAAAATACAATGGCAACTAAAAATTAAAATATAAATGTAAATATTTTTACTGTTTTAAATTTGAAAATGATTAATGCTTTTAATAAAAAAATCTGGGAATTGCATAATAGAAAGTAAACTTTAGAGCGTATTAGGAACAGGTCAACAATTTGCTCCAAAAAAGCAGTGCTCATGTAAGCTCCATTATAGGCATTGCTATGTGATGTGCTGAAGTTTATGCATAACTCGTATTTCACTGACAAGCTGATTTTCAGACAGTAGCTCTTTGGAATTTCTCAGGGATTCAGAACACAAGGGTAAGCCACAGGGACAGTAGACTAGTAGTGGACTAGGTTTTCAAATCTTTGTATTACTAAATTGCAGGGAATGTGATTTCCAGAAGTATTTAGCTGCTTACCTAACCCTACTGGCATAGCAATAAATGGAAGCATTAAATCGATATTTAGGAAAGATATCACTATTACTGCTGCTGCCATAGAACATGAGCACTGCACACTCTTTAAACATGTTCATTCTGTGGACTAGGGAATGAAAAAGCATGGAGAGATGAAGTGATTTTTCTAGGGATTCTTGATATACTGGGAATTAATTCAGTCTCTGCACCCCTAATAGGTAATTACAGGATTGTCTTCTCTCACTTACATGTAATCACCTATAATCTGTCCACAAAGACACCCAGTTATGGTTATATGTTAACACATTATTTTATGCAGCACATAATGCTATAATATTATACAAGTTCATAAAAGAAAAAAATAACTCGGCTTATCTACTGAACCACGTCCTGGTAATAAACACCAAAATTATTTTATGTAAAATTAGAGAAGGGGAGAAAAGGAAAGAGAGGGGAAAAATTTAAAAAGTTTAAAATTGCTGCCCAAGTTTAACTTTCTAAGAATTAATAAATATTTTAGTGTGGACAAAAACACATAAGGAATCTTTCTGATATCAAAGACATTTCAATTATATTTTCGAGTTTTAAAATTAAATGTGCTCTAGGAAATCAGTTCCAGAAGCAGCTGAAGAATTTGTTTGTATATAATGAAACATTTCATTCTCAATAACCCAGAAGTGAGTACAGTATCTCATCACATTATTCACTACCCACATCCAAATGTATAATAGAATATGTTGTTTCCTGAGGTTTTGCACTAAATTTCATAAAATCAGAGGTGGTTAAGGAAACATCAGCTCATTCTCTTCCACTTTGCTCTATTTTAAACTCAGTGAGTTGGTGTTTGAGTAACAGCTGTACTGCAGCCTATATAAAATCATGGGCTTAAAACAGAAACGCTGATTTTATGGTCTACTGCAATTTTGTCTGAACATCTCCTTTTATTAATCCCTCACTGTTCCATAAGTTCTATTAGTCATCTCTCCCCTTAAAGTCTAGAATTGCTTAACTTTAGTATCACTCAGGGGAATTTTTCCTGAGTTATAGTTTGCACGTTTCCATGTTTTCCCCAATTTATACACACCTTTGTGTTTGCTTTCTACAGCAGACCTAAGGCAGGTTTTTGTGCTCAAGATATTTTCAATTTTCTCCAATTACACAGGTACATTTAGTAAAGATTTCTTCACCTTACAATTTTGCCTTTCTTGAGGTGATGTCTGCCTGTGCCTTACAGCCATATCTTAAATGTTCAGTTCTAGCAATCCAAAAGAAGGAATAATTGCATGGGTTCATAAGGCAGATACATGCTTCAGTGACAGATGTAGCTCAGAATTGCACTATGGTCTCTGCCAGTAGTTGACATTTTTACTTCAAAATGGATGATAATAGCAAAGTTAAGAAAAAAACCAAAACAACAGGGTTTTAAATCTTACCGATAATTGATATTGGCTTTCTGGCAAACCGTATTCTTCCTTGGAAACCAACATACTTACTCCTGCAGCCTGCAGACCACAATCGGACCACATATTCAGCACCAAAAAACACAACCAGAACTATTTCCTGTTAGAATTAAAAAGGACAAAATATCTTTTTTTTTTTTCATTAAAAGACTACAATTTACATCTCTAATTTGTTCTTATGACTAATATAAATAAACTTGAAATAAAATATGCAAGAAAAATGATTGTGCCTAATTTTTCCAGTTTTCACGCACATAACACAGCCAATACACAAAATGGCATATGTAATCTATCTTCAATGTGATTTACATGAGTAATAGGATGGTTTAAGCTTCATTCCATCAGTTTATCATAGAGAAAACCACAGTATTCTTTTTCTTTTGTTTATTTCCAAAACTTACAATTTTTTAGAAAAAGGAATAGAGGCTACAAGCATATCATTCCTAAAACTAAAAGTACATGTAACATTTCTTGATCGCAAAAGAAAATTTATTAATACAAAATCAGAAAGTGTAATGCCAACTTTTGTATTCAAAATAGAGTTACAGTACCAAAGAATATCTCAAGCTGGAAGTTCCCATAAGGATCATGAAGAACAACTCCCTACTTCTTGCAGGATGACCCAAAACTAAATCATATGACTTAGAGTGCTGTCCAGATGCTCCCTGAACTCTGACAGGGTTGGTATCATGACCACTTCCCTGGGGAGCCTGTTCCAGTGACAAGCTACCCTCTCAGCAAAGATCTTTGTCCAATTTGAACTTTCCCTGATGCAGCTTCATTCCATTTCCCTGTGTCCTATCACTGTTCACCAGAGAGAGGAGATCAGCACCTCACCATCCTCTGCCCCCCTTAAGAAGTTGTAAACTGTGACGAGATGACCCCTCAGCCTTCTGTTCTCCAAGTGAATCTTTGAGCCTTATAAAATTTATCCAGCTAGAGTGGCAATTCTCAAACAATTTCAGGGGCGGCTGGGAATTTATCATCACCCCGATCATAGTTTTCCAGTACAGGGCTCTGGGGGTCCCGGGGCTCATCACCAGTGTTGAATACAGAGGCAAAGGCAGCATTAAGCATCTCCACTTTGTCTACGACTCAGTAAGAGATCAATTAAAATCAATTTAAATAAAATTAGAGGGCTGTACCAAGTATAGGTAGATTTCTCTTCACATCTTTAACCTGGTCCCCAGGAAGGCAGCAGACTTCTTCAAGAAGTAGGTCTGGTCTGCATATTGGGCCTTCTCTTCTCAGAAAAGGGTCTCCTATAACAATGATCAGGCATGGAAGCAGTTTTAACTCAGGGTGTAACCAATTTAACCTTGTCAATGCTTCCAAGATAGATGAACCATCACCCTTGTCATTGTTCAGTTCCAGTTGCAGAGCCTCACACCTGCTATCCAAGGGCACCTGGGAAGTATGCCTGGGGTAGTTACAGAGGAGACACGCCTGCTGTACCATGCAGGAGCTCAGCACCATTACCCCTATCCCTTAGGGCACCACGTTCAGCCAGCTGGAAAGAAGGTAAGGGAATCTTACCATGTATCCTGTCTGCCTGAGAGACCTGTCCCAGGGAAGGTAGGGTGTGGTTCCAGTAATCTATCTCTCTCTCAGACTCCTTGATACTCCTCAACCTACTCATCTCCTCCCAGAGCTCTGTCACTAAGTTGAGGAGCTTGTCTACCTGGGCACACCTCCCACAAGTGTGCTCACTACTGCTGTCCAATGCTGGTATAAGAGTAAGGCGCACACTGGAGCTTGACACTTGGGTGGAAGCATGTTCCCATCGGAGCTCTGTCTGGGAAGATGTCAGTCATGGCAGGTGTTGAGTTTAGAGAAGATAAGACCTTCTGCCAGGTGGACACCATTGCTCCCTGGTGGAGCCCACAAAGTTATAGTGCGCTTCCATGCAAACTGCTGGGCCACAGCGTGCTCGCTAGGACTTCTGAGAGCTTTCTCATATAGGGGTAGGAGGGGCCCTTGGCCATGTCCAGATCTTGATAGCCACTGTCAAGTGAGCTGTGGGCTCCTGGCAGATCTCTCCGCTCTCCTGAAGTTCCCTTGGTTCAAGAACTTTCCCCCCGTACACCACGCTAGGGCATTCCACTGCTGATCAGATCATTCCAGCACCAGAGCTGCTCACCTCAGTCATCGAGGCAAGCAGTATATACACACCACATAAAATAAATGGTCCATATTTCTGTATTACTTCATTCTGTAGCACTGTATTGTAAAGTTCTTGTGCATAACCAAGAATCGGCATTCTTTGAGATACTTCTAAAGAAAGCAGATCATTAAAGGATCACAAAGTGGACTGATTTGTTGAGATCTTTGTTCATTCCTTCCTTGTTTTCCTCCACCATTGCAATATGCTAGCACAACCAAAATACAGCTTCTAGGATTTATTCCAACCCAAACTGTATCCTGTAACTCAGAGTCACCAAACACCCACTATATAAATTACAGCCTTGGAAAATATTTGTATTTTAACTTAAACACCCTTGCAATCTGTGCCTGGGGAATTCTAAAGCACCCAAAGAGTGAACACACTTAAATCAAAGTTTTCACTGAATATCAATGCTAATATGTCTTTAAAACTAACATTCTGAAAGGCTGAAAAGAGACCAAAATATTTCAAAGCTGAAAAACAGATAAGAAAATCTCAACAGGAGTATGCAGAAGTTCATGTCAATTTTGATTTTTAACAAAGTTAGGTTTACATTTCTGTATTCACTTCTACTGCCACTTCTACCTGTTTTGCCTGGAATGAGAACCAAGAAAATATGCACAGTCTTCCTCTGTTTTCATGTCACTTTCAGTCTGACTAAAACCAAGGATTAGCAGAAAGCCAAAAAAGCTTACAACCCAGTTTCAAGGCAGAAGCACAAGAAAGTACACAGCAAGTTAATTCCACAAATTTGGCTTTAATAATTAATGTGTTATCTAGAGCTTCTGCAAGTAATACTTCTAAGTTTGTGCTCTGGCTGAAATCTAAATGCAAACATTTATTCAAGCGTAATACTCAAAGCACAGTTCATGACCAATCTTCAAAAGGAAACAATTCTTGCATTTCAGGGATCTTGCAAAATGCTCTCTCATTTATTAAATTGTCTATATTTTTAGCAGGTTCCTGGTTTCATCATTCAGTAGCTTTTGTTTTCAAGTCTCTTATGAAGGATTTCTTATTCCCACCAAAGGAAGCAGACCACTGTCTACAAGGACCTACTAGACCCCCTAGAGGAATGGCTCTGCAGTTTTACAGTCGCAAGCACTTCTTCCTGTAATTAGGAAGAAAGCTAGTACCAAAGTTTGAACTGAAAGAGCATTTCAGAAGCAAACTGTTCTACATCCTCATTCGCAGACTGAAATGGCTGAGTTCCACTGAGCTCTGCCTTAGAAATTCACGTTCACAGTCTTAGGGGAAGAAACACAACCAGAAAGCATAGTTTATGTGATTTTGTTGACAATGTTGGTACACTCAGCCTTTGACAAGGGAAGATATCCATAGCAATTCAAATGAAAACAAATGCCTCATCTAATCGCCTTGAAAGCATGCTTCTGCCACTCAGTGGCAGTTTATTCAATGTAGGTCCTAAAAGACAACACTAATGGCAGTGGAAGAATTATTTCTACAGAAACTGCACATTAAAATCACTGTGTCAGTGAGGTAAAAAATTGTAGAGAAAGGAGACAAGCAATAAGTGCAAAAGCTTCGTAGACTGAGGTTATTCCCCCATGATCCTCTGAGGGTACTTGTAAAAGCTGAAATTAAATTTATATATGGACTGAGGGTATTTTATTCTCAAGGCAAATTTAGGAACCTATGAATTTATTTCAGCTACCAACAAGAAGCCATCTTGGTTACATCTGGGAAATTCTGCTGAAGTCAATAAGGTTGCATAGCCTATGAAAAGAAAAATAAATTGTTGACAGGAAGGAGGAAGAAGGAGGAATCTGCATCTTCAATAAACTTGAAATTAATTACTGATCTCAGTTCATTTTGTCTGGGACAGGTGTGTACACTACCAAAACCACAGCAATTAACACATTTGTTGGCTGCCTCAGACAGGCCAAAGACCAAAAGAGCATGGAAACTGGACAAACATCATAGCTTTATAGGTGGTCCCTTCAAAAAAAATAAAAGAAAAAGAAGGAAGATTATGAAACTTACACTGCTGTTGTGTACACTTCTAATGAAAGATAGAAGACATCCGTTTCCAGGACTGTCAAGGCTGATCAAGCTTCACCTCACTAAATTCACCTTTAAAAATGCCCTAACCTGCCTTCTTTTCCTGCTATACACAAAAACACTTTTCAGGACCGTGAATTTATTGCCTCACATTTACCTCCCAGTAAAGAAAACCCTCCAGCAGTTTTCTGGAAAGTCAGAAAAAAACACTTGTTCTCACTAAAATGGCAACAAAAGATGGTAAGGAGTTCTTGTGGACAAAACATGAACCAGAAAAAATCTGCAAAAAAAAAAAAAAACAAACCAAAAACCTGCAAATAAATTAGTATGCCAAATATGCTCTGTAGTGACATCCATTTGTATGTCAGTTTGAGATCTTTCTCCAGCTTTCTGAAATTTTCCAGAAACCTTGCTTTCAAAATGGTATTAGACTCACAAGGATCCTGCAAAACTTTTTTATTTAGGCTCGCAGTAGTATTTTACTCCTTCTTGTGCAAGTGCTGAAGAAAGAAATACACAATGGAGGACTCTCAGCAGGCTTCATAAACCTGCAAAATCATTTGGGGTTAACAGAAAAGCAGGGAGGAACTCCTTGAATGAAATCAAATGGAACAAACCATTACCTCAAAAAAAAAACAGAGCTCCACCAAGTTTGAACAAAATAGAGCTAATATATATTCCTTGGGTACTCAGCTAATATATATCCTTAGCTACTTGGCTACTCAGCTTTCAGTGTCAGCCTTCCATTTATCTCAGCAACTCTTCTCTGAAACCCTATGAGGAGAGAAAAGGAAAACAAAGATGCGTATCCATTGAACGGAACATCTGCCATACACTGTCAGGACATTTGCTGTGACCCATTGAAGGATCACAAGGCAGGTGTGGAAAAACACAGAGCATCATCCTTTGTCTGGGCACTGAACCTGCTCCAGAGGCACAGCCAGAGGAACACTGTGTTGATAAATGCCCCAGTGGAGAAGGTCTTTAGGCAGTGCTGCAACTCGAATTATCTTCCAGGAAGTGGAGCGCAGAGTAAGGAAACAACAGCGCAGACCAGATTCTTCATACTCACACGTTAGTCTTTTCCTGTTTTCTTAGTTGTAAAGCATACTGTTGGCAATTCAAATTGCCATGGCAACACTAAGGAAAACATTTCACATGCAATAACTTCCTATCCACTGTAAAGGACTGACTTACAATATAATTACAGATTTTAAACTCATCTTGTACTACCTAATATCTCTGCTAATGTCAATAGCAGCATTCAATTATTCTGTGCTTGTCCCTGTTGTCTGGGGTAAAAAAAACCACCTAAACTCACACCTATCATATTCTTTGCCCAGTCAGGTGAAAGTCCTTAAACTCATCTCTGCATATTTTTTTTTCATAAGCCTAGCCACTGCATAAGTCCTTTTTTCTTCCCCACAAAATACAAAATTATTTTTGTGCTGTTCTTAGTAGAACTCCATTTTATGAGTTTATTAAAACTGAAAAAATAAGCTAAAAGAGAAATATGTATGCAAATAACTTCCAGCCATATCTAATTCAATAAGGAAATCTTGTGGAAAAGCCATCAACTTTTACATGAGTGTCACTGATGACAAAATAGAAAAAATGCTCACATTAACACAGAAAATCAGTATTTTATACGGGAGCATGTGTAAATGAAATATATAGCCTGGAATTTACAATATGTTCCAGTACAGTTATGGATAACTGCACAGGGGAAGTGGGAGAAGGAAAGGAGTTGAGCTGGAGTGATTAAAGCGCACACATGAAAAAGACGAGTATTTTCTCAGCTGCAGCTGTGTTTTAGGTGGAGAGCACACACAAGGCTCTCTTCACTTTTTTTTATTGGAATATTTAGGTGCTCGGGCAAAAGGAGGAAGTGGGATGGCTAAATGAATAGTGTGTGCTCATGAAGATTCAATCAAGGAATGGCAGCTCAAAACAATGAAGCCTCAGAAGCAGGCATAAAGGTTTAATAGTCCAAATGTTTGCACACGTGTACTTATGTCCAAAATTTAATCTGATAACCTGTCTTCAAGGTTTTCCAGTCCTTAGAGTTGAAAACATCAATTTAGTGACCTGTTTAGCTTAATAGTTACTCAAATGCTACAAAATCCTACTGATACTGAAAATACTTATTTCCACCATGATGCTTGTTCTTATAAAGATGAAAGACATTGCATGTGAAAATATAATATCAAATACATGGAAGAAAAGATGTCAAATGCTGCTAAGTGTCCTATAGTATCATTAACTTTTTCAGATTTACACCTCTTAGATAAAACCAATATACTTAATCTTTGAAAGTCTGTTCTTTGGATATGAATGGATTTGTTTAATATTTCTTAAAAAAACAACTACCATTCAAGTGAGTTAAGTGAGTCAGACAGGAAGACTTACTTTTTAGTTCTACTTAGGCAACAATTTTTCTACAAAAAAAAAATTAACTGCAGTCTCAATTATTTTTGAGAGGGACATTTTTCTAGAATTGTTTATTTCAGAAAGATACTGTTTGCTAAGCCGAACACAACCAAATAGTGAATCAAAAAGATTCAAGACGTTAGTGCCTGAAGTTCTTCGTTTCTCTATAGACCTACTAGTACCCAACTGGAGCCTTTCAGTTCCCCAACAGTATGCCTTGAAGCCTGACCTCCTCTAGCAGGAGGCAAAGGGCTTAGCTTACTTCTGGAGAGGAATCTATCTGTTGTGAAAATCCACCTCAGAACTGTAAATAATCATATCCATGTTTCTTAACCTTTTGATTTGGGAGGGTCTCAATATTTCAAAGGGAGTAATTGGAAAAATCCTGCACATACCTCTCCACCTTCCTCTCACTCCGAAGTAAGAAATGTTTCCCTACTCTTTTGGGCCACCTTTTGAAACCACTTTGCACAGAAAACTCTATAGAACTAGAGAAAGAAGCGAGTAAAATTTTACTAAGGGCATTATGAATTAGCCCTTTGTTAATTCGTCTCAGCCATACCTACTGCGCAATGATTTCTATTTTAGACAGTTGAAAAGCTGAGAGCAATCATCCAGTACAACACATTCTGTACTGCATCAGGAAAACCAAGAAGGTAATAAGAGCCACAAGAATAATTGTATCATAATTCACACTGAGAAGCTCAATAGTTACATTTGATTCCAGAAAGACCATGGCAATTCAGCAAGATTGCTTAGCAGACAGCTAAAATTTATGGAATATGGTGATAGACTTGTAGACCCTTTTTTTTTCCTAATATGCTTAATGTATGAAACATTATTCCATATATATATATTAATAATGTTTTCTATTGTAATAATATAATATTTCTGATATATTTTTTCATCTTCTTACAGACCAACAAGAAGTTCAGAAATAAATAGGGATTCTCCTTCTGATTTTCTTTCTCACAGGTTTATATAGAATAAAAGAATGAAGAAAAAGCTTTTGAGTCATTAATTCAGATGTATTCTACACTAGTAGTCTGACTCTTCCACACTTTAAAAGGAATGGTGTATTTTTCTGCTGATGTAGTTTACCTTTCAGTTCCTTTAAGGGACCGGACACCTCATTAACACCTACTGTTACACAGGCTATATACACTACACAAATATCACAAAATGCCATTAAATATTACAGGACCTACTCTGCATGCCATAATCTG
This sequence comes from Thinocorus orbignyianus, assembly GCA_013400375.1. Classification (NCBI taxonomy): domain Eukaryota; kingdom Metazoa; phylum Chordata; class Aves; order Ciconiiformes; family Thinocoridae; genus Thinocorus; species Thinocorus orbignyianus. The sequence goes on along the minus strand of VXBW01006630.1, from coordinate 307,162 downwards.
TAACAAAATCCATTATCATCTGTAATAAATGCTCTGCTGAGGCCAGCAAGAGTACCTGGGGACTTCACATATTAGATTATTGACATACCGATTTTTTTAACAGACCTGGAAAAGGCCCTAATTGTTAATGCCATGTGGCAAAAGACAGATTTAGAGTTATTAATTGGCACAGAAGTAGGAAATGGATAAAAAATCCACCATTTTTATTTCTAATACTAGTTGCTTTCATGGGATTGAAAAAATGCCCTCAAACCTATTAGAATGCATACGCTTTAGCATAAATCATAGAGAAGACTGAATTATATCATGCAATCTTAACTGTACTATCCTAACAGATTAAAGATGACACAACATTTTACGACATGACTGCATAACTTAAATGGGAAAAAGGATAAAAGCAGAGGTAAAAGTGAAGGAATGGGAGGGCTCTTCCACTGCAGACAGGAAGAATGCATCCTGTTTTAAAAACACACATTCTGACAATGGTGTCATCAAGTCACTATTTTCAAAAAACTAAAGTCATTCTGAGGTCCAGTTCAAAAACAGAGCAGTTAGATAAACATATACCTTAGCATGCCTTACATAAGCCAACTATCACCTCGCACTCTGAAGTTTGGGTACTCTGAGAAGCCTTCCAGCAGGTGTGTTCATGGCATATGGCACAGAAGAACTCATAACATAAAACCAAAACCAAGCAGTGACTTCAGGAAAGACACACAATGTGACCCAACTGCAGCCTGGAACTTTTCTTGAGACATCCCCCCTTAAGCCCTGACTACTAAATAAAGCCACACCATGAGCCTCTCCCAAAAAGCTTAAGCAGCAGGTGATGTGGAAACTCCAAATCTTACATCTTAGCCTTTTCTCCAACAAGATTTGCAAACACAGGATTGTTAGTAAAAGTTATACACTAGATGTAGTCACCACATCAGGCTTGCTAGTAACCAAGCAATGCGAGAGGGTAGTGAGGGCCCACATTAGAGACGACAACTGAGGATCCTGAAAACAGAGTCTTTAAGGGTATTGTGCACCCTCTAGTACTGTACTGCCATGAACTACAGGTGTTAATGTGTTTGGAAGAGATGCTGTTGCTTTTTCCAGCAAAGAAACACGTCAGAGGAAAGCAGATGTGTAAAGTCTGTCGCCCAAAGGAAGAGGTACCACAGGAGCTGAGGTCATCTAGGAAAACCACTGGAATCCAGTATCCCAGCCCTGCTGAAACAGCGAATGTGCTCCCATCTGAAACACTGAGACTATCCACCTTGTTTGTGGATCTGCTGCAGAAAACCTTTAGGCCAGGACATGCCCTTTAAGTCTTATCCCATAAGCCTGAGAAAAATACAGTAGGAAACCACCCATCAGGAGAATGTCACTGGAATGTTGTTGAAAGCAAAAGAAAAGACTCTTTTCCTATTTTACCTATTTTAATAGATAACAGTTCTGTAAGAAAGTAAGAAAAACTTCCTTTTTTTTTTTTTATTTTTTTTTTTCTTCATTGAAAAGAGACCACTATCAGAAATACAACAATGAAATAATTCAGATTTTGGTCCCATCCAGTATATCAATTCCTACACAGTTTTGCCATTACCATTTACCCTGAAAATGTTGCAGTGATTTCAAGTCTGGATTTTGTGCTCTGAATTGGAAAGCGCATTAAGACAATACTTCCTCTCTCTCCTTCATCCCATTTACAATGATCACAATATTAAATACATTATGTAGAAATTAAAATTAAATTTAAAATTAAAATAATGTAGAAATTAAAGTAGAAATTAAACTAACAAAGTTGAATCAATACAATTTATAGGAAAAACATTCTATTTTCTCAAAGTCAAGAACACACTTGGTATTGTTAAATTAAAAAAGTAAGTAACATCAAGATATTAAAATGAAAATTTTCCATTTAACCTACAACACTGTCATTATACAAATTGATGATTTATTCTATTGTTACTCTTAGTGTGTAAAAACATCACATGTATGATGAAAATAACATTTTGGGTTTGTTTTTAGAATAGCACATTTAGTGAAATTACTCCCACGAGCTAACAAACTCTCTTTTTGCAAGGTCTTTTACAATAAAAATAAAAATCTGTCTTTTGTAAACTACCACGGTGACCTCTCCTGGTAGAAAAATATATGACCTCTAACCATGAAAACAATCAGTTTAATCCTCAAAGGAGATCTTGCACCTGGCCCACTTTACAGTTTATTTTTTTAATGCCATATCCTTAAAGACCTAGATGCCATTTACACACAAATCAAAATTGACAGACAAACTACAAGATTGTTAAGAAAATATTACAGCCTTCTGGTGTATAGGCAAAAGTCGATACAAGAGGTTTTGGCAACTTTTTAATTTTTTCAATAGAATCATCTTAGAGTAAGATAAAATTATAACTGTATATATTAGGGAATTAAAATCTGGGACAAAGTGGAAGCATAAAACGTTACCTAAGAGGAATACAATGAAGGAAGCCTGGAAAAATAGATGGATATGCATGGCTTGCTGAAAATATAGGGTTTTTTTCCTTTTGGGGAACAAACTTTTTAAAAAAAAAAAAAATAATAATTTTCATTGGAAATTTAAGTAAAAATACTCTTAAACTCTGTATTTATTTTTAATCTCAGTCACTTACCTACTGTGATATTGCATTCAGACAAATTCAATATTTGTCTATAGTCATGCAAAAAGCCTGTGCTAATACATCAGCAGCTCCTTGAGAATAGCTCAAGACATTCTTTGCTTTGAATAACCACACAACAATACGAAGTGGTGAAAATATATAATTTTTTCTGTATAATACTCACACACCTGAAAGACAGCTTTATTCATCAGGAAGAGGACATGTCCATGTAAGATTGATGATCTCCCAGAGAAGAAAGTGGCTGAAGAAGCAGCATAACTTTAAATGCTGCAGTAAAGATTTTAGAGGATCATGCTTAGAACAAGAAGTATAGAAGGAAGACTTACAGATATTAAAAGTTGAAAAGAACAGTTGAACATGCAGAATTTTTGTAAGGAAAGACATCATAAGCAATCAGCATTGATTTGATTGATCTGTTGAACTCACAGGGGAAATTTGAACAAATGAAAGCAAAAAGAAGTAAAGCAGTTAGAAGTCTGGGAAATATGGTCGATGGAAATAGAGTTGACCCATGATAGGAATCCAAAGTAGTGATAAAAGTGCATATATTCATTTTAAGAATAAGAAGATTAAGACCACCTCTAGTACTTAAAGACTAACTTTTTTTGTCTCTTAGTTATTACTAAGCCACTTATAAATATATCAGTGAAGAATTGAAGTATGAAATTACTTCAAGTAGGCAGGGTTTCCCATTAAAAAGAAATAATACTATGCCTGTTCTCTTAATTTCTCAGAATATACGTTTTGAAGAAAACTGACATGAAAAAAAAAAAGAATAATAAGCAACAGGTAGCGGTGATGGAACAAAAAGACAGTGGTCAGGTTTCGTCACCTTAAAGAGCAACACTGTTCAAGAGCCTTGTTCCTGCCAGAAAAGTGTATGGGGACACAGTCCTACAGATCAGGCAGGAATCATGAACTTATTTAAGGAGCACTTATGAAAACCATTGGGAAGGTAGCAGATAAACACAAGTAAAAATTAGCAGTTAGTTCTATCAAAGGCAGAAAGCAAACAGTGTTGACTCAAGACTGACTGTAGGAAATCCCATAATCACTGCTCTTGACTTGTATTTGCAAGAAGCTATTTAAAAGGCAAGTGAACCCTGACAAATATGTCCATGAGTGCCCAAATTGTCTACAGAGTAATTAAGTAATGGTGGGAGGGGGTGGGGGGTGGGGGGGGTGGAAGGAGGAAGACAGCTATTCAACAGGGGTTTTTTCCATTTTTGCCAAAAGTATTAATCCGTTTTTAAAAGGAACGTTAAACCAGTTCCCAAATTCTGACACTCGTCTGCCAGGCTTTACCATGTGGTCCATAAAAAGGCAAGAAAACCACATTCTCTCCTCCACCCTCAATCTGTTACCCTTAGAACATCCAATACACCCTGTTTATCCACGTACTGGTACTCAGGCATGGCATGAGAATTTGTGAGAGTGTATCCCAAATTCATAAACACCATGCTGGGCAGAATTAGTTGTTCTTAGCATACAACAGAATAAATTCCCTCTTTTCAGCAGTTCCAGCTACAGAAGTGCCCATAGTCATCCTTCACAATGCTCTTTTTGGCTCAGTACGCCTCTCAGTTTTGCCAATTTGTCCCAGTGATCAAAGTGGAGGATTTCTTAAAAGGGTACCTGTGCCAATATTTAGGGCATGAGATACTGGAAGAAAAACACAGAGACATTAAACAGGGGGAATAAAAGAGGCCTGACAGAGTTTTTGCAAGTCAGTTATTAAGCACTTAGTGCGCCAAATCAGGATCAGACAACATTCCACTAAAGGTGTCATCATGGCGGAAGTTTGTCACAGACCAAATGACCAGGATAAGAAGGCAGACAAGATCTTCTTTAAACAACTCAAGAATGTTTCTAGATGATGCCCTGGTTCTTATGGAGGACTTAATTGCAGCTAGCACCTATTTGAAAGGCAACACAGTGAGATACAAGCAATCTGAGAGATTTCTGGAGCGTTTCAGAAGGGACTTCTAGATACAGGTATTGAGTAGGCAAGTGGGAATGAAACACAGCTGGATCTGCTGTTCAGATATACAAGGAAAAAAATAGATGAAGACAGACAATGTGTTGGATGTAGAATCCAAGAAATAATGTAATTCAAGATCCTGAATGGACTACAGACTCTGCACTTCAGAAAAGCAAACTTCCAATTATTCAGGCAACTGATAGTTAGGATACCATGAAAAGCAACTCTGAAGAGTCAACAAGCCTAGGAGAGTTAGCAGGTTTTTAAAGACAATCTACTCCAAATGCAAAGAAATTATGAAAGCTAACAGGAGAACAAGGGAAGTAATTATCACCTTTACTTAGCACTCCCTAGACTGCATTTAGAATACTATATCTGTTTTGCTCCAGTTCCTTGTAGTGGTGCAAAAAGTTCAGCATAGGGCCATCCAAGGTGGTCAGGGTGTTGGACCACATGCCCTATGAGAAGAGTCTGATGGAACTGAACTTGTTCAGCCTAGAGAAATGAATGTATGAGGCACCTCTGAGCTGATTTTCAATACATACAAGGAGGTTATTGAGAAGATGGAGCCAGGTTCTTAACAGCAGTATATGGCAGGAGGATGAAATACAACAAATCAAAGTTGAAACGAGAATTTCATACCGGAAAGAAGGAAAACCTTCACCTTGTGGGATGGTTAGATATTGGAACAGGCTGCCCTGAAAAGTTATGCATTCTCCACCCTGGGAGGTTTTCAAGACCCAATGGGATAATGACCTGAGGATCCTGGTCTGATCTCATCACTGATTTACTCTGAGACAAAGGTCCTTTCCTGAGGTCCCTTCCAACCCAAATTACTCTATGACTGTATGAAAAGAGGAAACCACCAAGGTACATGATTCCAGAGTTCTGTGAGATCCAGCATTTGCATGCTATGACAAGCGGAGGTGCTATTCACTCCCATTATGCAATCTAGAGTGACCACAATTTTTTGGAAAACCCTATTTGCCCTGTCTGCTTGGAAAAATCTGGCAGCTACAGCACCTGAAGAGAGTGGTAGGCAGTGCAAGTTTAGAAGGTAAAGTAGTATTGCCTTAAGTTTTGCAAATATTTTACTCACAACTCTGGCCCATTCAATCGTGCTTCCACACACATTATACAAGAAATTTCTCATGAAGCAGATCCTGAATACTGATGGGCAGACAAGTAAAAAATCTCCCAACAGTACAAATCCATGACCAAAGGAAGCAGGGGAAATGAGATTCCTTATCATACATCATTACACACAGCAATCTGATTAAATACCACAAATATCACCTACTAGTATTTATTTGCTACTGACACAGTAACAGGGCTATGCAAAGAATTACAGGTTCCTTCATTCAGAAACAAACTTGATCCGATAGATGCTTTGATCTTTTTTGTTTCTCACTGTACTAGTAGTCTCCACTGTTCTCAAACACTTTCAAGAGAGCAGAGTGGCATGGAAGGCAGAATACATGTGTGTGTTTTTTTCATATTTTGGTGAAATAAACAATCTCTGGTTCCATGAACAGTGAACTGTGGTATGAAGTAGATTAGAGTAATGACCTACTACAGAGTAAAGAGAGCAATGATCTCCAAGCTTCTGTGGGGTTCTCTCCTGGATAAAATGGAAGATGTAGTTTGACATTCCTTCAGATAAAGGTGGGGAGGAGAGAAGTGCTTCAAGCAGAAGTCTAACCATTTAGCTACTAGAAACAAGAAATCTCATAACTCTATGAAAAACAACTGATATAATTACCTCTAAAAGCAGACTTTCAAGTGTTGTAATTGATGTGAATTTATTTCAAAACAAACTCTAAGACCCACAGTTTTAAGATAAATGCTTTCTAGGCAAGTGAACCTACAGTAGCCAGCAGAACAACTAACCTCTGCACTGACCATTTCTAGGAAGGAAGCTCAGGAAACATCAGGGAGGAAAACAAACTCAAGAGAAGTGTCCTCCAGGGTAAGGTCTCCAGGGTAACGCAAAGTGTTACCCTGGATATGGTTCCAGCACTGCCATTGACTATGCATGATTCATTTGTTAGCCAATAACATCACTTAAAAATAGCTGGCAATGCTTTGTGAACCACACATCTGTCTTCATCTAGTTATTTTTTTGTCCAACAATAATATGTGTCTGGACATGCACATACTATCAAGACAGAAACAATCAGCTAAGCATTGAATCCTTGTCAGTATTTGTGTTTTGGGTGGTGGTTATACTGACCTACAATCACTCTGTATCATTCAATGAGTGTAAGACTACATATGATGGGCAAAATACTGCACTGAATATGGCTTAAAGGTTAAACAACATTTGTTATGGGATTAACATTAATCAAAATCCCAAAATAACTCAGGGATCCTACTGATGTCTTAGTAACCACATGTAAAAGCCACACATACTAATGTAGTCCAAGCCACAGGAAAACAAATACGTAACTGATTTTTATTTTCAAACCAGATGGAAACCGAAAGTCCACCACAGTAGCCATAAATAAATTAATAAATAAAATCCACCACAACACTTAGCAAAAAGAAATTACAATAAGAATACTGAAATTATGACACATTGAGATCAGAGGATCTGAGTGGCTAAAATACAGATACCGTAAGCAACTGTTTAAAAGTTATTTACTCCATTTTTATCAAGAATGTTTCACCTCTTAAGGTAAAGAGAAGGAGAAGGGAACACAGAAGGAACATAGTCAATGATCCTCATGTATTATTGATTATTTGTACTTTTCTTTCCCACCAAATTCAAATTAACACTGAAAAATGTTGTATGTATGTTGTGACAGTTTATCGGTGGCTGGTGGATGTGATTTAGAGACTTAACAGCACAGGACAAGTAACACAGTTCAGGTACATTTCATCTGTCTAGTGATAAAAGAATTGCTCCCTGGCTACTGTGAAAACAATAAGCCACCTCTGCACACCTCCAGGTGAGCAGGTGTTTCTATCTCAATACCTGTTGTTTAAATTACTAAAGATTCTAATAACAAGCAAAGGATATTTGATAAGCCACACAATGTCTTCACGCTTTTGCAAAATACCAAGTACAAAACTTCATGTATGCTCAAGAAGAACCGGAAACCCCAGTGGATTGCTGACAGCCACAACACTTAACAAGCACCAACTTCAAAGCCGATTCACTGATGCATAGAAATGGGATAGCAGCTCTTTCCTTTCTGCTCTGTATACTGGAAAGCTAGACCAACAGAAATCACTTATCTCCGAGATTCAGATACTTCTGAAGAGTGTGGTTCTTGGCCAATTTTTCACCATAAGACTTTGAGGAGATATGTTTTAAAAATACGTTCCTGCCTATAGAGTATCCTGTTGCACACTGCATAAGATGCAGTGATGAACACTAATTGTACACTATAAGAACTACGGCATACAGCTTCATACCTTATAAAAAGCAAGTATGTAAAAGTATATAAATCTAAGTATATCAACTATATAAAAACTGTTAATCTATCAATAACCCTCATAGTTCACAGATTTAGAAAATAATCATCCCATTATGGCCTTCCTTTAATGAAATCAGGTAATATTTTAAATGTGCAGGTAGCACGCTTTGAATGAGCCTTTTTAATGGTTATCTCCCTTGCTCACGTAAAGAAATTCAGATTTTGTCAAACTGACTAGAGTCTTTCCCAAAAAAATTCACTTACCATCCAGAAAAGGGTTCCAGTGGCAAATTCAGAATAACGCTCTATAGTAGAGAGTACGCTGAATATTAAACAGATCAGCACGGAGAGAAATCTGTAAAATGAAAACAGTGTTTAGTAACTTGTCAAGTTGAACTGCAAATCTAGATCTAGATTTAGCTCTCATTCACATAACTTTTTTCATCACATGTACTTTGCGTTTAATCAGTTAATTCTCGCTAGTCCAATGAATATAAACATCTTGCACTCAATAGCTTTTAAGAAACATGGAACAAAAATGACAGAAAGGCTGAACAGAGTTAAATCAATAGCTAAAACATTATCAAGTACATGGACAATGGGATTGAATGCACCCTCAGCAAGTCTGCCAATGACAGCTGTATGTTGCAGTCAACTCACTAGAGAGGAGGGATGCCATTCAGAGGGTCCTTGACAGTCTTGAGAGGTGGGCCTGTGAAAACCTTTTGAAGTTCAACAAGGCCAAGTGCAGGGTCCTACACATGGGTCAAGGCAATCTTAAGCACAAACACAGGCTGAGGAAAAGGGCTTGGGGGTGCTGGTGGATGAGAAGGTCAACATGAGCCAGCAATGTGTGCTTGCAGCCCAGAAAGCCAACCATATCCTGGGCTGCAATAAAAGAAGTGTGGCCAGCAGATCAAGGAAGGTGATTCTCCCCCTCTACTCTCTCTCATGAGAGCACGCCTGGAGTATTGTGTCCAGATCTGGAGCCCCCAGCACAAGAAGGACATGGATCTGTTGCAGCAAGTCCAGAGGAGGGCTATTAAAATGATCAGAGGACTGGAGCACCTCTCCTATGAAGAGAGGCTGAGAGAGTTGAGGTTATTCAGCCTGGAGGCTGAAGGCTCTGAAGGTCTGAAGGCTCTGGGGAGACTTTATAACAATCTTCCAGTAACTAAGGGGGCTTACAAGATATATGGGGAGGGACTCTTTATGAGGGTGTACAGTGATAGGATAGGGGCTAATGGTTTTAAACTGAAAGATTATAGATTTGGATTAGAGATTAGGAAGAAACTCTTTACTGTGAGGGTGATGAGGCACTGGAACTTATTGCCCAGAAAAGTTGTGGATGCCTCATCCCTGGAAGTGTTCAAGGCCAGGCTGGATGGGGCTTTGAGCAACCTGCTCTAATGGGATGTGTCCCTGCCCATAGCAGGGGGGTTGGAACTAGATGATTTGCAAGGTCCCTTCCCACTATAACCATTCTGTGATTCTATGATAATTTCTCACAGAAGCTTATCATAATGAATGTTTCATGTTTCGCCAATTGCTATACAGCTTATGTATCATAATTGAAAATGCATTAATTAAAATAGAATTAGACATAGGACTGAAGAACAGCAACTTCATTGAAAAATGCTGCATTAAATGCATTCCATAAATTCAAAGCGTACATAAATACAGCAGAAACAGCTACTACCACAGTATTTCTAGTATCACTATTCAGACGAAGAAAAACATTTTGAAGTCTCAAAATATTAACTCCTGCACCTGAAAACAGTTTAAAAAAGCAAAAATAGTTTTAAAAAGTTAGGAGAATTGGAAAACAACATGTGCAATCGAATCTTAGTTGATTAAATGCTTAAATGCTGGCTAAATACCCATTACTTTAACATGTACAAAGTCCCGGGCCATCTTTCCACCATTGGTAATGTGTTACACTGTTAAACAACTGGTGAAAATAAACGATGTATGAAGAACTCCGATGGACAGATCAGAAAGACAGACTTCCAATATGTTTGAACTACAGTTTTCACCCTCTCTTAAGGTCATGTGGAAAACAAGAGAAAAATAAGAAAATTGAAATTTCTTCCACTAACAGCCAGAAACATTCCTTCATGTGTACTAGCTCATCCAGCTGTCATTTCCTCTGATTCAATGCCAAGAGGCTGTATCTAAACTCTCAAACCAGTAATTAAAACCTTAACATTCCTGCATGTAATGAGACATTTTTCCAATGAGAAAAACTCCTGAAGAAGACAAACACTACTGACAAGGCTTGTTCAAGAGCTACAAAACAAGACAGACTAACAGCCCTGGTGGCTCTACTATTAAAACTGTGAGATTTCAGAAAACAGATAAAAACACACCAACTACACTTAGTGTGTTTTTGGAGACTTTTACATAAAAAAAAATATAGTTGGAAGAGCTTATTAGGAGTGGCAAAAATTCACATTCAGCTTAGAGACAAGACTAATTCCTTAGGAGTCTATCCAGGGACTTTCCCTGGTCAATGTTTTCATCGGTCTTCTCAGAAGAGGAGATGAAATGCACCTCATCAAGCCCACCATGACACCAAACCAGGGGTTCAGTCAATAAACAGGAGGGCAGAGCCCTGGACAAGATAAGGAACAAGCCTACAGGAATCTCATAAAACTCTACATGAACAAAAGTCAAGTCCTGCACATGGTATGGGGCAGGCTCAAACCCACACTGGATGTAGACTTCCCATATCTCGGGCTGCATCCCCTCTAGCTCCACCAGCATGTGAAAGGCAGTGATGGTTCCCTTTGATGGACTGCACTTGGGATACACTGGTGGGACCCCGGGGGTACAGCACAGAGGTGACAGACCAGAGGGCAAAACCAGCATGCAGACAACCCTGACCATGAGGAGGGACAGGTGCCATCACTCTAATGGTGGCAGAAGCCGTTGAGTCCTATACATCTTCCAGTCACCTCACCTGTTCCATTCACCTCTTTCTGCCCCTGGGGGTTGTCATGCTGTGAAACCTCATACAGCACTTCTTCACAGGCTGCTCTGTGACTGGCTGACAGGCCCAGTTCCTTCTTCCTGTCTACGTGAGAAAACCATCAGAGAGCAACACTCCTACCGATGATATACCTGGAGCCCCATGTTTTTTTATGGCATATCCCACATATTTCCATACTTCTCTGTGATTGAATGGTTGCCATTTTTTTGAAACTGTCATACCCACGGGATCTCAGGCCACCCTCTGACTGGCTGCTCATTTCCTTGGACCATGAAGTGCTCACATAAACATATATATACATTTTGTATATACATAGGTTTCTTTATAGAGAAATAGATTAGATATTCACGTGAATAACCTTCATTTAGGGACAACAGGGAGTCAGGCCCAGTGTCCATTCCAGAAGCCCACGTATGAACAGCATGGGACATGATTGTAACGTAGGTCCAAGGTCTGTCCATGAGACAGGGAACAGTGCAAGACTGGTGACAAAGCTATCTATAACACAGATTCAGGTTTAGCACTTGCAAAGAATTACTTGTGTATGGATACTCCCAGAATACACGTTTACCTCAGACAGAGGAAAGACTGAGCCAGTATTCTTTATGCAGCACACTACTAGAACCAGGGAAAATGGGAGAATATGAATATCTATGGGCACACAAGGGCCCTTCAGCTTTCCTCTTCCTCTTGTAGAAATGCTTCAGATTCTTAGACTGCCTCAGGACCTCCAGAACACTGAACAGAGGATAATGAACACTGAAAACAATTCTCATTCCCATAACTGGTATGCTTTGTTGGGTCTTTCATACACTGCAAGTCAACCGCATGTACATGCTAACACAGGCAAAGAGGGACAGTTGTTTCTCAGCTGCCACATAGACAACAGCTGACTTTGTTCAAGTCTAAAATTAGATTTGAGTATGTAAAAAAAATATTCCTGCCTCCATTTGTATGGTTCTGGAAGGGCTCTGTCACTCTTATCCACAAATAGAGTTTGGAGAAATTTGGGCCACCATAAATAACTGAATTTCTTAAGTAGTAGAGCTTGACATGTACAACTGTCTCCAAGTCAAATTTGCATTTCTTCAGTATTTACCAATCCTGATCCACACTATTAAGATTGACCTTTAACATGGATTATCCAAGTTCCTGATCAACAGCCAGGGCTTGTTCTTTTTTTTGCCAGCACCCATTTCTAGTTCCTTTTGAGCAGAAGACAGGTGAACAGTATCTGACAGCTAGTTAAGCAACTGCTCCATTTGATATCTGTTGTTGTGTGTTCCTGCACTTAAATGGTATAATGTGATTAATATGGAAGTACTCAAATAAGTTTTTGATAAACTTCTTTCCTTGTGCACTTCAAGAGGGTCTAAAAGGCTTATTTGTGGTGTAATTATAATTCATGTATGAGTTAATTGGAATTCATTTTAAAAGATAGAAGAGATACAGGATATAAATACAGAATATCTAAAATAGTAGGAAACATTAAGTGTATTATTATCAGGTGTTTGTAACTGCAAATCTGAAGGAATATTGATTGCAACCTGGGATTTATTTATTTGAATGCCAGTCAGAGAGGCATAATAAAAATTTGAAATAATATGGTAAATCTATACTAGTGGAGTCACTGGAACTTTTCATAGTGGAGATCACTGAAGAAACTTTCAAGACAATACCAGCTACACTGGCACTGTGGTGGAACCATCCATGTTCAGGCTTTTCATACAGCATAAATGAAATATAATTGTGTTAATAGAGCTCAATATCTGAACTAATTGCTAGCTTTTAGGGAATACTTTATGATTTGATCTAGTGCAATGCTCTGTTAATCAGACTATACTACTTTTTAGTCCCAAACTATTCTCTCTGTACAGTACCCAACAATTCCATGTATAGGTACACTAAGCTGCCATTAACCCAGAATTTTCAGTACTGCACTGTACTGTCTGGTTCTGAAAATCACTCTTTCATCTCTAGAAATACCAGGATTTTTCACTTACTCTTCTCTAGATTCTCAGCAGAATACATTAGGAAAGTAACACAATTAACATAGTACGCTTTATAAGAAAAAGGGAGTTGAGAATTAGCAGAATAGGAGCTTTAATATCTGAAGCCAAAGGGAAAGGAAGATGGAAGAGAAGCTGAAGCAAACAAGACTTTTACCAGAAAGGTTAGATTAAAAATAAATAAATAAATCATAAAAATATCTGCACTTTTTTGATGTAGGTTTTTCTTGAAACCAACACACAGTCCAAATTCAACATACAACCCTTTTTAATAAAATTGGAGAATCAGTCATTATATGAAGCAAAAATACACTTTTGCAGACTGAAGAATACGAACGTGTCTTCAGTACAACAATATCTAAGTTGAACATTAAGCTAAGTTAGCACATTTATATTTAATGTTTCAATGTTTCCCAAGGCATTCAAGCATGGCCAGCAGGCTGAAAGATGTGAGCCCTCTCATCTGCTCAGCACTAATGAGGCTGTGCTGGGAGAGCTGCCACCTAATCTGGGCTCCCCAGTGCCTACAGGCTTGGATACCAAGGACCGACTCTGGCAGAAGGACCCCAGGATGGGGCCAGGCCTGGAACGTGTGACCTGTATTAGGAAGGCCAGCAGCACTTCTCATGATGCAGGAGCAGCTTTGCTCTCTGGCAAGGAAAAAGGTCCACAGGAAGAGTCCCAGGGAGAGCAGCCCTTGCACATTGGATATGTCGTAGTTGAGTATCAGCTGGTAAAGGTGTAAGATTCAGCCGGTAAATGTGTAAGATTCAGCTGCACCATGTAAGAGACTAAGCCAAAGCCATGCTGGCAGGAGCAAAGGAGAGAAGGAACCAATAAGGAAAGATGTCTATCATGCTTACTGTAAATTAAAGTCTGATTTCTCCGAGTCTCTCATATTCAGCAAGCTAGTTGACAATTTTTGATGGAATTAACAAATTAAAATGTGTTTGTGGTGGGTATCTTAACGATTTCTAGTTCTTCATTACTGGAAAATACCTGGGGCTGAAATGTCCTTAGAAAAAATAAGAGTGAAAGGGAAAAAAGATCTAGATAACACACCCTAGTAAGTGCTATCAGTGCTTTTAGCACAGGACAGATCTTATGACCATCACCAAATCACACTACTTCTTTCACTTCAGCATACATATGTTGCCAAGCATATTATTCAGCAGGTTTATTTCCAGCTCCAGAAGTTTATCTCTTTGAAAACGGTGGTATGTTATAGGGGCATAGAAAGATCTGTCCAAGTTTAAAACAATGTATCAGTTTTTTTATATGAGCCGTTACACTGACCAAAGATAAGCCAGCCAGCAGAGGGGGCAAAAGTCCCATTTTCTTCCTGTAGGCGCTATTACTGGAGGGTGATACTCTTAAAAAGAAAACCAGAGAAAAACGTGGAAAACAAGACTATGACGCACAAACCAGCCTTTGTCAAACGCAAAAGAGCAAGCTGATAAGTTTACAACACAAGTGTATTGCCAGCATCCAGTAGCAGAAGAGTCTAGGCATAGGGATACGCATGTCTTTAGACTTTCCTAAACAGTAGAACTGCATTCCATGTAAAGAAAATACAGACATAAAATTAAGGTACACAGGGTTATAAGCTTCTCCTTCTCTTACTACACTTAATGTGATAGAAGTACTTCAGCACACAGAAACCTTCCCTGGAACTGAGTACCCCACTTCATTACATGCTGTGCTCCAGCAGGTAGTTTCTTCACCCAGACAGCTTTTACTTCCAATTAGCAATCCCAATGAAAGGTAAATGCAGACACTAAGAAGTGAACAGACTTGTCCATATACAAGGACAGTGTCAAAGGCATATAGAACTGGGATCTCTTGAAGCACAGACTATCATCCAGTCAATAGTCATGGGAACAAAGGAACTCGTCTGATCCCCCAAAAAAACAAGGATACCCATGAAAACCACTCAAGCATGAATTTCCCAAGCACTTCTTGAAGCTAGTCAGTCTGTTTGTTCTCATCTTCTTATGAAACTGCTGTTCCACTCCTACCAATGTTAAAGATCTTATTTCTAGGCAAAATACATGCAGGTATGGAAAGCTTCCTCTGAGTTCAGTCGCTTAATTTCTTCCATATTCCTGTCATTTCAGTTACCTTCTTTCAAAATCCCATTGCCTTCTCTTACTGTTATCACTAGCAATAAATAAAAAAAAAAAACAGGAGTAATTCACATTCCAGGTATTGTCTATCAAATTACTGAGGATGACACTGCACTTCACACCTTTTCTAGTTTTCTATTCTAAGTCAAGCAAAGAGAAGAACCAGATATTATTAAACATCCTGCAGGTATTGTCATTACATCTTCAACCACATCTCCTATTAGCACTCAGAAAAAGCAACCAGACTTGTAAACCTCAAAAAAATGGGATAAAACATGAAAGTTTATACAAAGTTGTAAGAAGCATATGCATAAGGATGTATAAGGGAAGACAATCGATGCCATGTATTTACTAAGGGAACTAGAACTGTCCAAAAGCTGTTAATACAGCCTGCAAGTTTTGTAACTTTCAGC
This sequence comes from Thinocorus orbignyianus, assembly GCA_013400375.1. NCBI lineage: Eukaryota > Metazoa > Chordata > Aves > Ciconiiformes > Thinocoridae > Thinocorus > Thinocorus orbignyianus. Next base: position 291,571 of record VXBW01006630.1, on the reverse strand, counting down.
TGTTACTTCCCTCCTGTATTTATTTGTTGAGAATATCTCTCTTTCTCCCTTTCTCCCCCCTTTTTCCCTTCCAAAACACCCTTTAAAACCATTTAAAAGACCCCCCCACAAATTCAGTTAATCTATGGCACTATATATTCCAGCCAGTGAGTGTCACTCGTTCCCAGCGAATCATTTTCCCTCCTTCCCAAAGGCATCATTTTACCAGCACAGGATACGCTGGATATTCTACGGATCTATCATGTCCTAATATAAAATGCATTTATTTGAAACGTATAATTCTGCTGATCACTTTTGGTCACAAAAGATCAAGACTTGCTTTTTGCAAGAGGGGAAGGGTTAGCTTCAGAGCACCTGAATATATTCCAGTTTCAACAATTTCCTTTCTCAAATCCAAATTGTAATGTAAAACCCTCCTGTTAACATCAAACAAAGTTTTTCTCTTTCTACACAACATTATTAACAACTTCAAGCACTGAAGTGCCCGCATCTAGTGGCTACGTTTCTCACTTCTACCAACTGCATGACACAACACAAGCATACCCACACAGCTTATGAAAGTTAGAGTTATTGGTGAAGGCACACCTGAGATTGGCATTCAGAACAAGGCAGCAAGGACAGTATCAGCTCTAAGCAGTACTAGAGTACCATACTGTGTTTTTCTGAGACAACTCAAAGTAGGCATGAGTGGCCTTGAGACTCTCGACCATAATTCCAAAAAAAAAAAAA
>VXBW01006630.1:261513-290833 GCA_013400375.1 Thinocorus orbignyianus | reverse complement strand
AAAAAAAAAAAAAGATATTATTGCAGCCCATTTCTTGGAACCTGGGACAATAACAAGCCTGGCACAGGAACAGCTGGATAATGTCAGAAAGCCTGATGGATAGCCTGAATGCCAGAAAGCACAAGGAGACTTTAGCAACTAACATCACAAAGGGGAAATCAGCAGTTTCTTTGTCTAGGTGATAAAAAGCCATGCTAAGCAGTGGCAAAAGCAAGTGAACAAAAAGCATAAGGAGAGCTCATGTGAGGTGGGTACAGACTAAGTTGCAGTGAGGACAAAGTCAAAGGTAATGGGAGACTAATCAATGAGTAAGGAAATCAATTTCCCTACAATTACAAAGAAAGAAATTTCAATTCAAAGGCAGTTCACCTAGTCAGCCAGCATGCCATTAGCTGATAGTAAAGATGTTATTCCAGTAATCTCTAATCACAGCAAAACTCTAGCATAGAGGTAACAGGTTTAGAAGAGAACACTATACAAGAATTTGTATGGAATTAGAGACAGAGGTGCTGTAGGAGGAGAGAGCAGGTATCAGTCTGTTGCACAGCTCAGCAGTAAAGTGCAATGCAGCATTCTTGCAAGTAGTTTGCCACCAGAAAAGGCTGTGTTTTACAAAAACAAAGTTTTCTTCTTGTCCAGCTCACCTTGGCTGAAAGATACAACCAGTAAGTGTCCTCAGCTGTAAATCCTAAAACAATCCAAGTGATTTTTCCCTTTTATCTAATGGGAAGCTCATATTTATTTTCCAGCTGGGAAATTTATATGGGTGGAAAAAAAACCATTAATAGGCATTAAAACTGACAATAATTGCCCAGACAATTGTCAGGGCCTTGTGGGCCCTGACCTCAGCACATCCCAATCCCAAGGAAGATGTCCCATGTACCCAGGCACTGTGCTGGCTGCACCATGTCCTACCCTGATCCCTGGCTGGTGTGATATGTTGGGCTCTGGCTGCGAGGTCTTGCCCAGCTGGTGCTGGTCAGCCCCCAGCACTCCCAGTCTCCAGCACTCAGAGAGCCACCAGCCCATGCAGAGCCCTGACAGCATCCAACCTTCCCTTGTCAGGCAGCGGATGACTAATTGATTTTACTTATTTCCTTTCTAAACATTTTACAGAGTCATGCTCTTCACTCATAAGAGAGAAGCAGCAATATACTTTATTGATATAAAACTGTGAGTTAACAAAGTTCAATAGTAAATGTGACAGTGTTAAACGATGAAATTTGATGGCAAGGTACACTTGCTTATTTACTGTATAGAGGACAGAGTCAGACAAAACTGTCAAGGAGACTGTCCCATTGAGTCATGAAGTTCAGAAGCACTCCCTTGTCTTCTAAACTCCTTCGCAGAGAGGAGTCTTAGCGCAGCCAAATCCAATCCTAGTCCTAGACTTGGTCAACAGTTTATGTCTAAAAAAAATATATGTGCACAGCCAATCTAAGATACAATATCAGCAAAGATTTAAAGTTTAGCATGTTATTAGCCACTTACCAAGAATCTGTTGTGGTAAGGAATCTCTCAGCCTCGAGGAGTCACCTTGAGAGGTGTTCATACTCAGGGACATATCCTGGTGCTCAGCCCACTGCCTTGCAGGAGAGCTCAACAGGCTATGGGCTGCCAACTACTCATAAAGTAACATGATTGACTTATATTTGCATACCAACAAGAGATCCGGGTCCCTGTTCCAAACAGACTTTCTCTGCTAAGCTAGCATTCATCCCCCAAAGTCTGGTATAAGCAGCCATCATGACCTCCACTGCCGGTTATGCCTTAAGCAGGGGGCAGGGAGGGCAGACTACCACAGCACTGTAAGATTGTGTTACTGCTTCCATGAGGAACTTTCTAATTGCATTGAAATAAGCTCTTTTGTAGAATTGGTTTTAAATCCACTGTCCTACACTGAAGCCTTTCAGAAAGGTATCTAACTACGTTTACTAAATGCTCACCTGCTGTTTTAGGCTGCAGCTGCAGTCTATTACACCAAAGGTGTAAAGGGGATTAGGAGGGTCTCTTTATCAGAGAGTGTAGTGATAGGACAAGGGGTAATGGTTTTAAACTTAAAGAGGGTAGATTTAGGTTAGATATTAGGAAGAAATTCTTTACTCTGAGGGTGATGAAGCACGGGAACAGGTTGCCCAGGAAAGCTGTGGATGCCCCATACCCGGGAGCGTTGAAGGCCAGGCTGGATGGGGCTTTGAGCAACCTGGTATAGTGGGAGGTGTCCCTACCCATGGCAGGGGTGCTGGAACTTGATGATATTTAAGGTTCCTTCCAACACTAACCATTCTATGATTCTATGAATTGCATTTTCCTAAGTGAGTAATAAAAACATTCCTGAGTTATAAAAAAGTAACAAACTTTCATAGCATTTCTACAAAAGTCAGGGCATGCCTTGGGGTTGATCATGACCTCCCAGTTCCAAAATATCTCTCAAAATAATGAGGAGACACTTCCTAGGTTGCCTGGTAGAATCTGAGCTATTAGATATCAGAACGTAGAAGTAATTTTTCACAGCTGTGATTTTACTATAATGTAGGTTAGTCTCAGGTTTTCTTTGCTGAGCAGCTGTTTCAACTGTTGACTATATCAACTGCACTGGTGCCTAAGGATTTAGTATTTAAAAGAAAACACCTGAAGAATATATGCAAACCTTTAAAATAAAAAAAAAAAAAAAGTAGCAATCAGCATGCACAAAGAAGAGAAAAGCCCTACAAATAAAAAGGTTAGAAAAATTACCTAGCAACCTTATGAAAGATTTTATAAAAATACTGTTTCTTTGGCCACCACAGGATTCAGACCTTTCTAAAATAGGTTCTAGCCCACAGCAGGAATGTATTTCCCTTCACACACAAAACGTGACTATGTAATTGTTGCACATCTACCTCTTGAGCAGAGGTAGAATAGATATTACCAGCAGATGACCCGGACTAAGAAAGATGATTTTGTATCCTGAGGTATTACTGAGAGAAAGCCAGTACAGAATGCCTCCTAGCATGTGACTGTTCATTCAAAACAAGAATATTTTGGGGAGTATGAGACAGACATGTATGTTATAAATCAAGCCTGACTTAGGATTCTTAAGAAATTAAGAGTGGCGTTCAGAACGAAGAACACAGCTGGGGACTGTTCAGATCTCAGTTCATTCATTATGGCAAGAAAGGAAAAGAAGAGATATGCCAGTTTCAATCTTTGTAACCTGCTTAAGACAATCTTTTTATATATAAGACTCTCCATTATTTGACGCTTTTTACATCATTCTAAGCACATAATGTACACTTGGTCAAAGGGCTGGAGTGATATATTTTCCTCTATATGAAGGGAGAGTAATTCCACAAACTCTGGCCAAGGGCTATGATGGAGGATTACAGGGGGAAGTCAATGCGTAAAATGGGCATGGCAAAATAAAATCTCTGGCTGAATACCCCAAGCTGTTGACTGGGGTTTGCTCATTTCCCTGTGCTTCTAATGTCTTGTTTTGATTATAAAGATTTTTTCTCTTCATGGTGTGTTTTCTCATCTCATTTCCTTCCACAGTTTTTGAAGCTAAAATGGCTGTCTTCTAGACAGCAAATTCTGAAGGCAGTTTTAGACACCAAACAGGAGGCAACAGGAACCTGTATGTATGCTGCCATGTTCTGGAGCAACACGTCCACAGAGAGAAGCTCAGGAAACCTGCAGTCTAATAGCCATCCCACAGAACCATACAAAAGTAATCCCCAGGTGTATGCAAATTAAGAGCTTCAGCAACAGTGCCAGTTTTGCAGCTGTGCTCCATAGTCCTTTGTAGGTGGAACAAACCACTTTGCATTGACAAAAACCATATTTTGCTGTCCATTACCTCTCAAGTGGCACTGGGAAACACTGTACAAGACTATCTATATCTCATTCTTTGCATGAGTAACATGAAAAAAAATTGTTCAACAAGCATATACAGTATTAAGCATTATATGAAAGATCAAACAAATAGTTTTTTCTAGTGTGTATAATCCCAGTAAAAAGCTCTGCCTTTCCAATACTATCTTTCAGCTGAAAGCAGTGAATAAACCAAGACTCTCAGTTCTACTGCTCAGGTACACTCTTAGTGTGATAACTGCCTGCCAGCTTCCTCCTAGCTCTGTGACAGTCTTACACCACACAGTTTTGAGTCCCAGAGACCGGTTCTTCTGAGTGCAAGTGCATCAAACCAAGGTCTTCCCAGTACCAAGAGCTCCTTTTTGTTCACAACTCCACAAATCGCTGGAAACCTTCACCTCTAGAGATGCTTTACATTTCAAACACATCTGTTCTTCCTTTTTTCCAAGCAATCCCAAACAGAGGACCTAGACCTGAGATGTTCCAATAACCCTGCTTTACTGTCCATAGGCTGCTGCAGCCTGCCATCTCCATGAAGACAGAAAAGCCTGCTGAAGTGAGTGGTAATGTCAAGTATCTAATTACTACTCCTCACAACCAACATGAAGTAGATCTTCCCATTCTTTACCTGAAGTGTTTAGACATTGAAATTGAAATAGATAAGGGATAGTTTCTGGTATTATCAGTCAGAGTCAGATAGGCTGAGGACAGCAAAAGTAACAGGAGCATTGTATTTTAAGGTAGGTATAAAAAACATATGCAAAACCCAAAATGGTGCTGTTTCAGGCAATTATCTTATAGTATATAATTTCCCTTTCACTTAACACAGGTTCATGGGTGGACACAGCCTCAGTGTGAAGAAGCTGGGACTGCTCTCCCCTCTCAGTGGATGTGCTTCGTGGAGAGAGAAGCAGAAAGAGCTGAAGCTCAGACCCTTGCGGTGCCATTCAGAACCCCTGGTTTACACAGCAGAGACAGGTTTTAGCCATTGCTGGGGATGTCACTGCCATATCCTTGGAGCTGTTTATACTCTCAGCTCACATCACAGTCTGTTGGAAAGAAGCCATGGGGTTGAGATGGGTGAGCAAGCGGTATCTGTGTTATGACAAAAGTGCTGGAGACAAGTACCGGAAACAAAGGTCAAGTCCTCCGTGCCCCTCAAGTACATCCATTCCCATAGAAACAAATAATCCTTTTGCACCTTTTTCTTTAATACAGTAGGACAGCACTTCCTTCTCCCTCTGATTGCTTTAAACCAGCAGTCAGCACATACTGCTTTCATACTTTTTTAAGGTTACTATCTCTGTCATTGAGCAATGCACCAGAATGCAGGTTATTTTTGAGAAGTCTAATCATAAAGATAAATGGCTTAAATAATTGCCAACTGAACTGCAGAATTCAACAAGCTACAGGACTGTTGCCTCTTGGACAATCAGGGAACCTCCTTGGGGATTGCTCCTAACAGACTCGGGGTTGCTAAACATAGCTCTAACCAATGACCTTTTAAAAGGTACTGGAGAAAAAAATCTTGGGAGAGCACCAAATCCCCTATAAAGAGCAGGACAATAGTTGAATATGTGGTACCACCTACAAAGCTTTAGCAAGACCTACCGCTAAATACCACTGGTTTGTCTTTAAGTCTCACATTGTGTTTTGCTTTGAGAAACAGGCTTCTCCTCAAAATGCAATGTCAAAGTCTAACAGTGTTAACTTGTCAACAAGTGACTACCAGAACCTGGGTCTCCCTAAATATTTCTGATTAGATTTCTGGGATACTTACAGGAAGGATAAGTGGATGGGTATGAGTTTAATACTGTTGACTTTGGAGTGAAAGCACTCAAAGTTTGTCATGTGGCAATTTCCCTTTCCCCGCCAGAACCAGTTTGGTTTTCTCTTGTTCCGTTACCCAAACTCTCTCCTCCAATGGGCAGTTCTCTGTGCTGCAAGGGGGTGAAAACATCTTATGATTGTTTACTTGTTTCAATTAGTTATTTACAACAACAGTCTCACTTGTTGGTGGTTGTTTAGTTCCTAAAGGGAAGGAGTTGATAAGGAGAAGGTATAAATAATTACCAACTAGTACAGTTGGTCTGCTCTTTCCTATCTCAAAATAACTGAGGTGCTGCCTTCTGGTATTTTGTAGTCCTCTTTGAGTCCCTTCTGTGATTCCCGAGGATGTCTGAGCTATTACTGCAGAAAATACTGTTTTCTTTTTCAACCGTATATCTGCTCAAAATAAAGAAGTATTTCCTCTCAAAACACCTGGCTTGCTTTTTCTTCATTTGTTTTTACTTTTCTGAAGACAATAACTTACCCTCAATCACCTATTTGCAGACTTTTCTCACTCTCTCTTTGAAAAGGAAAAAGAAAATAGAAGCTTTTGCTTATTAGAGCAAAGAGAGTTAACTTCAGAATTTCACAGAATCACAGAATGGTTCGAGTTGGAAGGGACCTTAAAGATCATCCAGTTCCAACCCCCCTGCCCTGGGCAGGGACACCCCCCACAAATTTTTCATTTTGTTTTGGATTCTCACTTAATGCAGTTCACACCAACTGAAGATGGACATGCTATGCTTTCCCAAGTGAAGTCTTGCTAATATACACTGAATTTTAGCATTTCTTGACTTCTCCTAAATTCCTTAAGCTGCATGCATGCAACAAAATACAACTGCTTTTTCATCAATGTTTTTAAATTACCATCCTTAAATCAGTTTCATGCATTAACAAAATTAAATAGGCAGTAGTGGTGCATCAGACATTTGATCAGCCAGGGTTAGAGATTACAAATAAGTGATTCTCTGTGTCCTGATTTTCCTAAATATTGCTTCATTTGGAGAGTAAACAGTGCAACTGTAAACATGCTTCAGTTGTTATTGTAGCCAGGGACAAATTCTGTTTGATAGCCTAATTGACTATAAGCATGCTCTACTGAAGCCTACGAACACTTGGAACTAGTAGGTTAACTACAAGACTGAGAGCAAAATGATGTCAAGCACTTTATCAAGAGTGAACTTTTTCAAGGTTGTGCTACTACAATCTCATTTTCCGTGGAAGACAAGCCTAATGAAAACTCTTAAAGGAGAATTATTAATCAATCCTCCTTTTAAGTTTTGCATCAAATAATGCCATTTCCAGCAAAGACTATCTGTGCAAAGACTGTCTGGTTTTTTGTGTTTATCTACTGCAGATAAGTGTACTTGACGTGTTGATATATGAGATGCTTGTGGGAATGTTATCTCCTGAACAACAAAAAAGGGATGGGTGAGGAGGGGACAAACTTATAAACTGGTAGACAGAGATATACTCCTTGGTAACCAAACACAAAATAGTAGCTTTGTGGCCTTTTAGGCTTGCCAAACTTAATTGACTCTGCAGAGTTGTGTTCAGAGAAGAAAACATTTTTGGAAAAATGTGAGCTCTATAGCAGAAGAAAATAAAAAAAAATTATTCCAGACAAGCCATCAAAACCTATACTCTGCGGTATTTAGATGCCTTGATCATGGGTCACTGGTGACCAGACATGTCTTTCCTCTGCTGTGCTCCTTCATCAAAACTGAGCTGCTATGATTTACTTCACTATATGAAAGCCCTTCAAGTAAACAATCACAAATGACTTCTACAAGTCTCCAGTTCAAATTATATCCAAAACAAACATTTTTTTAAAATTTTCTTACATGTCTTTTCTATCCTATTTACTGTTTGCTCCAGCAACACATGAAGACAAAATGTTCTGTTCTGTGGATTGAGGCTAAATCCATGTGCAACTACACCCCTCAGGACTTCAGTTTTTTTCTTGATGATGGACTACAGAGATGTCTAACACAGACCGATAGCTTTAAGACATTTTGTTGTTACAGAGAATAAATGAGTTTAACCAACAGAAAGTTCTTTGAGGGGCTCCAGAGGCATGAGCCGCTTTTTATTTTAAGTGGTTATTTTGTGGTAGGAAAATTAAGGAAAGCATTTCCATTCTTTCATGCTATAAAAAGTGCAAGATATTCTCATTCCTGAGTGCACAAAGCACTTCGCTTTCTTCTAAATGGGATTATACTGCCTTCTGTTGAATAGCCATGTGCACCTATAAAACATTCCTGTCAGTCTGAATAAAACCTCATTCCTGGTACTTACATATTTTTGCTATCCAAAGTAGTTTCTAAGTCATGAAGAGAAGGTTGTCCATTTGCCTTTGTAGGCAAGTTTTGGTGCCCTTCAATTCTCTCGTAGATTTATTTCCAGGTTCCTGAGGCCTGATGTGCTTATACATATGTAACCATACACAAATTAAAGTTGGTTGGAAATTTTGGTAAAGGAACAATTTTTCTGCTGAAAATACCAACATGATAAAATTAGAAAGCAGTCTGGGAATGTGTTCGTTTCAGCAGAACTGGAGAAGGAGACCAGACAGGTTTTAATGGAAGCTTGCCTAGCTTTGGACTCTATTGAGAGGCAGCCTGCCTGGCAGGCAGTTTGGGCATATCTAACTTTCTGAGTTGCCTCAGAATAAAATATTTTCAGGGATTTGAGGCCCTCAACCAAAGGAAAATTCCATCTATAACATGGGTATACTGAGGATATCTGTTTTCAGCTTTTTCTTCAGCTCATTCTAGGTTGCATCCAGAAACGCCTTATAGCCCAATTGCATGCAACATGAAGTTGTCCAGCTGGCTCCAATCAGAAGTAACCAGCTAATATTTCTACATCACCCAGAAAATTTAAAAAGTCATTTTCAAATACACACTTTTATTCTGTATTTTTCTTGACATCTTTCACCTGCATACGTATAAATTATCACAAACTAGTTTCAATAATTTTCTAACACCAGTGCCATTCAAATCAAAGCATAAGCCACACATCACACTAAAAGATCTCCCACTTCAAACCAACTTTCTGAATCAACTGCCCAAAGATGTATTATTTTAAAACACCCACAGCTCTTATTAGTAATGAGCACTTCACATTCTCAGAGCATTTAACAGCCTAACATACTTGCTGCTCTTTAAAGAGCACTAAGATTTGGATTTTGCCTTTTCTCTGACTGCAGCTGGCATTAGTCCAGAACTGACAAATTACATTCATGCATCCATTACGACCACCAGAAGCACTGATCTTACAGGAACCTTTTTTCGATGCCCTGCCATTAAGCTCCCTGATTCAAATGAGTGCCTGTTCATCCATTAATGTCTGTGCTGCTGTATTTTATCTTTTCTGCTTTTATCTCCATATGTCTTGTTACCAGAATGTCTGGATGTCCTCTCCTTCCCTGGGCACAGGAATCAAGCTTCCATTTTGATTCTGTATCACTAAGACTTTCTAGAAGAGACCAAATCAGTTCTTTAAACATTGACAGAAACAGTTCATCATTATGACCTCACCATCGGAGTTCATGATTCTGATACATTTATCATCAACCTTGACTGCGAGACAAAAATATCTGTAGGTTTCGGCATGTGCTCTATGACACATCTCCTCAGGGACAGGAAATTACTAGGCCCACTTACAAAGTAATACCAAACTCTTTGTAGTGCTTACATAAATTAATGTTTCTTAGGTTCGGTATCAAAAATGGGAAAGAATAAATGCTTATAATGATGCTGTGCAACTACATCCAGAAATAAGTTAATGCCAGCTTGGTTATCATGAAGGCATCTGAAACATTTTTCTTCTTGAATTTGGTATCAGTGGGAGTCCACAAATAATGAGCAATTGTAATGTTAACATCAAGGAATCACTTTTTATGTTGCTGGTTTCCACAAAGTATAACCAAATTCTACCAATAGCAGCGTACCAACGCCACACTACCATTATTTGTTTTCACTATAGAAACAAATGGTTTCACTACAGAAACAACATTAGCCTGTGGAGACATTAATGCATATTCATTGCACAGTTTATTATAAAATTGAGCTTCTAGAATAAGATGGATTGAATTTCTTACATAAAGGATGGAAAAAGTCATCAATAATTTAAAAAAATGAAAATAAAACTTACGTAGCCTGTGGCTTTGGGCCTTGTGGTTAAGTTATTCTGTGCCTAAAGCAAAGTACGCTCAGATGAAAGTTCTTCCTTAGGAACTTTCGTAACATCTCTCTCCTGAAAAGACTCTTTGGTGCCAAACAATCTAATCGAGCTCAAAGCAAAGTATGTTCATCTTTGGGGTTACTAATTTGTCTCTCCTCTATCCAAATGCTTATTTTAGCAAAACATGAAGAAACTTAATATCTCTGACATGCCTCATCCTCTGTCAATATTAGTTGAAACCTGCCAATTGGCTGAAAAGTTTTTGCTAAGGCGCTTTCAGACAGACGCACTCAGACAGTGTGGTTGCATAAACCTCATTTCCTTAGGAAAAGAAGCTAAAAAATTAATAACGGTCCCCATGTATTTTTAGAACAGCCCAATCTTGGGAGCTTACTGAATCCTAAAGATAATCCTGTTTAATATTACTGCACCTCCATTAGCAACTTACGCTGTTCCATCATGTCATCTAGTTGAACACGCAACCCTAAGCAGTAAAAAGGACATTCCACTTTAATAAAACTAATAGCTCTTTAATTTCTTCCCATTAACACTGCTCATCTTTTGGTACCTGAATTTCACTGCCATAGACAATACATCAATTCAGTACCTCTCTGTAACTCGGATATAGGCAAAAAGTAACTACTGTAGCTCTAAACTGGAAAACTTGTCAGTCTAGTTTCTGTATAAAACATCCAAATAACTAACTGTTATGCTGGTAAAAAACAACCTGAATCCAATAAAAACAATTTTTTAAACCCCCAGCTTACCCTTAGGAAAGCACATCATGTCCAGACCTAAGCTGTGACATCAAGGTCAAAACCAGAATCTCGAAAGCAGCCATATGCTTATAATTACTCTGAACTTTAGTTGTTGCTCGTGTCGGTTATATTACAATCACTTCATTGGAAAAAGTAAAATATCTGCTTGCATTCTAAAGATAATTGTGGGAAGGGAAAAAAATGGGAATTTGATGATCCCTTTGAGATAAACAGTTATAAATAATGGGCTATAGGCTCCATTTACAGATAAAAACAGAAGCAGGAGAATACTATGCTTAACTTACTTGCTATATATATCTAGTTTCACTGAGAGCTGCTACACTTGAAGAGCCAAAAGTGCCCCATAGTCATTAAAAGGAACCACTAAACCCTTATATTTTTGCCTTTACATCATCAGCAGCTGTATGTCAAACAAAAATGGAGTATCAGCCAGAATGGTGGCTCTGATTTTCTTCAATTGCATTAACAGAACACGACTACAGCATTTCTTACCATGAACTTGAGGGAGATAAAAAAAAAATGAGAAAGTGAAGTCTGCAGAAGGAACAATAATAAGATGAAATTGCAATTTTTAATTTTTCCCAATAATCTGAACTCTCTTCATTGTGTATTACTCATGGTGATACAGACTTCAGTATGCAGAATCTCTTCTAAAGGAAAAATTCCTTAGCTGGCCAGCCCTTATTTTACAAACGCATTCTTGATATTCTGTACTTTCCTCCTGAAGTTTTAAGTTAGTGACATTAATGATATAGGTCATATGTTTTTGTAAGGGTCATGCACTTGCCAACTACTCAACAGTAATTCCTTAGACAGGTGTTTTCAGCAAGTTGCCAGGAACATGTGTGTGTGTGTGTGTGTCTCTACAAAGAAGCCATGGGAGTAAATATAAAGCAGGAGGGAGGTAACAAAGCAAATTTAGGGCATATTTTCATCAGTTACTGAGCAAACACCACAGTTCTCTGGTGGCAAAAATGGAGAGCTCTACCTCATCCTATTCCAGTCTTGGCCAACTGGTTAGTACTGGTTCCAGTTCTTGACACCTTACTCCTTAGGGTATCAAAAGGTACTCACTTTCTTGCTGGGCTAGATTTTTAAGTGAGTTGATTTAGCTTAGGAGGGCTACAGTGAGTGCCAGAAGCAGCACACATTATGCAGGAGAAATATGTGGCCAGATGAGAAAATGGGAAGGTGAGAGAGAGAACCTTCCCCTTTTTTTTACTGGTAATCTATTATGCCAGCTCTTGTGAAACCACTCTAAGGAGGACATTCTCCTCATCTTTCCCCTGCAGTCAACAGAGATGCAGACAGGATCCCCTAGGAAGGGTTCAGAGCAATAGCCATTATTATCTCTGAGTCACCATTTGGAGGAGTTGTTTCCCCATAAGTTATGAGGGAGCCTGGAGAGCAGACTTTGTTGCTAGGCAAACTCCGCATTTGTGAAACGTTTTGCAGTCAAACCAGGTGGTCCATTGTACTTGGCCGATCTACTTGTAGTGTTACTTTGCAATTATTCCATACAATTTTACATGCAATTTAGCAGGTGATTATAATCCACCACGAGCACTAAGAGAACAATGGTAGTTGTTCAGTGCTTCAAGATGCTGAGTGTGTATTACTAACCTGACAGAAGACCATACACTTTTTTCCTGCTGGGCTAGGTTTCTGCTGGCTTAATAAGTTGAACTGGCTCAGAAATCCAAGGATATCCAAGGACAACTAGAGCTGGCAGGAGCAAGCTGAATGGATAAGGAGGATAAGGGGAGCAGAACTGAAGGTGGTCTGTTAGCAATGGGCTGTTAGGTCAGCTCACCCCATCCCACAGGAAGTCATGGAATATAAAGATTGGTCTAACTTTTAAATGAGAACAAGGTCTAACACTCGTTCAACAAATGGCCAAACCAGCACAAAGTAACCTGGAACAGCTGCAAGTTCTCACTTAAGTTTTCACAGTGTTATACGACAAGAAAGTGGCAGGTCTGAGAACACAATCTAAGAGTCCCTCTCATGGGCCTCCCTCTTGCTTTAGACTTGCCTCCCTTTTCAACCAGCCTGTGGTTTCTCTAATGACTGCCAGCAAGCCTTCCAGCTGTGCTAACTCCAGCGGTGATGCTGACATCCGTTTGCTAAGAACTGGACTGAGACCAACAGCTCCTTTTGTATCTCCCCACAGTCATTACTTCTTCTTCAGTATTGACTTGGATGAGATTCAAACCAGTTGCCTATGGGTGAAAGGTTCCTTTTCTTGTCATGAATTCCATGCTCCTTCTTTCCCCTAGCTTCCAGCTGTCATCTCCTATCCCTTCTTCCTCCCAGTGTCTCTCTCTGAGCTTCTTGACCATTTTTAGCTGTCCTACAGTTCCATCTCCTTGTGCCTATTCAGTCTTCCGATCTCCCAAAGCTGCCAGTAATTGTTTTTGTCCTTCCTGCTTAAGGTTGTTTCTCTTTGTTCTTGATCGAGCCTGCTCTTCTATCACTTTTTCTCCAGTTTCAGCACCACTGGCACCAGTCTCAATTTCCATGACAATCCAATCTAGCCTTCTGTCTCTTGGTTCCAGGTTCTCTTCTGTCTCTGTTCCACCACACTCAATGTAGCCATTTGTTCTGCTTCCTCACTTCTCAGTTCAAGTGCTGCACATCCAAGTTCCCTACAAGCTTTGGGCTTTTAAGTAAAAAAAAATCAGCTACCCAGCTAACAGCAGCTGAAAACACAAAAAAATAGAAGTTGCTGGATGTTCCAGAGAAATGGAAAAAATAGGACAAAAGAGGGTTGGAAAGCAGCGAGCAAAAAACCAACAGGGCGTATCTGAGGGGAAAAGGCACTACAGATCCACCCTGCTTGCTGAGATACATGGCCAGTTAGCTTCAGTGCAAATTTATGCAAACACAATTTTCTCTCCAGGACCTGAGCCGCTGGAGCTGTGCAGCCACAGGGCTCCACTGAAACGCAGACACAGCCTTAGGCTGACACAAGGTGGCCTCCATCACTCATACTCAGAACAACTTAACATACGGCAGCGAGCAGATACCTATTCTCCCTGAACACAAGTGAAACCATACTGCTCTCCTATTATCAGTCACCACTGACATATGAGTGCACATGGGTGCACATATAGATATCCTCTTCTTTCAATAGGCCTGTGTTGCACCTTTCTACTGCTGGTTCTGTGCCTCTACAAATATGGCAGAAAAGCTGGACCATCTCCACCCTTTATCTATGACCAAGGTGGCCTGCAAAGAGTACAGTCCTGTCATTCTGACATCAGTGCCTGAAAAAGTGATGGAACAGATCATCCTGAGTGCCATTATGCAGTGCATGAAGGACGCCCAAGTGATCAGGCCCAGCCAGCACCGGTTCATGAGGGGCAGGTCCTGCTTGACAAACCTGATCTCCTTCTATGACAAAGTGACCTGCTTGGTGGATGAGGGAAAGGCTGTGGATGCTGTTTACCTGGACTTTAGTAAAGCCTTTTACAGTCTCCTATAGTATCCTCCTGGAGAAACTGGCTGCCCATGCCTTGGATGAGACTATTCCCTGCTGGGTTAAAAACTGGCTGGAAAGCCGGGGCCCAGAGTGGTGGTGAATGGAGTTAAATCCAGTTGGTGGCCAGTTCTGAATGGTGTCCCTCAGGGATCAGTATTGGGGCTGGTTCTCTTTAAGATCTTTATCAATGCAATAAGGCCAAGTGCTGCATCCCACACTTGGGTCACAACAACCCAGTGCAGCGCTACAGGCCTGGGGAAGAGTGGCTGGAGAGCTGCCTGGCAGAAAAGGACCTGAGGGTGTCGGTCAACTGTTGGCTGAACATGAGCCAGCAGTGTGCCCAGGTGACCAAGAAGGCCAACAGCATCTTGGCCTCTATCAGGAACAGCATGGTGAGTAGGACTCAGGAGGTGATCATCTACCTGTACTCGGCACTGGTGAGGCCCCATCTCAAGTATTGCATCCAGTTTTAGGCCCCTTACCACAAAAAAGGCATTGAGGTGCTGGAGCAGGTCCAAATGAAGCTGGTGAGGGGTCTGGAGAGTAAGTTTGATGAGGACAGGCTGAGGGAGCTGGGGTTGTTCATCCTGGAGAAAAGAGGCTGAGGGAAGACCTTATTGGTCTCTATCACTACCTGGAAGGAGGCTGTAAAGAGGTGGGGGTTGGTGTCTTCTCTCAAGTCACAGGTGATAGGACGAGAGGAAATGGTCTCAAGTTGCGCTGGGGGGAGGTTCAGATTCGGTATCAGGAAAATTTTTTACACTGAAGGGGATTATTAAACATTGGAATGGGCTGCCCAGGAGGCACCATCCCTGGAGGTATCCAAAAGATGGGTTGACATAATGCTTAATGACATGGCTTAGTGACAGTAGTTTTGGGTTTTGTTTTTTTTTTTTTTCTAATCAGAGTTCGGTTGATGTTTGGACTAGATGATCTTAAAGGGTACTTCCAACCTAGACAAATCTATGATTCTATGACTTGGCAGTGTTAGCATTCTCCATCACAATTACATTCTAGCATTGTGAGCATTATGGTTTTGATTTATGACCATTGTTAGCTACTGTCTAAATGGGGGTCAATAATCTCATTATCAGGAAAATTGTCTGGGCTTTACACCTCCCCACTTTGTTCACATGTCTGTGAACACAATATTTGATCATAATGAATACAATATTCTAGACTATAATTGAGCCATCCTCGTTGTAATTAAATGTATATTTTTTTCAGAAATATAAACTCATCACATGAATAAAGCTCCACTTGCAATCAAATGATTTAAATGTGTAGATTTGCCAAGTAACTTCATTAACATATGTAATTCATCACCAACACATACTGTATGTTTAATTTGAAAGATAAAATATGTAGGTTATACCTTGATATCTTGACACGCAGGTGTGATTTAAGCAAGTCCATGGCTGAGTTTAGAAATCGAATTCAAATCAGACATATACAACTTTTTCTGAGGACAATATGGCAAACAGCTGGACTCTAACATATATTGATATCACATACATTGAGGCTCTTACATAGCCACAAGAAGTGGTTGGCTAGGATCAATGTATTGCTATTGCGTATCACATCTGTTTCTCAAGCTATCACCTCTTTCTAACTCGTCCTCCAGCTTGTTCTTGAGTATTTCAGGAGTTAAGTATTTCACAGTATTTCTGATGCATCTGAAAATTACTGAAGTGAGGAAGTTTCCAGGACTGGGAAGAAGAATTCTCAAATAAACCCACTCACCTCTTCAAATGTTTTGTTTTGAAACCATGATTTTTAGCCTGGAATAAATTAACTAAAATAACACAGATTCCAATTGGAATTGAGCAAAAATAACTCCCTTTTCTGACATATATTATGAGGTTACTTAAGGAGCATGAGTTTACTCCCTTAAAAGAAGCTTGAAGTATTATGTATACGACAAACGTTAAGTGAGATGAGGTTGTTTTGGTAACTTCAGAATGCAAGAGAAGGTCACCTCCTGAAGCACTTGCTGTTCCCTTGCCTTGCCTGTTACGTTCTTTCTAGCAGAACTGGCTCCAGATCAGAAAAATCCAGTCCCTCTTGATTAGAAACTTCCCACAAATTTGTATATGAGTTATGTGGTCTTTGTGGCAAATGAAGGACAAAAGGATAACGAAGGGATGCTGCACATCCAGCTCCTCCAGGCTACACAAACAACAGCTACATACTTGGAAGACTGGATTTGTTATGAAAACAGTCATCATCAGATCAACTCTACACAAATTACCCCCAAACCACATATATAATAGGGGAAATTTAGGAGAAAGAAAAAAAAAGAAAAAAAAAAAGGAAAAACCTATAGATTGTTCTTATTTGAAAATTAATTGCATTTTAGATTAGCATTTTACTGATTTAACAATGTTTAATGATACTTACTGTTCTATAGTATGTTTTTTCTAAAACATAAACTTGTTAAATGAATGGACACACCATGTATTTATTGGGATAATTATTAGGACAAATACACTTAAGAAAAGAGCTGGCCAAAAGCTATTTTTAAAAAGTTTCCTTTCAAGCAATTTCAAAGAAAACAAGGCTTCTAAAAGAGGCCAATTTACATATTCTCTCAATTATATTAGGAATCCTTGTATTGCTAAAAAAAAGAGAACAGTTTCCTGTTAGTAATATCAATATTTTCTCCAATTTTCTATTGGGTGGTGGTGTGTTTGTAGATTTTATTATTATTATTATTTTATTTTAATACCCACTGCAGAATACAAGTACATGTTAAAGGTCAGTCTTCAGATAAAAGCAACGCAGATGATGAAACAAATGTATTTTAGCAAGATTAATAAGTCCTAACCTCAGATAGGCTTCAATAACAACTATTCACATATTTGAATCTACACAAATTACTTATGTTTAAGTCTTGGGAATTATTATGTACTGTAAACATAGTCCTTGAAAGAAGCTTATCCTTTCATTTGGCAAAATTTAATGAATCAAAAGATCCTTTAAAAAAACCCCATATATGATTTTTGAGGGGTGAAAGGAAGCAAGTATTAATAAGACCATCAATTTTGTGCAAAATAGAAGGATTATGATTTGTTCTTATAATTACCATATATTTCTCTGGGTAGCTCCTGACAGCAGCAACTGATAATGGTTTTTCCAAAATGCAGTCAGGCCATAGAAAATCTCAGCTGAGACAAACAGAATAATTTCAACACTGCATTGCTTCAGAATGTATGCTAATTTGATAATAAAAGCAAGGACTTTTGTCTCAGTTTGCATTCACTATAGCGAGTAATACTTTCTCTTGCCCCAGTCAGAGCACAATTGGACCCTTTCTGCAGCTAAGATGACAAATTATCATCCTGTTAAGAGCACTCAAAATAGTAATTGAGGTCTTGCTAAACTTGACAGATACCATAAGCAGCTAAAAGAGTAACAGCTGTATTAATATATTAACAACTGTTTTCAAAGAGCAAATCGAAGTCTTAATTTCCTCTTTGTATGTCCTACATGCACAGTAAAACGAAAACCTTTTTGCTAAATTTATAGTCATTATGTGTTCACAACTCTAAATCAATTCAAATTAGTAATGTTGTGATTAAACGTTTGTCCAACAAATTAATTGTTTTGGCATGTCAGCATGAGCAAAATGTGACCTGTCTGATAAAAGCTAAACCTTTCACATCTCAGGCTAAAAACTGCAGTGCCTGAAGCTAGAACAATGTGAAGGAGCTAAGGCAGCAATAAAAAATGGCATGAACATGCAGGAATTCCCCTTAGAAATATCAAATACACAGTGCACTTCTTTGAAGACAAGTACCAAGTGAAGAATAAAAAAGCCCTCTTCTTGAAATGTTTATGGATATAGCAGCTGATCCTTTGAGAAACCGTTTTTTCCATTGCTTTCAACGGGATTAGCCATGCAATAGGTTTTCAGCCTGAGAACTGAAGTACTATGATTTCTGCCTGATTAAACAGACAGTTTCACATTTTTCTTACACCAAAGATTATGTGAAAATGTAGGTACTTACACTGTAAAATGATAGATAAAACACTTCCATCCACTGGGCCTCTCCAGGAAGTTGTAGACGTCTCCCTGCGTACTAGTTTTAGTTAAATAACGGCTCTGGAAACAGTTTGTTGTACAGGCTCTGCGGACTTCGCTTTCTGC
Source organism: Thinocorus orbignyianus (assembly GCA_013400375.1). Classification (NCBI taxonomy): domain Eukaryota; kingdom Metazoa; phylum Chordata; class Aves; order Ciconiiformes; family Thinocoridae; genus Thinocorus; species Thinocorus orbignyianus. Next base: position 272,550 of record VXBW01006630.1, on the reverse strand, counting down.
CAAGGTTGTAGCCTTTGTGCCTTCCTCAGAGTTGCGGGGAATGCCGGATCCATTATTCACTGGGGTTCCAGGATCCAGTGCCACAGAAGAATATTGCATATTGCTGGAATTCCCCCTGACTTCCAGCAACGTCGCAGATTTTCTATTCCCACTCAGACTGCTAAAATGGGAAGTGGAGCCTTGAACCTGTCCACAGAGATTATGCATCGGGTGCCCAATAGTTTCTCCACTATCGCAGGACATTTTGTAACAATGCACAGGTATTAGTAACCCTGATCAATATTTAAAATTATAAAGAAAGTATTGTATGTCCTCCCTGCCCAGGGTGTTCTCCAGCAGCTGATAGGATGACTTTCTGCTGTTATCACGGAGCTCCTCTGTGACATGAATGCGAGCTGTCAGCCTGTCACCTGCTGTCACTCACAGCCTCTGAAATTAAAATCAGAAAAACATCTTAGACAACAACAAATGCTAGGCACTAGGAGTAATAGAAGTATGGAAAAGGGAAGAGGCTAGAACTTCTGGAGGAATAAAGAAAATTAAGATTCAAAGTTACATTTGTCAAGAAGGAAGCTTAAAACTATTTGAATAGTGCAACACTAGTACAGCAGCAGAGTTCTCTTGAGAGCTGATTCTATGATATTATTTTAAGCTGAGCAGTCCTTGAAGTTTCCTGATTAGAGGTGGAACTGTGACAACTTTCTGCAATTTATAAACTTGCTGTTGCCTAAAACATATTAGATTGAGGTTTTGAACTTCAACATCTACACCTCAAGAGATCTTAGCTAGAATATCAGTGTTACCAAAAGATTCTAAGATTCTTTTTTCAGTCATCTCATTGGATCTGATCTTGTAGTCCACAGTACTCAGGAACAATTTTTTTCAAGTGCAAAAAGGAGGATGCCATTAGTGATAACTGTCACTGGGAGGTTAATATTGTTACAAGCGAAAAGATCAAAAACTTCTGGCCTGATTCTTGATTTTTTTCCAAGCCATTTAATGTTTCCTGCTAACTTTGCTACTCAAGCAAGGACCTAGATAAAATAGAATAGAAATCATTTTGTGAGACTGAGAGCAGCTGGCTTTCTGAAGGATCATTTTTTGTACTGCCTCATTTCTTACACACTACCATCAAAAGCTTCCTAGTTTAAAATGCTCAGTGAAAATGAAAACATGCATTATGAACATTATGAAAATATGATAATATTAAAAGCATCATGAGAGGCAGCTTCAAATTCAAAGCACTGCCAATGGTAATGTCAAAATTATGTCTGCAATGTCGTGTTGTAGTGTGATGTACTGTGTTATCCTCAGTATAAATCCCACATGCCTAAGAGTTGCAGCTGACTGCTTCTCAGTCAGAAGATCCACACCCACATTTAAAGTCACTTTAGCCTCAGCAGGATAGAGCAATTTAAAGAGAGGCAATTTCAGCCTTCGCCCTCTCTTTTTAAGCAAAGCTTACTTTTTGTTGTTGCTTAGAGATCCTCATGTGCAGTGGATGAGCTCCCATTGTAGTACATCCAAACAGAGCTCTCTAAATTATCCCACAAAATATCTACATGGAGTAGTGGACTTGTGACAATGTGCTCATTTCTTTAACGCTGCTCACAATAAGGTGGACCGATGCATTTCTACATTAGTCTTGTAACAGACAGGACCTTCCCTCATCACTTCTCTTAACAGTGAAAAGCTGGAGGGACCAAATGTTAAAGTTAAAACACAAAGCCTTTCATCCTAGTCAATCTACAACAAGAACATAAGAAACACCTATGCAAAGTACACGCCACATCATTTATTTTAGGGTGCTGTTGCTATCCAGCAGTTGCCAAAAAAGCTACCTGAAACACATTCACTAGCCTGCTTAATCAAAACGGGAAATCCCCCACAGTCAGACATAAAGCAAAGAAAAACCTGAAACCAGCTGGCAAACAGTACCTGCTTTTTCTTGTCTTGTATCCTTCTACTCCTTCTTCTTTGCTTCTCCCCCAGCTCCATACAGCAGGCTCCCTGGATAGGTCCAGGGAGAGGAGCTGCCTCCTGACTCTACCGCCAGCTTATCAAATCCCACCCCAAGCAAAGCAGGATCCCTCCCTTTTATCTGCCTTATATGGCTGCCCTGGGGGAAGGCAGGGAAAGAACTGGGGAGCAGTTTTGACAGTTTCAGAGAGGAGTTACTTCTGCTTCTTCCTGCTGTCAAAGCCAGCAATCACAAGCAACGGCTTAATTTCGCTGAAGATTGTCCTCCTCTTCCTCCCAGTCCATTTCTTATCTGCATACACTTAATAGCAGTGGGTTTAGAGTGACATTTCCTTCCTTCACATCCTTTAAAAATTTGAATTAGGTGTTGCTTGCAGCTAGCAGGTGGCTCTGCAGCAGGCTTTTATATTAAGTAAGTCTGAAAGGCATCTTCAGTTGTTTGGTTTTTTCCATTGAAGTTTTGGCAAAACCAAAATCAGCACTTCATTCTGTTGCATTAAGTAATGAAAAATCAGAGTTCTCTATCGTTGTTGCCTTTCTGAACTGTGGCTTCTGTTTTTTTTTCTCCTAAACTAATTTGGGGTGGAAGAGAATCCCAAACATAACCACTCCAGCATCAAATTCGTCATTTTATTGTTGAACTTTCTAACCAGGAAGGAGAAAGTTAATACTAATCTCTCTCATTTTTTCCCTTTTATAACAGAAAATATTCTATCATCCAATACACCACCATTCTGAACATGAGTTGTTTCCCACTTTTCCCACAGTCACATGGCTGAGAATGAAACAGAGGTAAACATCTCATCTTTTGTTTTGGCAGGGGGGAAAATGTTGCCATTTTACATGGTCTTCAACTATTACCATAATTGTTAATGGCGTTGAGACCTCTTATTCCTAGGAAAGAGTATTCCAGAAAGTTACTTTCTTAGTTTCCCAGATATACTTCCATGCCACGGGAAAAAAGAAAATATATATATATTCTTAGTTCCTTTCTTTTTCTTATAGTCTAATCAGTCTTATGTTTTCACTTCTCCAGAAATCAACTTCTCCAGATCACTTTCCTTGGATGCCGTGTGACTCTCAGTTTACACTGTGCACAGAACTGAATACCATGTTCCTGATAGTACTGTAGGTGAGCCATTGAGAGGGACTAATACCTGACTGGAGCCATAGAAACCCTTCTCCAGGTTTTTGCTCATGTTTCTTCCTTGAATCAATCAAGTTTCTTCCTTCTGCATCAATCAGTACCTTCTCTGCTGTATTACCTTTTCCAGATAATAATTTCCAGAGTGCAAATATTGTTGTCTGTTCTCACCTATGACGTCTCCTAAATGTAAATGTTCAAGCTTCAAATAACTAGCAAAACTACGTAGGAAAAAAAGCATTTAAAAAAGAAAATGTAACAATAATTGTCTTGGATATTTTAGGGTTTAAAACCAGTTTACATGTAGAGAAAAATAGTACCCAGCTTCATTGCAAACACAGAATCACAATGTAATAGCAGCAGGTCTGAAATCACTGCAGATACACAACCCAGAGTATCTGACTCCTATTTCTTGATCAAGGAAAAAATAACAATTTAGTATAAAGATTTTATTACATTGAACTGTAGAAGACTGAACTCATTCCTTCACCCATCCCCCAAATACAGTATATCACATCTTTGGGTCAAACTTTCAAGAGGTAATTAAACACCTAACTAATTTATGGCTTCTGTGAAATGGAATCCCATGACTTCAGGAATGTCTAACTGCTGAAGTTTTCACCAGTAAAATTATATAAGCACATAATGTTCTGCAACTGCATGTATACAAAAGTGTGTCTCTTATGGCTGGCCTCACTTATCTCACATTTAATCCTGATGTGCCTGATGCAGCCCATATGCTCAGAGCATATCTGCCCTACACTGACAGCACTGTATTTAGCACTAGGCCCAGCAAGCATGAGAATTTATAACCAGGAGGCCAGGATGGGGAGGCACAGGGAAATGTCTGGTTTTGAGATGCAGATTTAAAACCCCTTATTGACAAGGAGACACTTCTCAGGACACTATCCTAAACACAAGACCAAACCCTTTTTCCATTGGTACCACCATCGTCTCCTCTGGGGGTTGTACTTCAGAAGAGAAGCATTAAGGAGTCATGCAAGAAACATAAAGGAATAATATGGAACCCAAATGCTAGAAAATATTTTGAATGGTAAATAATAGATGAGATTTGAGAAACATTCCCATGCTTCTCTGTTCATTTCAACTTCCATTCTCATGACCTACACTTTCTGCATTCAATGCCCTTAAACATTTGAGAATCCACTTCCTGTGCTGGCTGCCTAAAAGTTAGTACCATTTTGGTTTAGCTATAGAATTTTTTTCTAGCAATGATCATGCCAAGATACAAATTCACCATGTTGTACGGATTGAACTGGTTGTGCCAGGCTGCCGGTAAAGGGCAAAAGGCCAATCACTGCTTTCTGCTTGACTTTCCCAGCAGGGTGAGCCAACTGCCATGTGAAAAAAATGTCAGTTTCCTATAAACGAAGCTAGATCTTATACTTTAAAACATGATTGTTATGCTGACTCTAATTAAATACATTCTATCTACCTGGTGGAAATATTAATTAGGTCACATGACACTATAGGAGGAACTCGTACCAACATCCAGATTAGTTTGTCTGTCCCAACCAAACTCATCCTTTTTGTTTTCTGAAATTTCATCAAAATTGCAAGCGTATGGACTGAAATTTTCTTTATGAAGTCTCTAATTCCAGTTTTGATTGTTTGGTTAAAAAGCTGGTCAGCAAAGTCTGACCTTAAAGACAGGAAAAATAGTTGGCTCTTTTAAAATAAAACACACTGGCAACAGACACATAGCATCCCCAAACTGAAGCCAATTTTATGATATTTCACCTTTTGTTTATAGTTTCATTCACCTTTACAGTTACCCCAACCATCTGCTGTATCCAGGCAATCTCTGCAATGAAAAAGGAAGAAGTGCTGGTTGTTGTGGGAGGTGCAATAATGGTATTAAATGTTTCATGTTTAGCACCGGGCATCATGGTGGATGCAACCTGAAGGAAGCAGTTTTCAGCCTGGCAATGGTAAGACCACTGTATACACCCAATGGTATTGCCCACAAATGCAGTTCAGTGGTCGTCCTCGGCCAACTGGAATGACAAGAGGAGTAAAGCGCCATAGCTTGTATATTGAAAGCCCACTTGGATAGATTCACTCCAGGGCATTCTCCATGGCACGGAGGGATTCAGCACCCTGGAGAGGGCCAAGGGATCCCGCCCAGCGAGACCCCCCTTCCCCTGCCCATGCCGGCACCCTCCGAAAATTGCACTCACCCACCAGAAACTAACTGAGAGGAAACCCAAACCGTGTTGAACTCCCACAGACACATACAAGGCATTTGCCGCGCACATTGGCAGCCCAGAAAGCCAACCGTATCCTGGGCTGCATCAAAAGAAGCGTGACCAGCAGGTCACAGGAGGTGATTCTCCTCCTCTACTCTACGCTTGTGAGACCCCACCTGGAGTCCTGTGTCCAGCTCTGGAGTCCTCAACATAGAAGGGACATGGAACTGTTGGAACGGGTCTGGTGGAGGGCCACAAAGATGATCAGAGGGATGGAGCACCTCTCCTATGAAGACAGGCTGAGAGAGCTGGAGCTGTTCAGCCTGGAGAAGAGAAGGCTCCAGGGAGACCTTCTAGCAGCCTTCCAGGATCTGAAGGGAGCTACAGGAGGGCTGGAGAGGGACTCTTTGTCAGGAAGTACAGTGCTAGGACAAGGGGTAACAGTTTTCAATTGGAAGAGGGGAGATTTAGATCAGATATTAGGAAGAAATTCTTTCCTGTGAGGGTGGTGAGGCACTGGAAGAGGTTGCCCAGAGAGGCTGTGGATGCCCCATCCCTTGAAGTGTTCAAGTCCAGGTTGGATGGGGCTTTGAGCAACCTGGTCCATTGGGAGGTGTCCCTGCCCATGGCAGGGGGAGTTGGAGCTTGATGACCTTGAAGGTCCCTTCCAACTCTAACCATTCTATGATTCTGTGACATGCAGAAGAGCTCCCACATCATGTTCCCCCACAAGCAATAAGATCCATATAAATTTTTCTTTAGCTAGTCCTGTTACAAGAAGCGAATTCAAAGTGGTTCATTAGATTAGTTTCCATAGGAAACTGGGCCAGCATGTGGACTAACACTTTTGAGCTCCTGTCCTTATTTCTATCTACTCTCAAATCAGCTTCTTACATCATTAAAGAGGTCTGGGCTAGTATGTCCTTATACAAGGTGAGTGAATCTGTGGAATGTTGAATTTCACTATGGGAAGAATCTCTTGACACGAGTGCCTATGACAGGGGTACCAGGAGAGTATGGGACAGAGCAGACAGCACCGTTGTGAGTAAAGAACAGTGCTCCCAAATCTGAGCCGGCAAAATGCTTCCATGGCTTGTGTGATGCATTATTTTTAAGTATGGCAGCATTTATGAATATAAAAAACTGAAATGGAAACTGTGAAAACTTTTTCTTTAAATTGGTGCTGTGTGGTGGTCATTCAGGATGTGTGAAATCATCACTTTGTTAAGAGAGGTCAGGCAGAAGATGGACATGAGCCATTCAGATCAGGTGAGACCCCCCCTCCCCGCCATCTCTTCAGGCCATACCAGTTTGCCACCTGCCCCCCATGATCTGCCTCAACAGGCAGCTGCCCGTTCCACTTAGCTTCCAGCTAAGGTACTCTCACTTGCATAGAGCAGTGATCTCTTGGTTAATAGCTGTATGGTAAAGAAAATGTTGGGCCCGGTAAAATGAGATCTGATACTCAAAAGTTCAAGAGGTTTGCAGCAGAAAGGAAATCAGTCTAGTATGTCATGGCTTCAGGCATCGTTGTTCTTGTCCTCACTGAGCACAACAATAATCACACACCAGGATGAAGCAGGGGACAAAACATGCAAACTTGCTAATTATACTGTCATTTCAGTAAGCTTCTGGAAAGAAGGGAATTGGTAAATCGATATATTGAGAATAAGGAGAAGTTTATGATATAAACTGCATTTTCTACCTTGGCATTTTATGCTGATTAAGAAAATTTTGTTATTGAAAGCCAGCATCATGGAGTCCTGCTCCTGATTGTCATTTTAAGCACTATTGTAAATCAAGCAATAATTATAATGCATTCCATGAGAGTTATTCTTTACAATGCCGAAGCCAAATTCTGCTGATCTCCTATTATTCTACCTGGACAACAAAGAACAGCCTGGGGTGCAGTTTAAGGTATGATTGCTCTTTAAGTTTAGTGCTCTTCAACAGGTCAGAATTCTTACACTAATTATAATCATAGTATATCTTCATAGAAACTCATAATATTTTTAATACCTGGAAAAATAAAAATGAAAACAGTAAATAAATTGTATGAAATAAAATGAACTGCTACCACATAGGGCAAACTGCTAATATGCTTATGTTGCATAAAAGGAAGACAAAATTAGTGCTTGAAATATCGTACCTATTCTAATTGACGAAGAGGTATCAGATAGCAGCCATGGAGAGCCTTCAAATAATAAAGGACAATATAAATTCTTGCACAGTGAACCTCAACTGTTACTTGATTCCTATCTTCAATTATGTTAAGTGTCCTAGCATTGTTTTATTGGGTTTGTTTAAATCATTAGTGATGCATTGGAGGAGAAGGATACTGTTATCGGTACAGAATGCCATTGAAAGTGGATGCTCATAACAAGTATTTATGAACAGACTGATCAAAATATAATGAATGCTTCAGAAGAAGCTTTTTGCAGAGAAGCTGTGTGTTTTGACTGAAGAGAGAGTTTGGAAAGATGACAATGATCCTCTAAGGATAAGTACAGTAGCAAGTTTTTACACTTACATGTAGGAGTTTAAAATGTCAATTCAGACATTCTATTAATTTTAGTTAAAGATTTCCATAAAGCTTTTCTTCCTGTAGGCTGTTGGCTTTTTTATACAACCTTTAATTGATTATCAAGGCCCAGTTAATCTTCTCAAGAAATTGCAGTGTAAATTAGCAATGTGATCACTACAGCTGATATTGAAGAGACATAAACTAGACTCGAAGTTCATAATGTAACAGATCCACATTACCTTCTCTTTCTGTACTAAGCTGGAGTCTGAGGCAGTAATTATTCTGAAATAATACATCTCATTCCAAAAACAGAGAATATACTCAGTGACAAATCTCCTATATCTTACTTCCACCTCCTGTAATTTTTTTAACCCAGATGTCTATTACTGTCCTTGGTAGTTCTAAATTCTTTACTGCTTATAGAGTACGTAGCATGCGTGCACATGAGCAACATGACCAGAAAGTCAGGCTTCACTATTCGTAATCTATTTTGCATATATTTGAAGAGCACAATCACAGAGAGACTGGCCAAGTGCATTCCCACCACGTTCCAAGCAATTAAATTAATTCAGGTTAGTTTAGATACAGTACAGGCAGAAGGGCATGTAGCTACCTGGTAATTACCATGCCACTGCTCTGTTAATGTTAATGTTAACCAGGGGTGGGATTCAATCATAGAAGCAAATTCCATCATTCACCAGTAAATTTTTTCCTTTCTGCATGATCAATGTGAAATTGAATCTGACTGGGAAAATTTAAGAGAAACCACCACAATTAACAGAGAGGACAGAGCCCTTGTAAATGCTGGCTTTTGCAGTAGTGTTAGGAATATCCGTTTAATCTCAAAAAGTTTCTCTGTGATAGTATTAAGCTATTGCTCCTGAAAAACATCCAGATGAATCATTTAGTTATAAAAATAGAGACTACTTTTTTCCCTTAAGATTTCTGGAAAAGCTGGGTAGAATGAAAAAAGATTAAATAAAAAACCATCACAGATATGTATTAATTAAACATTAAAATTTGCCAAAAATAGTTAAAATAGCAGATAAATAGCAACAAACTATTTTATCTGTGTAGCAATTTTTAATAATGTGTGTGTGTACCTGAAAAACTGAAAAGTACTGCAAAAGTATTGCATTTTTGGTTTTGCCTCATGGTCACTTGTACAAAAACTGGTTCTTTATTATATGCATCTATTTCTCCTTATAGAAAAGACTTATGTCCTCACAGAGATATAATAAACAAGAGAATAAGTAGAACATCTTTTCACGCAAACAACATAATATTTAAATCCAGGAAAGAACAAGAAATGTGTTATTTTAAAGAGTTCCCTTTGCACATACAAATACTAACACTGACAGGTTTTTCTCTGCTTTTGTTTTCTAGGAAGTCAGCTCTGACATTGTGGACTGGATTTTTTAGGTATACATTTGTCGAAAAAACCAGACAAGATGAAATGGAGAAAGAGAGTCCTGATGTAAGATTCTAAGCAAACCTTGGTGGCTGTAGAGATCCTTCTCATTCTAGTGCACTTCCTAGCCTGTTCATGTAATTCTCAATTACTGTAGTATCAGCAGTTTTCACAGTATCACTAAAACAAACAAGTGGTAACAGATGGTGACGAATTTTGCTGCATACAATGAGTTCAGCAAAAATACTCTGGATCTGAGACACTTCAGTCCAGTTTCGTCTACCTTTTCGAAATCTGGGACTGTGTTTAGCTTGGCTGAGTCAAGGAAATCTAAACAATGAAATCTGTGATAAGACACAATTTGATCTGTTTAAAAGTAGCTGTAGAAAAGAGGCTGCCTCAACAGTAAGTACTCTGGAGGAAGCTGGAATACTTGAAAACTGTTTACTCTAGCAACTAGAATATCCCATAAATGTTTCTTTTAAAAACCCTTCTGAAATAGACTACTTCATGTTCACTTCTTGAGTAAAATCTTATACAAGCAGCCGTCTCTGAACAGGGACAATTCTTCTGAAAGGTGACATTTAAACAATACTTGTGACTAACTAGATTCTTTTTAAGAAAAGCATGAAAAAAATTGGAGAGGATTTTAAAAGAAATTAATAACTTTTGATACTGCAGCCAAACATGTGCAAGTGCCTTATGCTGAAGCCCTGAAACAGGAACTCCTAGCTAACACAAAACACCTGCAGCTGGATCTTTTTGTGGTACTGGCACTAAAACCTTTCAACAACAAAAGACCCCTTCTTATGTTACCCTAATGTGGAAAATAAGATAAAATTCAGAGTGTCTTCTAAGTAAGAAAGTTCTAGTGAGAATATACAACAGGACTTCAGAAAGTCAGTAAGGCTGCCTAAGTTATCATTTAGTATTTGTAAAATTCACTAAAGATATTAAGCATTAACAGAAATCAAAGATTTATCAAACTTCACATATTACCAGCATTCTCCATTTCACGTTCATGGGCATAAACTAACTTGCAAGGTTTCTATCATGAGAATATAGATATAGATGAGATACAGAATTCAATTACTTAATGTTAATTTGGATCAATTATCAGATACTGCTATTAAGAAATTTGGCACATTTTATTTTGTCCTCTTTCCACCTACTGTTAACGATGAGATGGATATTCCATAATTCCATAATGGGGATGGGGTCCAAAATAACAATGGTCATTCCATCTCATCACATCCAACTGGGGAGTAAGCCAGGTCAACCAGAAGAGCAAAAAATGTTCCCTAACTGACTCCCAAGATGAGAACCAGAAGGCCAGCAACCTCAAGGGTGCGGTGGTGGATCCTCTTGCACCCCTCCAGGGAAATGTGCACGCTCGATTACCTCTCTGAAATGCCTGTACACCAATGTACACACCATGGGGAATAAGCAGAAAGAACTAGAGATCTGTGCGTGCTGACAGGGCCGTGATCTGATTGCAATTACAGAGACACACGGTGGGGTAGCTCACATAACTGGAACGCTGTCATGGACGGTTATGTACTTTTTAGGAAAGACGGGCCAGTGGGGTGAATCATGGAATCACAGAATGGTTAGAGTTGGAAGCGACCTTCAATATTATCGAGTTCCAACTCCCCTGCCATGGGCAGGGACACCTCCCACTAGAGCAGATTGCTCAAAGCCCCATCCAGCCTGGCCTTGAACACTTCCAGGGATGGGGCATCCACAACTTCTCTGGGCAACCTGTTCC
>VXBW01006630.1:129920-261231 GCA_013400375.1 Thinocorus orbignyianus | reverse complement strand
AAACTTGGTGAAGGTGCATTCTATCCCACTGTCCATGTCTCCGACAAATATGTTAAATAGGACTAATCCCAGTACTGAGCTCTGAGGAATGCCATTCATCACTGGCTGTCACTTGGACATTGAGCCGTTGACCACAACCCTTTGAGTGCAGCCATCCAGCCAGTTCCTTATCAATCAAGTGGTCCATCCATCAAATCCATAACTTTCCAATTTTGAGACTAGTATGTCATGCGGGACAATGTCAAATGCTTTGCTTAAGTCCAGGTAGATGACGTCCATTGCTCTGCCTTTGTCCATCAAGTCTGTGGCTGTATTGTAAAAGGCCACTAAATTTTTCAGGCACAATTTGCCTGAAAAATTTGTCTGATATTCACCTCCTTATTTTCCACGTACCTGAGCAGAGATTCCAGGAGGATCTGTTCCATGATCTTGCCAGACACAGAGGTGAGTCTGACTGGCCTACAGTTCCCTTGGTCATCTTTTTTTCCTTTTTTGAATATTGGGGTCATGTTCCCCTTTTTCCAGTCTGCCTGAATTTTGCCAGATTGCCACGATTTCTCAAATATGATGGAGAGCAGCTTAGCAATTTCATCCGCCAGCTTCCTTAGGACCTGGATTTCATCAGGTCCCATGGACTTACGCACCTTCAGGTTCCTCAGGTGGTCTCAAACATGATCTTCTCCTACTGTGGGCAGTTCATTCTCAGAGCCCCTGGTTTTGCCTTCCATGACTTGGGCCGTGCAGTTAGAGCCCTTGCTGGTTAAGACTGAGGCAAAAAAGTCATTCAGTACCTCAGCCTTATCCATGTCCAGGGTGGTCAGGTCTCCCATTTATTTCCAGAGAGGGTCCACAGCTTCCCTAGTCTTGCCTTTATCTCTGACATATCTATAGAAGTTTTTCTTATTGTTGATGTTCTGGGCCAGATTTAGTTCTCTCTGGGCTTTCACTTGCCTGATGTGGTTTGGGGCCACTCGGACGGTTTCTCTATATTCTGGTATCATTTTGAGGATCCAGGCTGGCCAACAGGATTATCTCATATTATACATTAGCAAAGTTTCTTTGTGCTCCTTGATTCCCTTTTATAGGTGGGGAGAGGTGATTGCGTGATAGAATCATTGAGTAAATGACAATAAATTGTTATGGGTTTTCTTAAACCATAACAGTAAGAAATCAAGAAAAGGAGGCAGGAGAGCTGCATGGATGAGCAAGGAGCTTCTAGAAAAAACTCAAATAGAAAAAGGAAGGTTACAGAATGTGGAAAAAGGGTCTGGCCACTTAGGACCAATATAGGAATGTTGTCAGAGTATGCAGGGATGCAACAAGGAAGGCTCACTTGGCAACAGAGGTCAAGGACAGTAAGAAGGGCTTCTTCAAGTACATCAGTAGCAAAAGGAAGACTAGGGAAAATGCAGGCTTGCTGCTGAATGAGCTGGGTGCCTTGGTGAGAGAACACAGAAAAGGCAAAGTTAACGAATGCCGTCCTTACTTCAATCTTTACTGCTGTGCTAAACAGGAGTACCAGACTCTGAAGAGGGGAGAAAAAGCAAGAGATAGAAGTATATTGCTACAAAATCTGAGAAGCAGGGAAAAGAAATAATAATAAAAAAAAAAATAAGAAAAGCAGCAGTATCTCATCCAGATTTATAAATAAGACAGCGTGATCATTTAATTTCCATATGACAGGGCTGAAACCATTTGCGTTTTGGTAGCAAACTCCAAAGATCTTTGCTTACAGGAGTCGCTGACAGGGCCTGTCCCTGTTTGGGGGATACAAAACGCACACAGGGGCCTGGAAGCTTTATTTTTCACTTGTATAAAGGAAGACATTGACTTCAGAATAAGGCCACCAGCAGAAATCCCCATCCCATCCCTCAGGCCCCAGCCTGGCCGTCGTCCCAAGGCCCCGACAGGAGCTAGAGACGCTAAAATGGCGGCAGCAGCACACAGGCACCTTCTACTCCTCCCTTGCTCTTCTACCCCAGCACAGTTAGCTCCATTCCGGCATTTTGTTCCGCCCCGGGCCCCTCCATCGAGCTCCGCACCTCCCCTCCCGCTTGTGGGCGGGGAATTGCCACCCTTCGCCTTTCCAAGCGGCTTGGCCCGGGCCGGCTGCCGTCCCGCCGGGGAGGCTGCGCGGCGGTGGCGGGCTGGGAAGATGGCGCCCGTCGGTGGGGCGGCGCTGGCGGCGGCGGGTCACTGGGCTGCGCTCTCCCGGTGCGGCGGTAGGGCCGTGGCGGTGCCTCTCTTCGGGGCCGCGGCTTATTCCTCCGTGCCTGCTGTGGAAGGCCGGCAGAAGGAAGGTGAGAGGGGGCCTGGGGGCTCGGGGGGGTNNNNCTCGGGGTGCTCCCGCCTCCCGGCTGGCGGGGCCTGAGGGTTGGCGTGGAGCTCCAGTTCCACTCCTTTTTTCCCAGCTGCAAGCGACTCTGAGAAACGTGTTTTGCAACTGTTTGCTGGAGAGCTTTTGGTAATAATAATGGTAAAGAAACTTTGCAGTGTAGGATAGAGGTTGTCACAGCGTAAGCATTGTGAGTAGTCTGAAGGAAAGTGGTGAACAAATGGGTGTTTGCTAGAGAGGTCCCATAGCCTTTCCATGCATTGCCTGGTTTTAGGTATTTCAGGTGAGAATCTCATCGTTTCCTAAGGGAAAGTTGTGGATACCCTATCCCTGGAAGTGTTCAAGGCCAGGCTGGATGGGGCTTTGAGCAACCTGGTGTAGTGGGAGGTATCCCTGCCCATGGCAGCCGAGTTGGAACTCGATCTTTAAGGTCTCTTCCAACTCTGACCATTCTATGATTCTGTGTGTACTCTTGTCAAGCATTCGATGTGCACTCATGTTAAACGTTTGATGTTGTGCCTGGCCTCAAGACAGGCTGCTCAGTGCAAATGGGAACTGTAGGCTGCTACCAACATTTTTCCGAAGTCTGGGTGGGAATTTCTCATCTACGGGTTCAGGAGCAGGCTAGGCTCTGGAAAGGGCCTTCAAGTGATGTCTTAAAATATTGCAGCCTGTGGCAGGAGTTAAAGGTGTTCTGACCTGAAATGACAGATATTTGTAACAGAAATAATAAGATTGGTGTGAATTAGGCATATGTGTTTTTAGAAGTATCACAAAAATGGCAGACCAAGGGATAAAAGAATGCTGTTGTTGCAGAGTTTGATCCATATTCTTCAGTTTAAATTTTTGTATGTCAAGAAGAGGCAGAGCAGAATTGGATCTTAAAATATTTACATAAAGAAACCAACGAACTGTGAAATTCACAATTTTTTTTCAAAGCTTATATGGGTAGTGTTGTAAGATGAATGAATGATGCAAATAGATCTCTGTTTAGATTGAAAATCCAGTGGTATTTGGTGTCTTCATGCATCCCTAGGTCCCTCACCACAACCCCAACTGAAGTCAGTTGGCTAAAAAGTTGAGCCAAATGGTGGCTGAGGGATGCTAAAAGAATATAAACTCATTTACTTTCTGTTGTAACTTCTATGGGACTGCTCGATAAGCAGGATAAACATGGTAAAATGGCAGACCCACTAGTTTGTTCCCCATCCCCGCTCAAGATGAAAGACAGTTTAATGTGCTAAGTTTTTATACAGAGGTTAAGTGGGCTTGAGTGGCACAAAACAGAGTGTGAAGATAGGCTGTCAGAAGGAAGGGATGGAGCCATAGGATTCTCCTTTTGGTAATGAACTGTTAGGTTTAGGTGTCTTGTACTGCTGGTGGAGAGTGATTTGTTGCTTAGCAGGCATGTGGGACAGAGAAAAGCAAGCACAGTAAAGAAGGCAAATGTCATCTTACACTCTTCTCGTTTTTCTTTCCTCCTATATCAGACTGGAATAAATGATGCTAGAAAAAAGATTACGGCATGTAACGACTAAATTACTGTTAACGTGTTTTTAGAATAGACCCAGGCAAAAAAAAAATAAAAATTTAAGTCTTGAGAAATAAATGAGCAGTCTGCAGTATGAGTATCTGACCTTCCTCTTCTTCCACATAAAGACTGGGAAGTATTAGTGTAGATTGTCTTTGTAAAAGAAAAAAAGATACAGGATTATATTGCTGCTTTTTTTTCCCCCCCAGAAACATACAATAGCTTGTATTGAAAATATTTCTTTTTTTTTCAGCTTCAACAAGGCGAAGAGGCAGGGCACCACAGTTCATAAGACCAGTAAGTACTGGAACTATTGCAGTTAACTCAGAGGTGTTTGAAAAAGTTTTCTGAGCTGTATGTCTTAACAGTTTGTACAAGAACCCCTTCTGCAGCCAGAACCTGGTGAAACAATCCACTGTGACTCTTTCTGAACTGGGACCTAGCTGCTTTAATCTCTGGGCTCTTTTCAGTCTGTATTCTCATAAAGACAAACACATCAACAATAGCAAGCGAACAGTGAGCTTGTACTGACACCAGGTACAGCAACTTAAAATTGCATTTAAAACAAAAACAGACAATTTAATGTTTCCAGTATGAGCTTACAGTATTTGTGGTGGTTGCATTCTGGTGCAGTGAAAAAATCTGATATTGTGTAGAAGTGAAATTATTCTTGGCACAGTAGAATGAAAACTGGTACCTGAATATTTAATCACTGAAAACTTTCTTATTTATTCTATGCATAAATTTCAAAAGTGGGACATTACATGTTATGGTTTTTAAAGACAAATAGTACAAGTGAACCTGGCATGTGTTAAACTTTTGTTTAATTTCTAAGAACAGATTTAATGTAATGTCAAAGCAACCAGACCAGCTGACTGCATATATCCATTTGGTTTTTACCCTTCTTTTTTTTTTTTTTTTTTTTTTTTTAAGAGCATTTGACTGAAACCTTGGTCAGTTATTGGAGGATGTAAACTATTAAACTATTTCAGCAATACAGCATTCCTATACTGGAATTTATATAGCAAATAATTTTGGAGTTACCAGTATCTATTTCTTTTAATATAGACTTGTCCAGACTTTTTTTTTTTTTTTTTTTTAAAACTAATTTTCTTGCCCCCCACCAAATGCTTAGGCACTTTAGGAAATAGTTTGTAATTAAATATGGGTTTGATTCCACTTCCTTCTTAATGCTGATTTATTACAGGATAAGAAGATGGTAAGTTCTTCTTTTTAAGTATTTCTGAAATTGAATGCAGTTGAAGATTAAGAAAGGCCTGCTACTCAAGCTTTGAGGGGCTATCTTTTAAAAATTTCTTTAAAAATGAGCACTAACTTTTGATGTAAAGGTGTCTTGAAATTTCTTTGGGAATTTACTCCTGAAATAACTTATTATGCATGTTGCGTCTGCTTTGTCACACGAAACAACAAAAGCTCCCATTAAACTTTTATAATTTTGCATTTATTAGCATGTAACTCCCAGAACTGAGAGGATGGCCATTGATCAGGACTGGACCAGTGTTTATCCAACAGCAGCTGTGTTTAAACCTGGCTCTGTGCCTCTCCCAGTTCGAATGGGTTACCCAGTGAAGAGAGGGGTACCTCCAGCGAAAGAAGGCAACTTAGAACTTATGAAGGTAAGACACACGTTATGGTAACTTTAAAAATTACGGTTGACTGAGACTGCACTGCTTTGATTGGAATATTGGTTTTGGATACTGTTTTCTATTCTTAAGTAGGATAATACTGTATTTAATTTCTGCATCAAGTGGTAATAGATGCAAATGTTACTAACAGGTGAACCAAATCAGGAGTCTTTGTCTAGGATTATCATGCCTGTGGCTTTTGTAATGGGACTAACTTAAGTCTTTTGCTAAATCAGACTTGAGAAGAGTCGTCTTACCTGAATTTTTTATTAAGCATATTTTACTACCTTAACGCATTAAAAGTATAATCAGATTTCAGTAAGGCCGCTTTACTTATGAACAGACAAAAAGTGGTTATTTCGGTAACTCTTCGTGTGTCTGTTTCAGATTCCCAATTTTTTGCATCTTACTCCTCCTGCAATCAAGAAACACTGTGCAGCTCTTAAAGGTGAGTGGGTTTTTAGTTTTTTTTTCTTTTTTTTCTGTTTTTAAAAAACATCTCTCTTGAAACTTTAAGACAATGCCAAATGTAACTGTGTGTGATGAACTAGAAAGTGAGAGGTGATCTACCTCTGAAGCTGTTTATTTGTCAGGCTTTGGCTAGTGTTGTATGCTTTCTTGTTACTGCATGGAGTCACACAGGTAGTAGACAGAGATGTCATACGAGGTTTTCAGCACACCAGTGAAATGTTAAATTTTACCTTTCCATTAGGCCCTGCTTATACTGGAGAATTTATAGTATAGTGTCTGAAGAAAGATGAGTGACGGATGTGACTCAGTTCTCAGAAGATTATCTGTTATTAAACCAGGATTTAATCAGCACCCATTCCTTCATGAATTTTCTTTTAAAAAATGCTATTAATAAATTAAACCTGCTGAAAGCAAGGTCTGCTGAGGACCAAGAGCATCTCTGCCAGCCAGCAAGCCAATAAGGAGAACCTAATGAAGAGGTTAGCCGAAAGAGAATTGGAGTTGCAAGGGGACTGGGAGGCGATGTAATCACAGAATCATTTAGATTGGAAGACCCTTAAGATCATCAAGTCCAATTATTATCCAAACACTACCAAGTCTACCCCTAAACTGTGTCCCTAAGCACCAACATTCCCTGGAAGGCTATGAAAAAAACTTTTTGGAAGTCATTTCCAAGCATGCAAAAACATGCTGTATATCAACCTGGATAACTGTAGAGAGCACAACCTCAGCAAGTCTTCAGATGATAACAAATTGACTGGGAACAAGTGATACAGTGAAGTGCAGAGGTGCCATTCAGAGGGATGTCAATAGGCAGGAAAAAAAGTCCACTGCAAGGACCCTCATGAAGTTAGACAAAGGCAACTGCAAAGTCCTTCATCTGGGGTGGAATAACCCATGCAGTAGAACAAGCATGGAGTCAGACAGGCAAAAGGCTAGAAAGAAGCTTTGCAGAAAAGGCCATGTGGAGCCCTGTGGGTATTTTAAAGTTGAACGTGAGTCAGCAGTGTGCCCTTGTGGCAAGGAGGGCTAATTGCATACTGGGTTGTGTTAACAAGAGTGTAGCCACAGGAATTCAGTAAATTAATTCTTTTCCTTCTGTTGAATACTGCATCCAGTTCAAGGGTTCCCAGTACAGGAAGGACATGCATCTGTTAGAGGAGGGTTGCACAAATGACCAGAGGAGTGGAAGGCCTCCTGTGAAGAGAAACTGAGAGGATTAGACTTGTTCAGCCTGGAGGAGAAGGCTCCAGGGTGACCGTCTTGCGATGTTTCAGTATGTAAAGACCTACAAGAAAGTTGGGGAGAGGCTTACTGAGGTCTCTAGTGATGGAACAAGGGATAATGGTTTTAAACTGGAAGAGGGGAGATTGAGATTAGATGTTAAGAAGAAATTCTTTCCTGTGAGGGTGGTGAGGCGCTGGAACAGGTTGCCCAGAGAGGCTGTGGATGCCCCATCCCTGGAAGTGTTCAAGGCCAGACTCGGGGGTTGGAACTCGATGATCTTTAAGGTCTCTTCCAACTCTAACCATTTTATCATTCTATGATACTTAGATTAGACATAAGGAAGATTTTTTTTTTTTATGATAGCATTGGTGAGACTCTGGAAGACCTTGCCCAGAGAAGCTGTGGGTGCACCATCATTGGATGTATTCAAGGTCAAGTTAGATGGCCTTTGAGCAGCATGATCTAATGAAAGATGTCCCTGCCTATGGCAAGGCAGTTGAACTTAGGTGATCTTTGAAGGTCTGTTCTAACCCAAACCATTGTGATTCTGTTTGGCAATGAGACTGCATCTAGAATACTGTTTTCTGTTTTGGGGAACCCAGAAGAAGAAAGATACTGAAATACTAGGAAGTCTAGTAGGGGCCCTGCTGTTATCTAAACAAATATGGTTTCTATAAATAGTACTTTTTAAAGATGTATTGCATTAATTTTGGGGGGGAAAAAAAAAACAAACATAAATCAACAGATACTACTTGATCAGATGCTTTCTCTTTATTACAGATTTCTGCACTGAATGGCCAAGTGCTTTGGACAGTGATGAGAAATGTGAACAGCATTTTCCTATTGAAATTGAAACAGTAGATTATGTTTCTTCAGGGACATCTATTCGTAATCCCAAAGCAAGAGTCGTGACTTTAAGAGTAAGTAGTATTTTTGGTAAACAGCCTTTCCTTTAAAAACAGAAATACTTGACTTTCATTTCAGAACTTGTGCAACTGTG
The DNA here is from genome assembly GCA_013400375.1 of Thinocorus orbignyianus. NCBI lineage: Eukaryota > Metazoa > Chordata > Aves > Ciconiiformes > Thinocoridae > Thinocorus > Thinocorus orbignyianus. The sequence goes on along the minus strand of VXBW01006630.1, from coordinate 253,021 downwards.
CTAAGTTTTAAGGAAATGTTTTGCTGATTGTCTGAACAAAATGCACTGGATTTCTTTTAAGTATGTTGCGGCATGTTAGAACTGAGGTTGTATGGTTATGGATATGTATTTATAAATGAGCACTAAGCTCTGATATAAACAAAACAGTGTACCTTCTGAAGAACCTACTTGTAGAGCAGGTGGTAAGTGCCTTCGTATCCGATGTCTTGGTTACACTCTCTCATCGCTAATTTATGGACCCTAAAAGTGCAGTAGTATTGAGAGATAGTTCATATGAATGTGGCACTGTTAATAAGTATCAAGTTGGTAGGCTTCCAGGCATCAGTGCGTATGCAGTAGGAGCAGCAACCTTCTGATCAAAGAATCATGGGATGCTTGAGGTTGGAAGGGAGCTCAGGAATTTTCCAGTCTGACCTTCTGCTCATGGTAGGGTAGGTGTGAGATCAGACAGTGTTATTTGGGACTTTATCCAGCTGAGTTTTGAAAACCTTTAGGGCTGGAGATGTCCAGTTTTTCTGATGGTGGTTTCTTTTGTTTTTTTGAACAGTTCTTTAGTTCAGCAATGACACAGTAGAAAAAATATAGAGGAAGAACAAACAGTGGACAAATTACTAACAAATTATCTTTAGACTGTTACAGTTCACAACCTTCTTATTTACTGTTGTGTGACCAAATAGCTAAAACTAGCTTTTCATACTTGTCATTGCATATAGAAACTAGCTTCAGATTAACTTCTTACAGGTTTGGGTTGTTTTTGAAGTAAATACTAGTTATTTGTTGTATATCTTGTGTTTGTGGGTTTTCTGATATTGGAACAGAAGACAAGGCATTCACACCATTTTTTGATCAGTTATGTGAGATCAGACAGTTCTAGTCCGTTATATTGTTATCTGTGTGCATCTTTGCAAGCTTCTATTAGTCTCCCAGTAATGACTTCAAGAACTGGGATTTGATGTCTCTTGAACTGGTGTCTTTCCTCCTCTTTTGGATGCTTGTCATAAGTATCTTTGATGTGTCTTAATATTAACCTCACTGATCTGTCTTTGAAAAATATTTATTTTTGCTTATGAAGTACACATGAATATGAAATACAGCCACAGATTAAACTGACAGCTCTCTTTTGCTTCTGAAAAAAAAATCAAATTACTAGAAATATGCTCCCTCTGATACTTGGATAGAGAGAAGTTTATTGTTTGAATATTCAGATTGTTCGTGTCTGTGTTAAAGTTTTCTGACATGTGAAACAATCATGAGAAATTCTGCAAATACATATTTAGAAACTGTCATTTTAATTCTTCATAGAAGATGTGCCGAACCATCTCAAAATATGGTGAGGGTGCAGAGATTGGATTTATTCAAGTGATTAAAGATGTTTTCTCTTGTACTTGAAGGTTAAACTTTCCAACCTGAATTTGGATGACCATGCAAAGAAGAAGCTCATTAAACTTGTAGGGGAGAGGTACTGTAAGGATACAGATATGCTCACCATTATAACGGACAGGTATGGTTACAAGAAGGAAAAAAAATAGGGCTGAGTGTCTTCCAGTAGTATCAGTTATTGTCTTGGTAAATTGTTGTATTTTTAAGGCGAAAATATGATTTAAGATAAGCATACTAGTACTCCTGTTATTAACACTGTAATGGACAAATCCCATAAGGTCAAACCTAATACTTGTTAAATGTTGCTAGTTGTTGAGGCTCTGTATTTAGAAGTCTCAGTTGTTATTTTCAAGTAGTTGTCATGTTTCCCAAATGGATTCTACTAGTTTTAACAATGCCATGAAGAGCTCTAAGTGATACACATTTCTTTAATAAGGATTTTCCAGAGTGGTATTTAGATTTGTTTTAAAATGAGACTCTTTCACTATCAAAGAAATACAGGTCAAAAGCTTGAGTCCTTTTTAAAGTTTATTTGCTAGAATATTTATAGTCCATAGTCATTCAGATGAGTGTTTTTGGAGTGTCTCAGATGTACTCTTAGATAATTCAGTTTGTTTTGCATCAGAAAAGGGGGTGAAGGAACCTGCAGGAAGAAGTGAGTGTGAGAAAGAGACAGGAGGTTATGGGTGACCAGCGTGAGAAAGAGATTAGTATCATTAAATTACCAGCAGAACGTTTTGATGCCTAGTTTTAAGAAATACACTTTAAGAAATTTGCAGGACGGTATCTTATCCTAACAAATTTTAGTGGTTCTGACTTAGACCTATCTTGACATAAACTTTTCTTGCTAAATTGTTGGCTAGATCTTCTGTTCTGCGCTGTACATAATGACTGTTCTCACCAGTCATCCTCTTCTCTTCAGGTCTGGGGAAAAAAAAATAAAGTAAGGTTTTAAGTGAATTCAGACTAAAATATGTTGGATGCCACTTTGGCACAGAGGGCAAAGAAGTTTTTAGTGATTCCTGAAAATCTGTAAATTCTTTCATTGTGTACATTTTACTGCTGACTTGCGGGTGCCCATTTGTCGATGTTCTTAATACTTGTGCTTTCATGAAGTTATTCTTGATTCAGAAATGTGTGTGAATCAAACACACATTTCCGTAAATTTCCCTGCATTACAGATTAGAAATTCTGATGGTAAGCTTAACATTTTATGCAAAAGGGTATTACAGTGGCTTGATTTCAAAAAGACTAGCTTTCTTTCTGAATTTTCAGGTGTCCGCTAAGAAGACAGAACTATGATTACAGCATACACCTCCTCACTGTTTTGTACCATGAATCTTGGGTAAGCAATTGTGAATAACTCACCTAACACATGTAACCTAACACGCTCTCTTGTAACTCGTATAAAATTCCGTGATATCTGTGCAGGTTGAAGTAATTCATCTTAGATTCTTTTCCTCCTCTACCTCGCTCTTCTTTGAATTCAACCAAGATAAGTTGCTTAGGTTTGGATCCTGTTCCCTAGTCAACTTAGAGCGTGTTTCTTTAACTTCACAGGCGCTATTCTGTTTGTATACATAGCTTACCTCTTTTCAGAAGTTCTCTGGTTTTTGACCTTAATAAGAGATTCTTTCCCAATGCTTCATTTCGCACAACAATGAATCTAAAACTGACCCTGAGCCTAGTAGAAAACACTCTAATTTTGAGGATTCTGGGGCTGCCTTTCAAATATGAATTGAATGCATCCAGAGAACTGGTTTACTCTGTGATTATCACCTATTCTTTATGCATTTTTAACAGTGGCCATATTTGAAGACTAAAGTCTATTCCAAGAAAGCAGAGGGGGCGTTACTGGCTTTAAAGCCATGAAAACTAACATACAGCACTGTATCTATGTTTTGCCTGATTCCAAACGCTTAGCTGTTAGCATCTTGAGCTCTTCCTAAGCTGAGGTAAACCATGGCTGTCATTTGGAATTGTTCTGCTTCTTAAATGCTGTCACAGATCTTGCCTCAAGCTGGAAGGAGTGAAGACTTAGGTTCCTTTTGCCAAAAAAAATGGACACACTCCTCACCTTCTGTTAGTTTTAGTATTTCATTCTATCAAAGTTATTGTCCTGAGAAACGTATAAAATTATCGTAAGTCTTTAGTTAAATATTTCTATCAAAGCAAGTGTACCATAAACTTTTCTGTAATCATTCAGGATATGGTGTATTTGGAATTTCAGCCAGTTTGTTATACATGTGAATGAATTAAAGATCCTATTGCAATTTATTGATAACTTATTACAATTTTCAAGTAGTCCACTAAATATAGTAAGATACCTTTAGACCACAGGTATTTCTTTCACAGTTAATTCTTCAGACTTGTCTCCTATATTTTTGTATTTAATCATGCTGGTTGTAAATACTGCCTCCAACAATTTTTCAGGCATTTTTTACAGAAAACAAGTTAGCGGCCTGAAATGAAATTATTGTTGGAAATCCATAGTTACATTTTGACTAACTTAACTTTGTTTAAATGTAATATTTTATTAGTCATATCAAGCCAGATGGTGTAAGCTGCCATCATCACTGTATTTCCACAGATACCCTCTTTTAAAAAAGTTGCAGTTGATTAGCTTCCAAAATTTGCACTTACTGTTTTCAATTGTCTATAATATTTAAATTAAATTTCCATATTTAACATTTTTATGAATTTCTGTGTTCTTGATTTTGTTTATTGCAGTGATGACATTAAAAAACATGACAAGGAAGAAGAGCCATATTTCTCTTTCAAGGGAAGTTGCCTTGAGGGATACATTTTGCAATTGTAGAGTGTATCAGATTAAATTAATTTTATACTAACATCTTAAAAGATGCGTTTACTTCAGATTTCAAGTGCTTTGCACACATGGGTATTTTTCTCCCTAACAGCATTACATTGCGTTACAAATATTAAATTAATGACAGATCAATTTCCAGTATTAAGCAATGACAAGGGAGCTGGACTCTGCTCGCTTTATTAATTCCAGACGAACACCACATCTGTCCTTTGCTCCAGCATTACTTAGTGATGGAGGGCAGGGCTATATGATATTGCTACGTGAGCGTTCAGTGCATATTGAATATGCACAAGTCTCTTGCCCTTTTATTACCTTTCAACTTCCACGTTAATATTTGATGAGTTCATCAGTCACTTGTAATTGTCTTTGATTTCCATGAAAAATTAATGGTCTCCTGAGACATGTTTTTTTATTTTGTGTGACATGTTTTGTTTTGTGGTTGATCGGTTGTTTTTTCTTCTTTTTCCCGTGATCATTGGTAATGCCTTTTAATAACTTGCTGAAAGATAGCTTGGATAAGTTAGTTTGTTTTGTTTTGTTTTTAAACCATAAGCAAACAGTTTATGGATTACTTTAATTTGTATGAAGTTTAACATTGGAGGGGACTGGCCTCTCATGTAGACAGTAACATCAACCCAGTTTATAAAGCTAATTGCAAGATTTGATGGCTTTCTCAGCAGAGTAGTGCCATGCTGCTTTCTTGCACATGTGTGATGGAATTCAATGAAAAGATGAGGGCAGTGTTTCATTCTTGCTAAGTGAAGGGACAGCTGGCTGCATATAAATTTTGCCGTCGATCCTGAAAACTGCCTACTGTTTCCCTAAACATGGCATAACTGTATAATTTATGTTAACTTGATTACTGCATTCTGTGAACCCGCAAGCATGTGACTATATAAAAGGAAAAACTGTATACAGATATGAATCAGGAAATGTAATTTCAAGTGTAATTATATTTTAATTGCCAGTGATGCATAATTCTTTTATTACACTTGTGAACTAGAGCATCTTAAATACGTTAGGAATCTGAAACCTTTTTGAAAGAATAACTGTTCTTTGATGGTTTGTTTGGTACATAGTGAACTATGAAGCGTCATTGTGTAGAGATGTATTTCCAGCAGAAAATTATTCTTTAAGTAATGAGTACAAAGAGTTTACTTCTGGCTCATCTGTCCCGTTTTCTATACGTGCCTAGAAGACAAAATTTATCACTGTGTCAAAAGTAGCATCTGTGTTACAAATTGTCATGTGTGCTTTCCCAGTCTCAACTTCAGTAAAAACCCAGGACATGCTCAGCTCAGTAATTCTCTTGCAATTAGAGGGCTCAGGTGGAATTAGATGGCAAGAATCCCTGTTGTAATTGAGTTGCAGTTGAAATATGCAACAAGTGTGCAGATAAAATAGAAAGGAAAGAGGGGAAGATGACCAGCAGTTGTTACAGGTATTGCTTTGCCTCGAGGCTCTGAGCATATTGTTAGAAATAGCTTATTTTCTTTCTTGGATTGTGATGTGAGGAGAACTTTTTTGCATTTAAAAAAAACGGATAAAAAGTTTGCCAAATCAAATTTGGCAAACTGGTTTCTGAGAGGTACCACGGGTGAAATGAGGGAAATATATTGATGTACTGAAACGAGCATTTTTCTCTCTTCTAATGTGCTAGCACTTAGTAGATAATGCAAGAAGACAGACTAGCCAAACTGTGAAAGGCTTTGAAGATACATTGGAGGATTGAACTTGATGTAGAAAAGCTTTCAGAGAAGTTCAGTTGGTTTTTATAACCACATATGTAAGTGAACTTCCTTTTTTGAATGCATGAGGAAATTAGAAAAAGTGAAAGAATTGAAAGGAAGAAGCAATTTTACCTGGTTTGGGTTTTGTATTTGAATTACAACTTGGGTAATTAGTCCGCCTAAATCTGATGGAGAGGCGCGTAAGAAGCAGAAAGTGTACCTTAAGATCCCAGATTGATGCATCTGGTGGCTTAGTTTTTGATAAATGCAGATAGATTCAGGTGCATGAGTTTGGTTATCTTCAAAACATGAAGATTTCAAAACTTAAGGTTGTTAATTTATTTTACGGTTTTGTAATACTTGGAGATAATTTTCTTCATTTTTCATAGTTTTCAGGTTATTAATCAAATACCTGTGTTTTATTAGCTTCAGAATGTATTTAATAGATATTTGACTTGGACCACTTCGGCAAGAATTGATCTTACCATCTTTGGATTTGTTCTGTGATTCCTTTCAAATTATCCCCCAGGATTGCACCGGGATTGAATTCGTCAGTGAAAGGCTGAGATAGATGAGGTAGTTTGTTAAACAGCAGCTCAGTCAGTTCTATTTCTGCTGTCTTTATGTAGTGGTGCTTCTTGAATGCTGTAATACCAGTTCTAAAAATTGGATGTATCTTTATGGCATTAAGAGATTTTTAAAGAGTAAGTGCTTGCTGCCCTCAAGTGGTTAAAGAGATCATAAACCAATTTCTTCACACTCTGCTCTGATTACTTTTTCAGCAGTAAAGTCCTGTTGTGAGGTGAAAGCAGGAAGGAGAAACAAAGTGAAGCAGGGAGCTAATTTTCCAGTAAGGAAAAACTTTCATAGTAGTTTTAAAGGGGAGGAACTTAAAATAGATATAACAAGGAGGAAATAACTCACAATTATTTTTAACCAGTCAAAACTACAAAATGTGCAACAATTTTGCTTGGTCCAATTCCATGTGATTTTCGACATACACAAGATGATGGAGAGTGGAGGATATAATTCTGCATTACACAGCTAAGATTTTGAAAGATGGTTAGTGAAAAGTTGCCCTTGCGTTTTCTATTCTGCAGTGTATTTCCTAGAGTAAGAGGCCTAAATCTGACAGAATAACAATCATAGAATCATAGAATGGTCAGAGTTGGAAGGGACCTTAAAGATCATCAAGTTCCAACCCCCCTGCCATGGGCAGGGACACCTCCCACTAGAGCAGGTTGCTCAAAGCCCCATCCAGCCTGGCCTTGAACACTTCCAGGGATGGGGCATCAACAACTTCCTTGGGAAGCCTGTTCCAGTACACACTTTTGAACTCTCTCTTGCTTTTCCTTGTAGTGTAGTTGGAGAAGTCTGATAAAATGCATTCAAGACATAAAAAGAGCAGTAAGGAAGGAAGAATATAGAATTAGAGAGAAGTGGAAAATGGCTACTGAATATGGACAGTAATAACCAGAGGGTTTTCTGGGTGCATCTCTTTGCAATGTGCTTGAATCATAGAAGTTAATGATACTGGAAATGAAAGTACAGCAAAGTTGAAATACGAAGGTGAGGGAAGGAGAAAACTGCAGAATACACAAACAGTGCAGACCTAGGGACTTAACTAAATTTCATCTATGAACACCGAAGCTGTGTAGTTAGAATGTGAGGAAGGTGTCTCTCATTCCTTTTGTATTCATTTTTCAGTAGAGCATCCAACCGCAAGGCACTGGTGGAGTGGGGTTTCTGTGTGTGCATGCAGCTGAACGAGTATTTTTACATAACCGTTGGTGATAATCATAAAATCTATTGTATAGCTTTTCTCTAGACTTCAGTAAGCACTTAAATTGTATTGACTTTTTTTTCATCTATAGTCATTTAAAGCCATTGCAAGTATGCATAATTTTTATCACTTCAGGTTGTGCCAGTAGAACTTAGTAACAGTGAAAGTTTGTAGTTTTCATACTAGGAATTTACCTTGTAATTCAGCCTTAAATATGTCAAAAGACATGAGTCCGCTTTTGAAACTTGAGCAGGTCTCTGGCAACTTATGTTTCAAAAGTGTGCTTTAACCTCATGTTCCGAACACTTGGGATGTTATGACCCATAGGTTATAGGATTAAAGTGAGAGGGGAGGGGGATACTCTTAAGTCTTGCTGAAACTCTCTCCCTGGGCAGAAGAAAATTCAAGACTGAATGACCTGAAAAGGATGGATGTAGCCTGGTGATTAAAGCTTGTACCTGGGAGAGACAGATTTAGAGCTCTGGGCACCATTTAGTGTAACTGAAGACTACTTAGCGAAAATCTCCTGACTTTGAGATTACAGAATAATTGTGCCCTTCCTACAATAGTGTTCTTTCTCATTATGCTATTATATATGGTTTAAGTAATGCAAACTGAGGCCAAAGAAAGGGTGGTCTCTAAATGTTGTAATATATACTTTGTTTTGAAGTATGTATTACATTTCATCATACACTCAGCAGTGCTCCAAATCTGACAGCTTGAAAGAGCCTTCATTATTAATAATGTAAGTCAGAAAAGATAAAGCTAGGTGGCATGGTAGATATTAAAACTAATTTTCTCTGAAGTTAAACATCTTTGTACCTCTTACTTGGAACCACAAAGGATTCACATTCAGGCAAAAGGTTGAATTAAAAATTGGTTTTGTACTATTTCAGACTGTAGTAGACTTTCTGCAATACCTTGTGTTTAAGCCCTGTGTTTCTCATTGCTGCAGAAACCAGGCTCCTTTTTAATGCATAAATATAATTATAATAGCTGTTTAATTTTCAGTCTAAATGTTGAAGTGAATTGAAGTCTTACAGGGCATAGATATTAACACAGTGAATAGAAAAGCATCAAATATTCGGACGCTTAATATCACTGACCTTTCTTGATGAGGTCGGAATCTTATGTGATCAGCATTCAGAAAACAAACTGAGTTAGATAAATGCCTTTCAAATGATCCTTTTAGAAACCTGGATTTTTCTAGAAAATATATGCAGCGACATCAGCCCAGAGAAATCAGGTGGTGTCCTCATTTTTGAAAGAAGTGGTCTAGTGGTCTTAACCTGCTGAGGTTAAGTTTGTGACAGAACAAAGATTAAAGCCTGTGAGCATCAAGTATGAGAGTATTTCTTGCATCTATTTTATTTTTTGAGACAACATTCTGTTCTTTCTTTGTCTGGTAGAGGTCTTCTTTGCCCTGTGCCATTGCTGAGTCCTAGAAAATAATGTTCTGCTCATTCAGAAAAATGTATTTTAACCTATTCTGCATCACCAAGGAATTAAAATATTTTCGTATCATCCATCAGATACAAAGACGTTTTGCCTATTTATGCATTTGTTGATATTTGTTTTCCAGTTGAGAACTAAATAGTACAGTTCAAAGGTGTAATATATACAAATTACAAATTTATGTCGGTATTTATTTTTAAATTGCTAACTAAATAGTTCACAGCTGCACTATATCCAAAGAGGTAAATACCTAATTGTTTCGGCAACCCCCCTTTGTCTAGAAAGTACCCAGTAATTTGGAAAACCCTAGCATAACTGTGATTTATTACCTGAAAATCTGTGATTATTGTACCATACAGAGTATCTTATTTCAGTGCAGTACTAAGAAATAAATGTATGTGTTCCAGGCTATGCAGAGTTTGCAATTTGACTTACAACTTAAAAAACTTTCCTTCCCCTCAAAAATAAAAAAATCCCACTAAAATATTTGGTCTTTGCTAAATATCATTACATTTTTAAGTGATGGGGCATCAACAACGCATATTGACTAACATGAGTCATGTTTTTAGTTGCCTTGAAGATATCTGCATACCACTTAGATTTTAGTTAAAATGTCCTCCCCCCCCCCAAAAAAAAAAACATAAGAGAACTGACAATTCTAATCCTGCCTGTGACAGCAAAATTATGAAAGTTAAACTAGAAAAGAACCAAAGAAAAAGATGGCTAAATGCTTTCCCTTTTTCTGTGCTTAAGGTTACGATATATAATAAAGCTTTTTGTTAATGACTTTTATGTAAAAAGCAATTTCACTCGCCAAAGTACTATTTTAGTGTTTATACTGTATCAGCACTTCAAATTAAGCACTATAAAGGCTTATAAACTTCCCAAAATGCTGCCATAAAGTGTCACACAAAAGATTTGCTTAGAAACAAATCCTTATTCTCTTTATAGCATTAAATAACCTATTCCCTATATTTGCATTAGGAGGTGTGAAATGTCAAAAACCCAATCATTCTTTTATGCCTCTTTAGTAATAGGTTTATGGCCTTTGACTTGATATGGAAAGTTGCTTTCTAGTGACTACTGGTTTTTGTGTGCAGTTCTTACTGGAAATTTTGGTAATTATCATTTTAAATTTTCAGGGGACAGAAATAGTCAACTAACAGAACTCTGAGTGATGAAGACCTGATTTTTGAAGTTTGATTTGTTGCCTCATTAGTTTTCTTCATAACACTTCAAATTGAGGCTACAATACTTGTAAGACTTCCAGTGTTCAGAGCTCATGGGTGCTTGTCTGCCTAGGGTGCTTTTTCAAATGAAAATAAAATTCCAGATTCCCTTTTTCTCTTGCAATAAATCTGGCTGGAGAGGTATTTAAGTTTCTCTCAATACAGTCAGTTTGCAAAAATCTGGTTTCTGTTCAGTTTCCTGTTTGTGATGTATGTCTGGACCTGTGTACAGTAGAATAACTTTTCATTTTGAGGCATGGCCACCAACATCGCAGCAATTGATACTGGCTTCTTGAGCAGTGCTGAGGAATGGATTTTGAAATCTCCCCCTACTGTCAGGTCTCCTTTCCTGCCTCCCCCTCCCCTAGAAGTCAGATTTTATTTTGAAATCCGTTTTGACACACCATTCTGCTGGGAAGCATTCCAAGAAAGAAATGCTTAACAGTTTCTTGGGCCTCCTTTAAAGTCTTCTTGCTCTGTATAGCTCAAAAGAGGTAGGGAAATCTTGATCTGTTTATCGGTGTGCATCTCTGAAATGCTGTTAAGTGCAGAGAAGGATTTTCCTGAAGAAATATAAAAACTGTAAGTAGTTCTTACTGTTTCTGCTATAACTTAAAGGTGTTTGAAAAGCCTCACAGTGATCTTTTGTTTGAACTTCAAACGTCAGTTTGGTCTTGGGAGTGACCGGGAGTGATACCCCATATTCCCTTACTCTTGAGAAACTCTATCCCTGTGAGAGAAGCTTTTGCTTAAAAATTCTTTTTGAGTTTAGGAAGAAAATGTCTTGGATAGCCATTATGCAGATAAACAAGGGATTTGTAAAACAGGATGTCGTCGTTAATTTAAAACTATGTAAATCTCCACATTGAATTGCAGTACTTTTCAAACATTCAAGGAATACTTGACTATTCCCACTTGTTAAGATACTGTTTTAGCTATACTGGCTACAGTATATCTTCCCCCCCACCCCCGAAATTGAATGAGGTTCTTTTACTTCTGTGTTTGTACTCTGTCCAGGTTTTAATGTCAGTCATATGAGCCTTTTAGCAGTGTTAATCACCGTTTCCGACTAAACATTAGGTCTTGGAGATTTAAAAGACAAGAGGTTCCATTTACCAGGTACAGGATGGAGCATTTGTTAAAGTATTTTTAAATTTGGATAGAGATACAGAGTTGTTGGGGGGGACAACAAAAAACTTGGATAGCAATTAAAGGTTATTAAATATGATTTGGCTGCAAAAACCTTGTTGCCTAGTGGACAGAGTACTGTAAAATAAACAAATTGGAAAAGCACAACTACTATCTCCCCCCTCCCCCCCCCCCAAAAAAAAAAAAAAAAAAAACAAACCAAAAAACAAACCNTTGGAATGGGTCCAGCGGAGGGCCACAAAGATGGATGGACCATCTCTCTTATGAACACAGGCTGAGAGAGCTTGGGCTGTTCAGCCTGGAGAAGGCTCCAGGGACACCTGACAACAGCCTTCCAGTATCTGCAGGGAGCTACAGGAGAGCTGGAGAGGGACTCTTTGTCAGGGTGTGTAGTGACAGGACAAGGGGTAGTGGTTTTAAATTGGAAGAGGGGAGATTTAGATCAGATATTGGGAAGAAATTTTTTCCTGTGAGGGTGGTGAGGCACTGGAACAGGTTACCCAGAGAGGCTGTGGCTGCCCCATTCCTGGAAGTGTTCAAGGCCAGGTTGGATGGGGCTTTGAGCAACCTGCTCTAGTGGGAGGTGTCCCTGCCCATGGCTGGGGGGTTGGAACTCAATGATCTTGAAGGTCCCTTCCAACTCTAACCAATTTATGATTCTGTTATTCTAAGTTTACTGAAGAGCCCTTTCTGGCAAGGGATTTTAAAAAACAAATCCATAGGATGTAAATGCTGTACTATAATGTTTCTTTGAACATACTGCCTGGAAATATGTTTTATTTAGATATGAATTCTATAACAATTATGAAGAAAACACAACCACCAAAAATGATTTTTTATATACTTGAAATAGTATAAAGATGGAATGTATTGTTTACACCACTGAAGTAGTAATTATAAATATACAGTCTACTGAAAAATGCAAATATATCTGATGCATATATATTTACAAAAGTACCGTAAAAACTAGGTCTACAAAAATATCAGGTTGGAACATCAAAAACATCCCTTAAACAGTCTGGAGTAGAGGAAGGCCAGCTGAATTGGAGAAATAGTCAAATATAAGATTTATAAAGAAAACTGCACAAGCCAAGTATTTACAGCCACAGGGATGATGTCTTCTCTTTGCATTCAAATTTTAATCCTGTCTAATCTTGCAACTCCAGTTAGGGAAAAATTAGCACCTTGGAGACAGTGATTCTTTTGAGGAGCAGTTTGTTTTGCAGGAAGATGAAACGGATTAACTGGTTGTCCTTTTCCTTTATGAGTCACAATTAAAACATTTCCCAAATGGTGGAGGATTGCAGTCTCTCATGATAGGTTACTTGGTATGAGCTATCTCACTTCATATCTTATAGCCAATGTAAGCACACCAAAATCATATGCTAACTTCCAAAGATTGAGCTTAGGTTTATTTAAAACCATTGCTTTGACAAGGTTGTTTGTTATTAATTATGTATAGTACATCAGCTTTTCTTCCCATTTTGACTTGTCAAGTTATATCTGCCAGACACTTGATAAGTGGGAGGAAAGAAACTCATTCTGCACAGAAAATGTACAACATACAGGCATCTTGTGAGGCTTAAGTTGCAAACCTTGGACTTTAGAAGAAGGGAAGTATCTTCCACAATGACAGTTATTTTTAAAGTGAATTGGTATGACAGATAAGTTTCTTCAAGTTATTGTAGATTTGTTCCAGTCCTGAGTAGTGTTTTTTTTTTTTTTTAAGACGATGTGTATCTTCTTTCAGAAAACTGAGATGTGGGAGAGTGAGAAGACTGAGGAAGACATGGAAGAGTATATCTGGGAGAATAGCTGCTCTCAGAAAAATGCACTGGATACACTACTTCGAATAAAAGCCTCAGAGAATGTCAGTGATGTAACTAAGGAAGAGCTTCTTGCATCTGAAGTGGTTAAGAATTACAGAAACTCTGTAATCGCGCTTAAAAACGAGGGTGAAACAGAAGATACCATGTCTCAGTATAAGGAATCTGTGAAGAAACTATTGAATATACAAGCATTATCATGAGAGTGGGCTCTGCAGGTACATATTACTACAGAAGTACTAAATTCCTATGTTAATATTTCTATATGATACAGATGTATAATTACTCAGAACCTTTTCCAAAAATATGAAACTTGATGAATTTAATTTAAATAGTAATCAGATTTTTCTTTACTGCTGGATTTTCTTGTAAACATAATTTCGCTGTCTGTGAATCTTGTTCTTTGAATAAAGTATGTTTTGAGTTATATTAATGACTTGAACATTCTGTTCTGTGCTTTCTTAGCTTGGAGATCCTAGTTTAGTTCTCTGCTTAATCACATCCTGACTTCTCACATAACATTTTTATCATATAACTTAGAGCAGCAATGTCAAAACCGATGAAATTACTTTGGCTCTGAGTTCCATTAATGAAGAGTCTCCAAGTTAAGAGCTCTAAACTTTCTCAAATGCTTTTCCAATGTCACTCAGATTTTACTTTTTTTCTCCATCTGTACTGCCTATCTGTAAAATAATGTTACCTCAGTAATTTAAACTTTCAGAGAGGTGTTGAAGCACAGCGAGCAGTGTGAGCACTGTTGTCATCACGAGGGCTGACAACTACCCTGTGTAAAAGTACGTCTCTGAAATGGTGGAATAAACCAAAATGGGATGGTAGTTGGAAAGTGAACTAGCTGTTGTTTACAGCATACTGAAGTACATGGGAAAGGAAGAATGATGAGAGTCCCTGAAAGCAAGAGCTGGTGAGTAGTGAGGCAAGTGTGTAACTTAATAGGAACGGACTGAGTCTTGGTACCCGAGGGCCTGCAGAGGTGCCTCTTGAATGTACCCAGGCTCTTCAAGGAAAAAAAAATGTTGGTAGCTTCCAGCGTAGTGCTGTGAAGCACAGAAAAAGAAATTACATGGATGTTTATCATCTGTCTGGTAATTTGTATTTGAAACACTGGAATCACAGGCAACTTTTATTGCCTTCTCACGTTTAAGAAAAAAAAAAACACCTTAAAATACCAGCTGGAAAAGACATAAACAATGCAATTCTTGTTTTTATTGTGCCTTGCTGACTTACTAAAATTTCAGCATGGAGAAAAAGTCGTAATTTTCTGGAAGGGGCAGAGAGGGTTTTTATTCATTAGACTTAAGGTTTCTTCATAGCTATAAAAGAACCTGTCATACCGTGCTGCCAGCAACTTGTTGAGTGGAGGCAGCATAAGACTGAAAGCTGAAGAGGAATTGGTTTCTGCAGTGTTCTCTGTGGCTCAACTCACTGCTAGGATTTCTCATTGTTTTGTGTACATTCAGCCGAAGAGTGTATGTATTCCCATTTCCAAAACCTTGTCAGTTTTGGAAGGGTTATTCTTAGGTAGAGGTTGTTTTCATATGACAGGAGACTGGGTTTAATGCAGCTTTTCACTCCCTATGATAATTTTTCCAAGCTGCAGCTAAGTTTGAAAAATGATGCAATCCCACTTTTAGATTTACCAGCTTGTTTATTTAGTGGTCCTTCCTCTTCAGTTTGTATTAATTTGAAGTTTTGACAGAAGCTTAATATGGGGAAGGTTTTGGCTGTTATCAGGTTGTCTGTCTATTCAGGGATCATGGAAATAATGTTGAAAATTCTCATTTGAAATAATACATCTTTGTAATTCCTAATCTTTTTTGAACGGCCATGAAACCAAAATTACTGAGGAAGTAACTGCAGTTTGACTCAGAGAATGGTATGGATGGTGGAGTTGTGCCTGGCTTTATTCCAAAGGCCATTTTGTTCTAGTATGTACACAAGAGGAATTTGTTTCCTTAATTAGCTCTGTCAGTGCTTGCATAAGGACTGGCATACTAGCAAGAGTATGTAACTAACTTCTGTTTTGCAATGGTATGACTTGTTCAAGACCTTCATGAGTAATGAATGCCCTTAAAGGTTTTAAGAAACCTAAACCACCATAGGCATGCTTTTTTCCATAAAGTAAATAAAACAGGACATATGAGCTACCTGATAAAATTCTCTCTGCAACAGAGGACAATTCAAGTTTTCCTTTGGTCTCCATAGACTTTAAATGGACGTAAGCAGAAGTCTATATGAAGGTTGTAGTTAAAATAACAATTTGTCTTTACTAATAATGGCTGATAAAACAGCGCAGCAAGGGAAATTTATATATATTTTTTTTTTTCATTTTATTACATTAGCATTTCACAGCTAATGGCTGGAAAACCTAAAATGCACAGGCTTCTAGTGTTCCCTCTGAAGCTTGAACAAGCCTAGCAGATATACATTCTATAAATGTTTCAAGAATACAGTCAGGATAAAATGTGGCTGTCTCCTGGGGACCAGGACGGGCAAATGTCTACCAGTAGAGTATACCTATTGGCCAGGAACAACATGGGGACTAGTTCACTGTTGTCTCCATCCACATCCATTGCTTACCATCAGAAATTAATTAAAGATACCAATTCTCTAGTTGTACCTGCTTTAATGACTCTGTGGCTTTGCAACACTTGGCCAGCCGGCCTTAGAAATCTGCGAGATTGACTGCTAAACTTGGTTTCCAATGTCATCGTCGCTTGCTCTCCTTGCTAAGAAACAGGAGTAAGACTAAAAAGCATCATAAGTTTCCAATGAAGCTGCTAGAATCAAAAGCAATATAAAATTCAGAGTCACACTTGGTTTTTACCGATGGTTTCTGTCTTACAGTACAGGGCTTACGTAATGAAGTGGACTAGATCAAAGGTAGCCTGGATTATATTTTGAGCTCTTTGTCATCTTGGATGTTTCTATTCTTCTGCTTCTCCCTCCAAACTGTTTGTGTTAGAGGGTGGCAGTATTGTGCTGTGATTGTGTAGAATACCTAGAGCACGGAGATCTTGACTCCGATGGGAGTCTTTCCAATCTTGATGATGTAGCGTGTGTTTTTTATGAACCTCTTTGTTTTCCTATAAAATACTCTTGCAGACCACCTTACTGGAAACCTGCACTGAAGTTTAAAAACTGTGAAGAGTTAGAGAATAGTAGACTTACAAGTTAAGAACAGGAGTAAGTACATCCTTAAGAGTAGTCACTTACTAATGTATCATGTACTTCATAATGTAAATGCATGACTTTAAGGTGTGTATCTCTCTATACGTAACTGTACATTCTTATATGGAAGCGCACATTACTTTTTAAATGAAACATAGATAGATAACACCTAAATCAAGAAACAGTCTAAGTCCCCCAGGCATAAATTCAGAAGGAAGGAGGAGCAAAAAACCACACATAATACATAGAGGTATTGGCTGTCTCCATAGGTAATTCTTTCATTGGTGTTTACTGGCCAAGAGGAACATGGAGCTAGTTCATGGCAGCCTTGACCTCAGGCAACCCTGTCCATCATAGTTTGAAACTTGAGCAGGAAGGCTACTATATGTGCTTTTTTGCGGTCACTGTTCTAACCTCCAAGTAGCAGATGTCTCGTTTCAAATCCAAACACTTGCCCCCGCAAACTGGCAAAGTAAGTTCCTTACGGCAAGGAAAAATAAGCTGTCTCCAATGGAAAAAAAACTCACACGAGTTAAGTTCTTGGCCATCTGGAATAGTTGCGATGCATAGTTTTGCTGGTGCTTGTGAGGAGACTAACCTTTCTTTTATCTCCCATATAAACATTCCAAAGAAAGGTTGAGATCTAGCGTTTGGTCAAATTGGAAAAGAACTTGCTTTGTCAGTATTCTGGCAACTTTTTTGCATCTAGAAAGTACTGTAATCACTGGCATAAGATGTCTTTAGTAAACAGTGTGCTAAGAGTTGTGAAGTGAAGCGTTCAGTGTCACTAAATAGTTTCTTGAGGTTGTTTGTCTGTTCTGTTGCACTTTTGCCCTGCAAAGAAGGGCTATCGGACACTAAGTGTAATTTCTTGCTCAGATTAGACAAGGAGGCTTGTACAGAAACATAATTCTGTTTTTGGAAAGGAGAGTAGATGTTACAAGTGCTTGAAACTTGACCAAACCCTGAGACATGACTGACTGGCTGCGTGTGAAGAATTGGTAAACTCCTACAGATAATAATGGAATCGTCTAGGTTGGAAGCAACCTTTAAGATCATCTAGTCCAATCATCAACCTAACTCTGATTAGAAAAAAAACAAACAACAAAAACCAGTGTCACTAAGCCATGTCGTTAAGAACTATGTCAACCCATCTTTTGAATACCTCCAGGGGTGGTGCCTCAACCGCCTCCTAGGGCAGCTCATTCCAATGTTTAATAACCCCTTCAGTGTAAAAATTTTTCCTGATACCCAATCTGAACCTCCCCCGGCACAACTTGAGACCATTTCCTCTCGTCCTCTCACCTGTGACTTGGGAGAAGAGACTAACCCCCACCTCTTTATAACCTTCTTTCAGGTAGTGGTAGAGATGAATANGCCTGTAGCGCTGCACTGGGTTGTTGTGACCCAAGTTCAGGACCCAGCACATGGCCTTATTGAACCTCATCCCATTGGTCTTGGGCCATTGATCCAGCCTGTGCAGATCCCTCTGCAAAGCCTTTCTACCCTCAAGCAGGTCAAGACTCACACCTAGTTTAGTGTCACCTTGCAAAACTTACCCTTTTGTTCAGATCATTGATAAAGATGTTATAAAGATGTCCATAATCTCATGGACTTCAGGGAACCAATTTATACTTCTGGCTGAAGTTGACAGGTTTTGCCCTGTTTTCATACATAGCGTTGCTATGAGCAAAAGTAAAGGATAAAGGGACGGTTGCCTAAAAATGGATGTGCTGTCTGGACAAACCATCCTTCTACACACTTCTTTGTTTCCCTCATACTTAAAATTTATGTATGTATTTTACTGTGACTCTCCTAGTCTTTAATAAAATAGTTTGGCTACTGTGCTTTATATGACACTTTCCCTGCCTGTTTTTCTCTGTATATGCCAACAAATCAAGAATACCTGCAGGATGTGATCTTATATGTTCTCATCATTCCACCCTGCCCCAGAAGAGTTTGTGCATGGGAGACAGAAATTTCCACTTTGGCTTTTTCTTGTGAGCATTGGGGTCCTGGTTCCATTATAGATTTCTACACGACATAACATCAAGGGTAAGCATCAGGGTGCTGTTAAGTGCACTGTTCGATCACTATTCTGGAGATCATAGAATGGTTAGAGTTGGAAGGGACCTTCAAGATCATCGAGGTCCAACCCCCCTGCCATGGGCGGGGACACCTCCCACTAGAGCAGGTTGCTCAAAGCCCCATCCAGCCTGGCCTTGAACACTTCCAGGGATGGGGCAGCCACAGCTTCTCTGGGCAACCTGTTCCAGTGCCTCACTACCCAAGATGAGGAAACCACAGACACCAAGGGTGACTGTGACTTGCTGCAGATCACACAACTGATAGGCTGGGTAAAATTTACTTTTCTGATAGGAAAAGTAGATGAAAAAATACCTGTTTTAAAATTAACAGTATATTACCTGTGACTGACTTCTATTAAAACAAATGCCTGCTTGCTGAGATTTGTGTTTCTGGCTGGCTGGAGTGTATCGTGTCCAGTGAAAGGATTTCTTTGCTAGTCTTTTCATTTGTAGGGGCGTTTAGGTGGCAGCCCAGCCTGAATAGGAAGAGTCAGGATAAAAACAGATATTGCCTATTGACAATACGAATGAAAATCATGCAAGTCTCGTACAATAAAGGGATTGCAATATGTTAAAATCTGCCTCAGTTTTCAATTAAATTGTATAATATTTGTCTGAAAACAGCAATACCTTAATTGAACTGTCTTGAATGTTACTCATTATCATATAGGTACTGCAAGATAGCAATACTGCAAGAACTATGTTGCCTTAGACATGCAATGGTCTTGTTTATTTTTCAAGTTCAGCATTGTATTATAAATATATATTATGGTTTTAAGCGTCCTCTCCTGTTTTATATACATGATTAAATAATTAGTTGAATCAGAAATGCATTCTTCTCAGTATGATAAATTCACAGGTAAAGGGGACTGTGCTACAATACTGCTGCATCCAACAGTTCTCCAAATATTACGTGAAGCAGGGAGAAAAAGATGTTCTGTACTCTCTTGTATTTAAAACTTGAGAAATGGAAAAGAATAATTTTATACAAATTTTAAAAGACCCAAAGTATGAAGTGACTAAATATAACACAAAATGCATACACCTCTGTAACTGAAGATAACTAATATTCAGCAATGCTTGGCAAAACTCTAGGCTGAGAAAAATGAAATGCAGCTGAAACTATGGGGGAATTTTCAGGGAAACAGAACATAATTTTTCTACCTGAACTGGACTAGGCTGCCTGCATGTGGATTCTGTATCCTAAAAATTGCATGTGATAATAATTTTAGTATGTTCTGATATTTTCAGGGAAAATTATATTTGGCATTCAGTGCTGCAAGGTCTTGAAAATAAAGTTTGTGTGCTTTGAAATGCCTTATATTTCAAAAGTAGAATCTTCTCTCTCTCTGGGAGCTGTTGATTCTATAATGTGAACGCAAGCAGAATTTTAATGGCTCCATTATGCCTGAAGAAAGGTGTCACAGTGTGCAGATCTGGTTCTCTTGCAAAGTATTTTTCTGAGTCTTGTTTTAGGCTTTTTAACTCTTATTTACATAAAAATGCGAAGTTCTTCAAAGTGTGGTTTTTACTGAGCCCTTCTTTGGCAGCAAACATACGTTTCACCATTTTTATGGTTTTGGCAATTTCAAAGAGACAATTTCTCATGACCTTTGTGTACTACTACATTGCATTATATGTTTATTCATCTGGTAGCAAATGGATAAGCAGAAAGGTAACTACCTGGATTTTAGATCTGCTTTTGAAGTATCTTTACATTTTAGGTGTAAGTTTGTTTTAAAATATGTTTTCCTTGGATATATGTTTTTAAAGATTACGGGGAGAAAACAATCATTTAAAAAGGATTTCAATGCAAACTGATGTGAGAACACTGGCTGAAGTGTTTTGTGGGAGAATCCTTTCACAAAATTTGCTTGTACTCATCAGTACTGAGTGCAATGAAAAGTACCAGAACTTGACTTGGAGCATGTGTTTAATCAGGTTTCTTTTATTTGATGTATTCAATCAGGTTGTCATGATGTGTGAAGCATCTGAATGTTATCTGTGGTACAGATCAAAACATGATGTTTTCAAACTTTTCATTTTCTGATTAAGACTTTGTAGATGGAAATCAGTTATGCCTGCTTGTGTCTTTAACAGAAAGTTGTTTCACTGAGCCATGAACATTTCCTTCAGAATTTGGCTGGTAGAGCGCCATACAAAGAGAATCCTGTACTGCTTGGTCTGCAGTTCCTAGCCTAAAGAAGATCATACTCAGTGCACATCACCATTTCCAGTGTAAGTTGTGGCAAAGGATATAAAGTGAGTTCCTCCTCTGACATCCACATGCCTTTGTTTCCTAATGAAATGAATTGGACCTGAGACTTTTCCATTTTGGGATCAGATCCACAAGGATAACCCTAAGATGATGAGCACATGAAAAACACATTCTTTATTTACAATATCTCTGCATTCACGCTTTGATACAATATATCTTGGTTCCTTTTGACTAATTCCTTTCCTTTTGATCTTAAAAACCTGGAAAAGCATACAAGTCAACTTCCTCTAACTCAGAAGAGCCCTTGGGGTCTCGTTGTTCTTAGCTGAAATTTTTAGTGATAGTTAAACTCTGCTACGTTCAGCCACGTGATGAATTAGAAAATTGCACTTTGATGATAAAAGTCAGCTTGTTGAAATTTAAAGTATATTATGCAGCAATGTGTGTATCTGGAGTTTGTATCACTTTACATATGAGCATAGAACTGTCCTTCAAACAAATCATGACTAATTCTAATTCTTCTAGCTAAAAGAGAAGGACTTTCTTTTGTATTGTTTCAATAGATGAAATAATCCCACTCCTTTAAAATGTTCTTACACTGTGTCAGTCTCTCTTCTGTTACATATACATTAGCATGCAAGGTAAATCAAATAGTATAAACAAGTGGGTTTTTTTAAATGTCAATTTTCTAAACTACAGTCCTGATCAATGGGGGTTAAAATATCATTTTAGAGAGATCTTTTCCTCTGGAACCAACCTGCTCAACGGTAATTATGTATTCATGTGGCTTTACCACCTCATTACTGTAGACTTTAAATGTTGCATGAATATTACTAGTTTTAAAATAATTTTCTGCCACATGGACACGTGACAATCAGTTTTATTTTGTGTTGTTTCCTTTTGTAACATTTATACTTGCCTGGGAAATAGAAACTTCTTACAGCAAGGGACTAAAATGAGAAATTCTGAAGCTTCAACAAGTTTAAAAGAAGAAGAACAATCTCAGTTACTGTTGAAAATGTTTGCTTTGCTAAGAAAACTTCCTGAGTAAGGTAAGGCAAGGAAATACCTTTTTGCCTTGTTGATCTAGTCGCTTGATTTATGTTCAGGAGGAGCATTTTCATGAATAGAGTATACAGGATGAAGAAACAACAACAAAATAAAAGAAAAATTTAAAAAGGATTTTTTTATTATAAAGCTAAATTCTAGAGCTTTAAAAACATTTTGTCTATTCCTGTTCAACATACGTTAAATAACTATCCCTATTTTAAAAAGCTAGTGATGCAAAGGATAAATATGAGTAGGCAGAAAAATCAAGTCCAGGTGGACAACGCTGATGCTAACTGCAAGGCAGGAACAAATGATAGCCACATTTGTGTTCTCCTCAGCCAGTAACCGAATGATTCATGCATTGCAGAGCAAGTAAGTTTACAAAAGCTGTTGAAT
This sequence comes from Thinocorus orbignyianus, assembly GCA_013400375.1. Classification (NCBI taxonomy): domain Eukaryota; kingdom Metazoa; phylum Chordata; class Aves; order Ciconiiformes; family Thinocoridae; genus Thinocorus; species Thinocorus orbignyianus. The sequence goes on along the minus strand of VXBW01006630.1, from coordinate 230,702 downwards.
TCTGGAGGTGCTACAGGAGGGGCTTGAAAAACATTTGAAATGATTGTCATCAGAAGAGGAAAGTGAGAAGGGGGAGGAAGGTTAAGCATAAAGATTGCACGATCAGATGTTTGGGTATGACTTAATGACATTCAGTGGATTTGGGGACTTGGTTGGTTTTGATGGTTTTTTTTTTGAAGAAGTAAAGAGCGCTGGCTAAATTGATTTGTCTCAATATTAGGGATAAATGGGGAAAAAAGATCAATCTAGAAATTGGAGAAACATGGACAGTTTTTATAGAAACATCTAGATTTGAGGAAATCAAAAGTTAATTAAATGATTTTGTTATACTATAAAGCTTCAGTCAATTTTACTGATTGCACTTACACTGAGGTTTTTCGAGGTTCATTTTCTGAGGCTCAAAGTCAGGGGAAAGAATACGTACAGCTGCAGTGAATCTGCCTTCTTAAGTTAGGGAAAGTGGATAGTGTGTGTTAGGCATTAGTCTGGGTCAGATTATGAACCAAAATATGTTCAAACACCTCTAAGCATGCAGTGGGGGCTACAAGTGTGTACCACTTACCCAAAGAGACAGGAGAACTGTGTTTCATCTGTTGAGAATTAAATTACAATCAAAATATTCTGAAACCATCAGTGAAAAAAAATATCTTTGATTCTGTAAAAGAGATAAGCTGGTATATACAATTCATTTCTTAAAAAACTGTTTGTTCCAAAACAAAGATGGTGACAGTATTTTATAGATTTCCTTTGACAGTAGTATATTTAATGAATTGTCTCAACGTTGTTCTTCTCCTTATGGGCCTATACTGACCTTTCGTATTTCTGCAACGCCCTGCTGTGAACGCAACAGTACAGCAGCAAAGGAAGATGAGAGAAGAGCAGAGAACAACAGGAATTAGCCAGACACCCAAAGCTGCAGCTTCCCAAGCAGGTGCCTCATTATCCGAAGTGTAATTCCTACCGCTGTAGCCTTTGGTTTCGTTTAAGTGTTGTTTACTGCTGTTCAGACGAGGGGGAGTGGGCATGTGGGACAATACCTCAGCAGAGTCGGATATCAAAGTTGAGGGCATGGTCTTTTTGTCCGAGGTGGTGATCGACTTAGCACTTAGTGAAGTTTCTTCCCTGGAATAAGTGGTAAATTCAGGTTTTTTGAACATCAGGCTTGTACTGGAGGTATAAGTGTTTGCTCTTAAGCTGTGGCTAGTGGTAGAAGATGGAGCTTGGAGCAGAAGAGAACTTGATGTGGCATTATGATGCTGACATCTTTCCCACTCGGTGGCCTCTGTGCTGCTCTGTCTTTCATATTTATTCAGTGAGGACTGAGTGTTTGGTTCTTTGGATGTCATTTTTTCAAAAATAAGAAGATCTGGATCAATCCCTATTAAATCATAAACAATGTTAGTTTATGTGTTAAAATCTCATCTGCCTAACCACAAAAGGAGCACATGGAGACACTGGCAGATTAGGGAGCCCAAATAATACCTGTCAACACCTTCTGGACTGGAAGTGTCACTGCCCAGGATTATGGGATACATTATGGGTCCCATATGAGGTCTCAAGATTGCTTGACCTTGTCCTGGTGGGAGACTTCAACCTACCAAATATCAGCTGGGCACACAATACAGCTGAGAGGGAACAGTCTAGGAGGTTCCTGGAGTGTGTCGGGATAACTTCCTGACACAGCTGGTGAGCGAGCTGACTAGGATCCGGATTTGCTGTTTGTGAACAGAGAAGGACTTGTGGGGGATGTGACAGTTGGAGGACATCTTGGGCACAGTGACCATGAATTAATAGAGTTCTCAGTTCTCAGAGAAGCAAGGAGGGGAGCCAGCAGGACTGCCATCATGGACTTCTGGAGGGCAGACTTTGGTCTCTTCAAGAGTCTGCTTGAGAGAGTCCTATGGGAGGCAGCCCTGAAGCGCAGAGAAGTCCAGAAGTCCTTATTTTTAAGGAATAAGTCATACAAGTGCAGGAGCAGGCCGGCCCTGTGCGCTGTAAAGCAGGCCATCCCTGCGGTTATCGGGGGAAAAGGTCGGCCTGTCTGAACAAGGAGATACGGTCACAACTCAGGGGAAATGATGTACTCCTTAGTGATGTGATTTATTGATGGGTTGACTGTGTGTTGGTTTTTTTTATTTTTATCAGAGTTAAGTTGATAGTTGCACTAGATGATCTTAAAGTTTGCTTCCAGTCTAGACAATTCTATGATTCTATGAGGTCCGAGGGACATGCATTTTGGGGTTGCATAGGACTTACTATGGAACGTTTAGGGCAGGAACTAAAGGTGAGGAACAGGAGGAATCTGAGCTACTGGGGAGTAGTGGAGTTCTGGCCAGCTCTGTGTGTATGTGTGTGTGTGACAATCTGTACCAGCAACTGCACCCACAGGGGCTTATGTCCAGGTGACAGCAACAGGGGACACTGGGGCCCAGGGGTAACTACTGGGCAGACTGAGCATCCCCCCCAGCTGCTGGGGGGGAATTCACATTGCACTTATACTTCATTAGCTGATCTCCATCCTACGCAGCCCAGGCTCTTGGTGCTGCCTATGTTCTTGTGTCTCCTTTTTGCCTGTATCTGTGTAACCTGTGTTGCCGACTGTGTATGTATGTGTGATTGTGGTGTGCGTGTGTGCTCTTTGTGCATGTGCCTAATGGGAATACTTTTTCAGCCTTGCTACTGGTTGGATGTGGGGACACGGAGCAGTGGGCACCCTCGCCTCCCAGTCTCTCAGATCTGCTACGGTATTTTCCTCAAGCATAGTGTTGATTTCGTATCAGAGTCACATGAATCTTGAAAGCAGGGTGTATTCTCAAGGTCCTTTCTCAAATATGGAATGAGTGAAAAGAGGGAAGTATTCTCAGAAATAGGTGCATTAATGAAACAGCAGAACAGTCTTACACTTTTTTAGCATTGCATGGTACTTCAGAAGAACTTTTTAGTACAGTATCTGATCTAGCATAATTTTAACGTTTCCTGTAGTTGCTATGTTTTCAGCCTTTATGAATGAAATGCTTAGTTACCTGTTGTGATGTTGTACAAAATGACATTGATTCTAGTTTTTATTATGCAACTTTCCAATGCCGGGCAAGACATGTGCAGGCAATTCATATTCTCGTGAATAGGTCCAAGATAGAACACTGCCAGATTGCAGGAAACTGTAATACAAAAAGAATAAAGCTTAGAATAAAGTTTATCCACATAATGAACATTGCATTGTGCATGTTACTACATTACTTAACATCAGAACATCATTAATACTGGGGAGCTCCATCAAACTTTAAATCTGTGGTTCTCTCGTTACTGTGCAAAGTAATTAAGCACCTAGTCAGTAATATAAAGCTACTTCTAGCTATATTCTTATTTTAAGAAGAAGGAATAGATTAGCCATCTGAATTTGAAATGTGCCTTTGATGAAATAAAATCAACTGCTTTAGCTTGTAGTCTTCCTATGAGTTGCATTCCTCCACATCTCAGCTGCAGTGAGTGGACCACTTCTAAAAGAAAAGTTATCAGGGAAGACAACTTTGAAATATTTGCTTTTGTATAATATTCCTCTCTACTTAAAACTGGTCTGCAACCATTTGTTTAATCCAAAACCCATCCTCAAGTACAATAAGTGAATGGCATCCTGACCTGCTGTCAGTTCCCAATAGTTTTTCTTATTTGCCTTTGGGCTGTTATATTTCTGTGAATAGTTTAGGCAATTCTTTATTTATGTTTGAAGACACAGCTCTATCCTCCCACACTGGAAATCACGGCAAAGTAATAATGAAAAAAATGCCTGAAGAACTTGTCACTGAAACCTAGTTTTCAAAAGTATATAGATACCCGAATCTGAGTGTTTTAAGATTTAGATTGAAAATAGAGTCACATTATAAAAAAAGCAGGAAAGATTCTTCTTTCAGAGTCTCACATCATGGTCTTTGGATTCTTTTAGGTCACCAAAATCTCAAGTCAAAAACTTAATTAATTTTATATCAATGTGCTTGGAGCAAATGTATAAAGTTTTGAGGGGTTTATTTTTTATTTTGCCTGTCTTGAATGTAACCTCTGTACCTGAACTAATTAATCTGAATGACTACCTGCAATTCAAAAAACTATTGGCAGGGCAGGGGACGCATCCAGTAGCAGAAAATACTTATTCTGACCCTCAGGCTTTGGACTTCAGAAAACTGCAGCATCCCTTCTGACTCTGATTTGGACAACTTCTGTGTGAAATAACTTTTTAAGATAAGATCTGCATTGTCAATGTAACTGTCTAGAACATTTGAATTAATTTGAATTAATGAGGCTGAAGAGTTGCTTCAGGCAAACAATTATAAAATAATTCTGTGGAGTTTATTTTTTTTAAAAATATTGGAAAAGCATTTTAGTTACAGTATATTTGTGTTACACCCTCGTGAAAGAGCTTTATTTTATATAAATTGTTAGAAAATAACATAGCTTTATAAATGTATTCTGTTTACTTAAGTATGTATTTCAAAACTCTTTCTCACATTTGTAAGTAATTAAAATAATTTGTAATACTTCTGCAATTAACAACAGAAGTTATGAAACTCTTTCCATTTTATGTGTAACTAAAAAAATAAATCTCTAACCAATCTACAAACAAGAAAAGGAAGACAATACATTAAACCAGTGCTTACTGTCTTAGAATCATAGAATCATAGAATGGTTAGAGTTGGAAGGGACCTTCAAGATCATCAAGTTCCAACCCCCCTGCCACGTGCAGGGACACCTCTCCCTAGAGCAGGTTGCTCAAAGCCCCATCCAACCTGGCCTTGAACACTTCCAGGGATGAGGCATCAACAACTTCCCTGGGCAACCTGTTCCAGTGCCTCACTGCCCTCACAGGAAAGAACTTCTCCCTAATATCTAATCTAAATCTCCCCTCTTCCAGTTTAAAACCATTACCCCTCATCCTGTCACTGGACTTCCTGACGAAGAGTCCCTCTCCAGCTCTCCTGTAGCTCCCTGCAGATACTGGAAGGCTGCTATCAGGTCTCCCCGGAGCCTTCTCTTCTCCAGGCTGAACAGCCCCAGCTCCCTCAGCCTGTCCTCACAGGAGAGGTGCTCCATCCCTCTAATCATCTTGGTGGCCCTGCGCTGGACCTGTTCCAACAGTTCAATGTCCTTTCTATGTTGAGGACTCCAGAGCTGGACACAGGACTCCAGGTGGGGTCTCACAAGCGCAGAGTAGAGGGGGAGAATCACCTCCCGTGACCTGCTGCTCACACTTCTTTTGGTGCAACCCAGGACACAGTTGGCTTTCTGGGCTGCCAGTGCACACTGCCGGCTCATGTTGAGCTTCTCATCCATGAGCACTCCCAAGTCCTTCTCCTGTCTTCTCTATGTTATTTTTACATTTTCATCTAGTAGCCTCAATACTGCATCATAGATTTAACCCAGTAAACACACACCTTGCAAGTGTTTTTTTCTCACCATAATGAACTTATCTGCTCTAAGAGAGAAATGTTATTTTCAAAAGATGTAATGATTAATTAAATAAGTTTTTGCAATGAAAATGCAGTCTGTCTGAACAATACAAATTAAGCAGCTCTGTGAAAGAAAAAAAAATCACAGCAGAAGTGCTGTTACAGAATTTGTATTGTCTTGTGTTTTGTAGCTACTTAGACACATAGATCAAGGTGTCTGCCTACCTGAAACAAAAGCAATAATATTTACAAGTAAAACTGAGATCCTAAACTCTAATGATAGGAAAGTAAAGATATAATTTGTCATCAAAGCTAAATCAAAGATGATAATGAGCATTTCTTCCTTCACTGATATAATTTTCATGTCCTGTATCTATCTACCTCTAGTTAGGCTTCATCAGTTTCCAGTTTTGTGTCATAGGAACTTGAGGTTAGAGTAGGTATTTATGAAAATAAGACTGGTACAAAGAAGGTTATGATTATCAGAACAACAGAAGGACGTAACTGGTGAAAAACATAATGATAATCTTACAGGGAGTATGCAAAGCCCTGGCTTTATTATATACCAATTGGCTTCCATTTTTCTTTAAAAGATTGGAAACACTATGCGGTGCTGGAGAAGCATCTCTGGCCAGTACATGACTATCTGATATATTTTCTGAGGACTACAGGCATTTCTACAGGCAATGTATAAAAGGCATTGGCTTCTACAGATAAAGGAATTTAAAATCCAATGACTATTTTAAAGAAAATAATTCTGAATATAGAAAGAGTTATAGGCATCAGTAACCGTTTTGCATCACTTTTAGCATAAGTTAACAGTTTAAAAGACAAAGTTCTTCAACTATTTCTATGAAATATCTATCTAGTACTTGCTTTTCTGTGATATCTTTTGTTTGAGAATTCTTAAACACTCTGCAAACTCTAACAATGTGGTATTATTGAAGTCACTGTTTGAAAAATCACAGTTTTCAGATATTTGCTCCAACAGAAAACTGTTCTTTGCTTGCAGCACATGTTGCAGCGGTATGTACCGTTGTCTTCAGACCCAGGCACACAGTGTTCTGGATTTTGTCAAAGAATGGCTGTATGGCACTACTAGTATACTATATGTTTGTCTTTTAGTGCAATACATGAATACTATGCAGGTTCCTGACACAGAGACTTACTTAAGGATATATAAAACACCTGCAAATACATGTATTTGTTTGAAGGGGGAGTGAAATCTTTGAAACCTTTCCAATCTTCCAATTTTGTGCAAAGTTCCGTTGTCATTAGGGACTCTGGTTTTCAGCACAACATAATTATAAATGTTGGGGTTTTTTAATGACTATTTTGCATTCTTCATGAAAACATCAAATAGTAAGATAATCTTATCTGAAGGATTTGTTTTCTGTGAATATATTCTTTTGGGGATCTGTGATGGTTTTTATACAATAAAATTGGTTAAGAAAAATAAGCAACAAACCTGGTTTTGGTAAGAGAGGACAGTTCTTTGGTCACGAAGAATCATTTTCAAGTACGCTACAAGATACTCTGCACTGGTTTGAGAAGATGCAAGCAACATATTTTATTGCTTGTTGTTAAATTATTTCAAAATTTCTTTTTATCTTGTAAGATTAGCTTTTAGTAACTGTGCTATTACTGCGGATACTCAGAATTGCTGAGAAGTCTGCATTTACAACATCAGGGAGAAGGTGATGCCACCTGAGTAACAGCTATTTATCACTGTAACTTTATTGCTCACTTCATATTATACCTTGGTTGTATCAGACACATGGTGTAAACACAGAACAAGAGAGAGCTCTCTCCAAGTAAATTAATATTCTTGTAGCTCAGAGAAGGCCAAATGATGTGTTCCCTCCCCCCCTCACCATGTCCTAGTCTAGTGCCGTACTCCGTGAAGATGAGTCTTGTTGAAATCACTGCCACTGATTTTTCTCCACAGGGGTAGATAGTGATGGAAACTGAAGAGTTATTGTTTTAATGGTAGAATCACCACCAAACTTGGTGAGAAAGATCAAAAATTTCCAAACAGATGCTAAGATTTTAATTTGTTTCCAGTGTAATCTTCCAAAATATTCAGATTATCAGGTTCCTTTCTATGGGACTGCAGATGAGGCAACAGTTAAAATGTGCCTCTGCTTTCGTGCCTCAAAATATACATTTATCCCAAATTCTTGCATCATTTTTTCCTTCAGATAATTAAGAGGAAAAATACCCCAAGTGTTTTCCCTCGTACATCACGATGTACATCCCATTCTTGATAATAAACACTCACCATTCCTCAGAAGGCAGCAGCTTCTGCTGCACTGTTGAGGTGAGACTTCAGCGTAAATCTTCAGCACCTGGGCTCCCCTCTTCTGTGATTCCTGCAGGTCTATCAGGAGACCTGGGAAGCGTCGGATCCAGCAGTTTTTGTAAAAGGTAGTGGGCGAGCAGAGAGAGTCCGACTCCACAGCCAGACCCAGGACCACCAGCACTTCTGCTATTGCCACCAGCAGAACCATCTCGTCGATGTAATGGTGAAAGTCAGCCCTCCCTGAGTGCTTAGTCAGCACGCTTTCTCCTTGGCAGACGCACTAAAGTTGGGACCAGCATTTTAAGAGACAATCTCTTGAGTGATGAGGATACCGCTGATTCTGCCAGGAACATGAGCCAGGGGATGTTTTCTCCAAACAATTCCCATGGTGCTGTTTGGGCAGCTGCTGGAAGGAAGCAGCCATTTCATGAGCCACATACGGTTATAATAGCTACTATTGTTGCTATCTAGCTCAGTATTTGGAGACAGTTTTTGAGAGACAACAAGGCCAGAAGTTGCTTTTAGTCATTCAGAGAACTTGTTTCTGAGGGACCAAGTTTGTGTTTCTAATTACTCCAAGACCAAACTAGGCAGACAGCTTTAATATGTGATGAATAATGTTAAGTTCAGCACATTGTTTCACCTCAGCCCTGAAAATAGGCGGTACGGTCACTTGAGAGCAAGTAGGTCTGCCTCCTTTGTTCAGGCACATTATTACACTCAAGATAGAAGAAACAGCTGTTTAGTTCTGTAACACATTTTTCAAATTATGTGGTGGCTGCAAACACAGTTTCCTTATTTGCTAACAAACTAAACTGTCTAATTCTGTCTGCCAGACAGAGGTGGAAATCTGTTCCTCTTCCCTACTCTGTTTTGGTTGCAAGAATAATATGATTTTATTTGTGAAAATCTAGGAATAGATGAATGTGACTGGAGAAAGCTTGACCTACATCCATCTCTGGACTAGGTAAGTAATCCTGCCCCTAATCTTCCATAAATTTAAGAAGGCTGAACAGTCTGTGTGCGTTCTTCTGCTTATATTTAAACTTGGAACAGGCCTGTGAGACTGCAAGAAAGAAAATATAGTTGGCATATAGGAAGGCAATTTTTCAAGCACCTGGTCAGAAACCTGAAACTCCCAAGTGTTTTATTTCTTAAAAGGATCCAGTGTGATCCCTCATTCCCACTTCTCTATGGACCTTAAAATATTACCGTACATGAGTTCATTTAAACGCAATGGACTATACAGCAAGGTTGAGAGAATTAGGTAGAAATGTGGTTGTATGCAATAAAAATTGTGTTAAATAAATAAAAATATTTTATTCAGCATTTTTTCCCCTCAGATTTAGAATCAAGGCATTTCCCCAGTCCTGCATGAAGTATAGATCAGTGACATGGTGGAGAAGCCCCAAACTCATTTTAATTCTTTACTCATTTTAGCTGGTGTTTGTTTTGCAAAGCATGGTCCCCAGTTTAGAAATGAGATTACGTATACAATTTTGTGCCTTATACAGCTCCTCAGAAGGTAACACAGTTCAGAGAAGGTTACCTCCTGCTGATCCAACAGCAAGACCAAGGCATTTATTTGTTCCATGGAACTACTGGCTATAATTTGGATAAGATTGTAAGAAAGAGCGTGAGTGAGTGATTCTTTATGCCTCTGTCCTGAATGACAGCTCTTGACAGTTGTGGTGTTTTATATAGTTCCAAAAGTTTGCTGTGCTTTATTTTTATTTCCATCTCTGTGTGAAAACCACTGCTTAAAACCTTAAATATGTTTGAATGCACCTGTTAGTTTGCATTCAGTGGATTGCACGGGGATGTTTTTAAGCAGTTATCTACCATTGCTATAGGTGCCATTGACAGTGTATTTTTCTAAAACTTTTGTTTCAGCTTTCCAAATATTCCAAGGCATCACTTGGCATGAGACACACTCAGAATCTTCAGGTATGCCTCTATTTTAGCATTACATCCATCATTTAGTATGAATTTTGGATCTATTTTTTTCTGTAAGATTTGCATGCAAAAATGTTGATTCCTGATTGCTTTCCTCACTCCTATTGTTCCCGTATCTCCAAGAAGAGAAATCTAGAAGATTCTGAATAACTTGGGGAAGCATGGAACAAAAAAATTAAATGGATACAAAACAAGTATTTATGTTGGATAAAGCTGAATATGCCTTTAGTTTATTGAAATACATAGGAATATTTCCATGAACAAGAAACTAGATCTAATAGGTAGCTTTAATATTCTGTGTATTTGTAGTTAACATAAAGATTGCACTGCCTCAGCTCCTCTGTTTTCATACATTTGATGCCTTGCAAAGTGTATGTGTAAGTAACAAACATGTTTACTTCTTCATTTCCAGGAAAATAAACAAATAAATAAGTACGGGACTAGCCCTGGGACCTGCTTCAGTTACATGAACCTGAAATACCATATGAATTTATTTGATTTCAGCCAGGCTCTGTCCAGACAATAAGATAAAGTGTGAGACTGACTGTGAACACACCTGAGGATCTTTCAGACCATTCAAAAAGGCTTTCTTCATTTTGAATAAAGCAACAAATTCTTAAGTACCTCTTACTCCCATTGAGGCAGTCGCCAAACGCAGTAAGTGTGCATACTCACTGTGTATAACGTTTAATTAGGTATTTGCAAAGTTAGGCTGGGATAACCAGTCACGTTTTCTACAGATCTATATGTTTTCAATGTATATTTTAAATCTCTTTTTTCTTTGCCACTGCTTGTCAATAGACACGTTGCTAGTCTTTACCACCAACCTCATGGTCTTATTCTGTTCTTTTGCTGTGTGCTTCAGCCTTTTTTTCCTTTTCATTACTTGTCATTCTTTCTCCTTTCTCTGTTTCTAAATCAATTATAAAAGCAGGAATAGCTGCAGAGAAACTTTGTATTTAATGAAATATAGAGAGATTGAAATAAATAAATAATTGGCTGCTTCAGGCAATTCCCTTTAAAAACTGAAACCTCTCTCTTAAATTTCAGTCTTCTGCCAGCTAACCCACAATTGCACTTTGATTTTTCTATGGGAAACACCTACATATAATTTAATGCTCAAGTTTTATATCACAAACATTTTGGAAGAAGGAAATACCCGAGTCTTACCTGCAAACCAGTGACCGACTCTTCCATGTGCTCTGCAAGGAGGGATCAAGAGACTGTTACTGTTAGCAAGGAGTCTCGGGCCAGTATCTGAACAACACTTCATGTTATTTAGTAATTCTTTTCATTGGTCTTCTCAAATTTCTTCCTGGAAAACAAAAAGGCAGTTGCCTGTTTTCTCTGAGAACATGGATGTCTTTTCAGACCTTTCAGTAAAAGGCATATAAATGTACCTGCTGCAAAGGAAGCGAATGATCTTTTTAAGGATTCTTGTTATAAACAGAAACAGTACCTGAAGTTTTCCACCTGGGCAGGCAGTGATAATGGCACAATCCAAAAGCTTCCTAGCACAAAAGATTCATCATCAGGCATTAACTCTTTTTTCGCCAAATATAAACAAAAGCAGACACTTTCTCCATATAAAGTAACAGATATATATTGATGTTTGAAACTATATGTAGCTTATGTGGAATATATGATTCTAGTACTCAGAATATGCAATGACCAGACAGAAGATCTATATAGTTAAGGAAAGCAGTCCTGAAAAGGACTGAAAATGCCACAGACTTGATTCTGTAGTCAGATCAACCTGTCTAAAACTATGCTGCACATTGGCTTTGTTCAGGGGTCATCTGGTGTCAGCACTGTTATTGCCCTGTGCTTCTCTGCTGACTGTCTTGAAGTCCCCTCTCAGCCCTGAGCCAGGGAGAACAGTCAATGTCCTGGGTCAAACTGAAGTTCGGGCATTTATGCTGTTTGAACAGCTCTGGGAGACAGTGGTGTTAGTTGTGATGTCCCAGCCGAGACTTGTGCTTGTCTTTGATAGTTTCTCCCTTCTTCTGCTCTGTCAGTGGTGATTAAGCCAGTATGATACATCACGGATGTAAACAGAAGCTAGACAAGAGGGGACATTTGGGCCTCATATATACATTTTCCCTTTCCCAAGTAACTTATAGGAGAGAAGAGAGATACTCCCTGAAGCTCAGACGTGAAGCTGCCATGATGATGCAGAAGTACACAGCAAATGATTGCTGCCAGCACAGACCTGGCCTGTCTCAGGCATGGGAAGAGGCCAGTGCTAACTGTGTAAAGCACTTTCCAGCTACACCTGAAGTCAAACACGTGAGCTTAAATCATCTGTGTTTTCTACTCTCTCTGACAGAGCAGTTGAAAGATGACAACTACCAGCCGAGAAGAAGCCGCCTGCAGTTCCCCATGAGTTATGAACCTGCTTATGTCCTCCTTTGAACACCAGTAAGCTTACTTAATCACATGTGCAGCATAATCTCACGCAGCGTCAGCCTTAAGAACCTCAGCTGGAGCTCTGTGCCTCTGTTGTGCTCCATGTGAATAAACTGAATTGCAGGCCTGTGTTGAAATCGCTCTTCTCTCATTTTCCTTAGATAAGTACGTGTGTATTCCCTTTATTACAGCAGTATTAAGGTCAAAATTTTACCTAAGTATTTTGATAATGTAGTGCCAGAATATGTCACCGTAACTCTATTATAATATAAAAGTATTAATGTAATGAATCATGAAATAATGAAATGCAAGGACTTTGAAAAAAATATCCAAGCAAATCTTTTTGACGTTGCTGAAACACTGTGCTCACTTTCTCTTTTAAAATTTCCTTGAAATCAAAACATTCTTGCAAAATGTCTGAGGTCTAACAAAACAGCATTTTTTGAGAGAACCGTTTTGTCAAAAACAGCTATTAGTGGTCAGATTTTGGTTTGGAGCAATAGATCAGGTTTTTAATGAATCTGACCTTTTCCAAGGTTTAGGACAGTTGGGTCCAAGATTCTGGTTTCAGCCCCATCCCAGCAACGCGGTAAAAGGAGGTGAAATATTACAGTTTCTGTTCCTGGGACTTTGTGCAAACCATTTTTTAAACCCTTGTTTCAACGGAACTGCCAGGCCCTGAGATTCTCTCGGAGCCTGGCTTTGAGCTATTTCTGGTAAAACCTCTGCACAAAGGCTGGAATCTGTGTGTTCAAACAACGAGCAACAGAAGTCTTAACCAGATTAGATTTATACAAATATAAATCTACTGGCATACATGTAGTCTCGAGCCAAGGTTTATGACAAAAGGCACAATGTTTAGCAAACACTTTAATGAATGCATGCTGATTTATGACAGAACTTGAAACTAGGCAAAAGGGATGGAGTTTCAATATTGTGATGAATTTTATACAGCTGGATACTTAGTGAAAGTCTTCCATGTGGGTTTCCATTCATCTTACCTAGTTATTATGTACTAAAACTCAGCTCTGCCTGTCTGGACCTGGATTTAAAAATATATGCTGTTTTTAAAAGTACACAGTATACTCTCATCTAGACAGAGCTACACAAGAAAATTCTGGCTGGGGATGCATGATGCATTTGTGCAGAACAAACACCCTTAGCAGGAGGTTTGGCAGCAAGCAGAGCACTCCATCAGCCTGACCCCTGTTCAGGTTTTGTCACTTATTTCACCTGAGAGAATTTCAAGGAAATTCCTCACCGGATCTTTGGTGTAAAAACCTGAACAGACAAAAGCCACTGTAACAATCTACATGCTCGTGCCTCATTTCTCCTGCCTGGTGATGGAACTCTTCTCATGATCCACAAAGAATGCCCACTAGCAACATACAGTTGTTGTAAGGAGTAAGTATTAAATAGTACATCTAAAGCAGAAAAATTAAACAGAAAATATTAGGCTATAAATTCTGAACAAGTGCTATTTGAAATACGAATGTTTTTTTCTTTTTTTTTTTTTTTTTTTTTTTAATAGCATTGCTAGTGGCATTGGGTAAGAAGTGCTTTGGCTGTGAATCTGAAAAAAAAAAATTACCTTTATTTAGCAGCTCATCCTTCACAAGTGATAGAGATTTCAGTTGAAATAAAGTTATGCTCCAGTCAGTTCCTCTCAGAAAAGCCAAGATAGAACACCAATATTTTTAATGCTGAAATACTGCAGGATATTTCCTATGTTCCACAGATCCTTACTTTGTATCCTGTGACAAGGAAAATACTAAACAATGGCAGCAGTTGGTGAATCATTTCCAAAAGACTAATTCCTCTCTTGAGTAATTCCACTATTACTCAATACACAGTTCCCTGGCAGTACAGTACAATTCCCTGGCGTCTCAGAGGGAAGAATGTGGCACTTTATATTTTATATTAGATAGCATGTATATTTTAAATATCCACTGATTCAGTTCCAGTTCACATTTTAGACTAACAAGGCTGAAAGGAATTCAATTTTTCCTTTTTGTTTTTTTGCCCTCTATGTAGTCCTTTCCTTAGAGCAATCAGGTTGGCATTACTTTCTGGTTCTTGTGTATTGTCCAGGGTCTCTCTGTTGAATCAAGAGGTGGTCTGCCTGAAACGGACACAAAACCACTACAGCCTTCCTTTACGCGCTCTACTGGTGCTTAAGGGTTTGGTTCTCCTCTGCTGCAGATTTTTTGTGTCATCTTGGGTTAGACCCACAAAGAAATCCAGGCTATATTTCATGTATATGTAAACCAGGTTTCCTGCCAAGGAAAGCGTTTGCCATTCTGATTCCCAGTCACTGGTAATTCTGTTAGCCACCTTTGCTGTGTCTGGTGACCTCATCAGACTGGAGACCCATCTGACTTACCACACAAAGCCATTGAGCGGTTCACGGAGGAGAAACAAGAGGCCATGGCTTCCTGAGTAAATCTAAACAGTCTTAAATACTTGAAGCAAATCTAATGTTTAAGCAGGCTTCAGTCTTAGCACACAGAGCAGGACTGCACCAGCCCTGTGCACATCCCATGTCAGCTGGGAAGCGTGAGCCGAGTTCCACGCAAAACACAAAGTGTCCAGCAACTCCGTTCAGTTATCTCTGGCTTTGCTTTTCCTGTCTTAGCAGTAGATCCTCCTGACTCCCTGTGTTTCTTGCTTTTGCTGTACTAGGAAAGTCAGAGGGCTATAGAAATGTATGCCCAGGCAGAGAAAAGGTCAGAAGAGTAGGTTTTCCATTTCATGGCTGAATGGTCTATTACAATGTAGCTGCTGTATAAAAGAGCTTCTTCCATTTCCAATTCTTTCTAAAAGATTCTTTCTAAAAGAAAAGAGTGATCTCTCTTCAGCCTTGGAAATAATTCAGGCACTAACTACAAGAAAATAGTTCAGGCACCAAGCACAGGAAAAAGTGTCTAGACTGTGAATCCCAAGCAGAAATGGCCATCTCATCTCTAGAGAGCCCTTATTGACACTCTCTGATGCCTTCCTGCTCCATTTGTTGGCACTTTGAGAATCCTATTCCTCAAGATAAATTTGTCTCTCAGACACTGGAGAAAGAGAGCTGAAGTACCTAAGGCAGGCTTGAACATTTCATTCTAGAAGCCAAACCCTAAAAGCTTGTTATTGAAAAGCTGAGCACAGTTACCCTTGTCTTCCTTTCCGTGAATATCTTGTTCTTCAGGCTATATTCTTTTATCACGCAACTATTTAACATCTACCATGATGCACACTTGTTTTCATGTTCTTAGTGATATATGGTCTTTCATATTTGTTTGAAAGATCATAATCATAGAATCATAGAATACCAGGTTGGAAGGGACCTCAGGGACCATCTGGTCCAACCTCTCTGGGAAAAAGCATGGTCTAGTCAAGATGGCCCAGCAGCCTGTCTAGCTGAATCTTAAAAGTGTCCAAAGTTAGTCTTTTACGGCTCTTAACTGCATATTTTGACTTTGCAGCTCTAGCCCTAGGGTTCTACTTTTAACTCTGGAAAATACATTTCTTACTCTTCTAAGATCAACCAAGATGATCTCTGGTGAAACAGCAAGACCTTTTCTTTTATTTCAGAATAACAATACGTATTATTGATCTGAGCATGAAACAGTACAGTTGTAGACTGGGAGACAGATGAAATCTGTACCAATAAAGAACAAAAGGTAGTCCTTACCTTGGTGCATTTGCAGTGTAAGTACTATATAAACACACCATGCAAACTGGCTGAGTAGCATAGTAAAAAAACAAGGGAACTGCCCTGTCAGCATGCTCTGACTTAACACAATTACCCAGTCCTAAGCCTGGGTAACGCTGACAATCATCCTAGTAAAAATAATTGGTTGACACAGATTTAGGCTTTTTACAAAAGTGGCCATTCAACAAAGAGTACTGCTGACCCCTTGAGCCTATCACAGTCCCGATGAAAGCCATAGAATTTGGTGTTCTCGAAAGTTTGCTGGCAGGAAGAAAACACTTATTAGTACGTGACAGAATTGGATCAGTTTATTAAAACCCTCATGGACTGTGAGGAAGATGGACTTGAAAACATTGGCAGTGGCAGGTTGCAGGCACATGGACAACAGGAGAAATATTCCACCTATCCTGGCTGTGGTGTCAACATTTTGAGGGAACAGAACTTATCGTAACTGACTACACGGAAAAAATCCCTCAGCAGTTAGGAGCTAACTTACCAATACATCAAACATACGAGACTCCAAAACAGATGTCTAAAGATGGCCATCATACCACCGTGTTGGCAATCGTACTGTATTCCAACAGGGGAGCTTAATGGCCATGACAAACACAAGCTCTCTGTTTATCTCTGAAGTATGAACGATTACAATTGCTTGAAATGCCTGCCTGTGGGAATTAAAGTACCAGAAGGAATTATGGGTTGGACTCTTACTGAAGCGGTAAGACACTTGTGTGCGACGATCTTTTCAAGGCTGAACCTCAGGCAGAGAAAAATCCAGCCAGTGTCCAGAGTCAAGCTTCAGCTAGGTATAAGGAAGTTGAAAAGCCAAACGATGCAGTGCTTCATCAAGAACAGAAGACAGAAAAGTGGAATTTGGAGCTTGATTAAATATTCAGGGAGAATGAAAGATGAATGTAAAAGAAGCAGAGTGAAACTCTTTTGCAGGAAAGAGAAAATGAGAGGTAATAGTGACCTAGCTGGAGACTGAGGTGGCTGAAGAGAGCAGAGCTCTTTGGACCTATATAAAAAGATTTCAGAACATGAAATGGGCCCTTCAAAAGCAATCTTGCTTTTGAAGATGAATATACTTTGAAGTGAAATGGGAAACAAAAATGCACAGAAATCTACCCCACCTCAACAAATGCTGTTAAAGAAGTCAGCAGAAAAGGACACCTGTAACTCAGACTGACACTCATGCCATCTGTATGGGCTAGAGTTAAGAAGCTGAAGATAACAAAACTGTGAGAAAGGATCATTTCACAGAGGAAATGCTAAAAAGCAAACGACCCTGTCTTCCTTAAAAAAAATAAAATGGAGATGAGTCACATTACTGCTAAAGGGGGAGATTTTCAGATTTTTCTATGGTCTGTAATACATGGGATGAAAGCAGTATCTTTATAAATATATAACGTATATTTCTAGCATCTTTTTATTAAGCATCATCAGGTAAGAAAATACAAGATGGCAAACTTCGTATTTTTCAGCAGTTTGTTTTGTAGGGTTTTTCTGTGTGTTTTGGGGTTGGGTTTTTTTGAGTTAAAGGGGACCATCACCATGTTTCAAGAATTGTTAGGCAAAGAGCAAAACAGTCACTCCATCCATGCCCAAGATGCTTCATTATGAATCTGGCCTTTCCTTCTTTGTGTCAAACAAAGTCAGGGCCCTGGTATGTAGATCCCGCAGGTGAGTAACGCAGGTGTCCTGTTCCACGAACTGAGTTTAAATAGATCGGATGCAGCAGCAGAACAGGTTATGTAGTAGCTTTATGCACCAAACAAAGAGTTGAGACACCCAGGGGCTTGTGCAGGAGGAACCAAGAGGGTGATGGCAGAATTAGGTACCGTTCCTAAACCCTCCTGCCACACCAGATGTGCAAGTAGAGCCTTGATACAGAGCTGCCATGGCATCACGCTGGCTACAGCGCTCCCGCACACGAAGGCACGTACCCATACTATGTTGGTTTTTGGCTTTTTTAATTTTTTTTTTCCCTGGTTCGAGAATATTCCCCCTTTCCAGGGATGCAGAGGTACATTTATGGCAAAGGGCTTGGAGCTGCCAGCTCGGAGCCGCGCTCCCGGCCCGAGGGAGGCGAGCGAGGGGGTGGCGGCAGCTTTCCCCGGTGACTCGCACCCCGAGCCGGCCACTCGCCCTCCCTGGCCCGCAGCGGGGCAGGGAGCTGGGTCCCAGCGCTGAGGGAGGCAGGCGCCATTCGCCGCGCTAGGCCCCGGAGAGGCCCGGCCATCCCTGAGCGCTAAACATGGCGAGGCGCGGCCATCCCCGAGCGCTAAACATTGCCTTTTAGGGCTTTTTTTTGCTTTCCTCGCCGTGTTTTGTTTCTATTTTTTTTTTCCCTTCCCTTCTTCTCTCCTTGCAGGGACGAAGCCGCCTCCCTCGCTTCCTTCCTCCCTCCCATCCCTCCTCCCCCGGCAGGGCCCGGCGCGGCCCGGCCAGGCGCCTCTCCCGGCTCGCTCCTCCCACCCCGGGGCGGCGGAGGAGGAGCCTGGCGGCCGGCGGCACGGCCGGGCTGGAAGCGCAGGCAGGGGAGGGGGTGAGCCATGTCCCTGGCGGGGCGGCGGCGGCGGCAGGAGGAGGAGGAGGAGGGGGAAGAAGGGGAAGGAGATGGGGCCGGCGAGGGGGAGGAGGTGGTGCAGATCCGGCTGGGGGACAAGTGCTACCCGGTGTGCAAGAGGAAGCTGATCGAGCAGAGTGACTTTTTCCGAGCCCTCTACCGCTCGGGCATGCGGGAGGCCGGGCAGGGCCAGGAGGAGCAGCTGCTGCGCGGTGGGCTGAGCGCCCTGGGGCTGGAGCTGGTGCTGGACTTCATCAACACCTCCTGCCTGGCCAGGCTGGAGCAGGAGGAGGGGGGAGATGAGGATCCGCCTTTGCTGGAGGAGCTGGTGGAGGCCGCCTCCTACCTGCAGGTCACCCCTCTGCTCCGCCTGCTCCTCTCCCAGGTGAGGCTGGGCAACTGCTTCGAGCTGCACCGCCTGGCCCAGGTCTACGGTCTTCAGGACTTGCACGATGCCTGCCTAGACTTCATGGCCTCCCATTACCACCAGGTGCTGCGGAGGCCCGATGCCCGGCCGCATCTCCTCCTGCCCCAGGCTCTCCAGCAGCACCTGAAGGAGAGGCGGATGAGGGGCACTGCCACCCTGGTGGCCATCGGGGACTTCATGGGTTCCTCCTCTCGGGGCCTGCCTCCAGGCTGTCACCAGCAGGCAGAAGCTCCCTGGTCCATGCTGAGGTACGATGAGGAAGCAGAGAGGTGGCTGCCCCTGGCCAACAACCTGCCCCCTGACCTGGTGAACGTCCGAGGCTATGGGTCAGCGATGCTGGACAACTACCTGTTCATCGTTGGGGGCTACAGGATCACCAGCCAGGAGATTTCAGCTGCCCATTGTTACAACCCTTGCCTAAATGAATGGAGTCAACTGGCTTCAATGAACCAGAAGAGGTAACCCTTGCTCCCTGAAATACACATGTGTCCGTGTAGGTTGTCAAAATAGACCCTTGTTGAGTCACGTGGTGGTGACTGGACTCCACGTTACGAGAAGTGATTCAGAGGCGAATCACCCGCATCTCTTGCATCGTGTGGTGGGAAGGACCGCAGTGCTTGGTGATGGCTTGGCCGCATGCCACCAGGCAAGCCTGGCAAACCTTGTCTTTACCGGCAGAAGTCATCCCACCGCACCGCACAGCACAGCACTGCAGCCTCTCTTCTTACAGGCCAGCTCTGTATGGCAAGGGAAGAGTGAGGAGAATAGGACTTTTAACCTAAATGCTGGTAATTAAGGCCTTGGCTGTGGGGAGGACATGAGCCAGGCATCTGCAGAGAAGGACTCTCCACCACGTGTGATCATTCACCTAGGTGTGAAACAGTGGTGGACTTGTCATTTAAATTGCAGTATACAAGGAGCCAGTCTCTCCAAACAGCTGTCTTGCTGATAGCAGAAAGTCTCTCCAAAACAGCAAAATTAATGAGAAAAAAAAAGATAAAATTCTTCTCACACTTTTTTTGGGTGGTATATTTTAACTGTAAGTGCCAAGTTTTCCTATTCTTAGTGGGGATATACTGTATCAGAGCTAGAGGTGGCTGGAAAAAATTAGATGGAGCAGTCTTTCGTTGGTTTGTACTTTCATAAAAATCTGAATGTTTTGTCAGCCTTCATTTCAGTGAAATATTCACCAGCAAAATGTCAGAAAGATTGTGAGAAATTTCTCACTTTATGAGAATATTTGGATCTGGTAATCATCCATCGTTTTGGCCATTTTGCTTTTTTCCTTTGTCTTTTTGAATTGTGTGACATTTATGTTTAAGTTAACATTCAGAAACACTTGTATGAGTTACACTTGAAAGAATAATGGAGAGCTAGCCTCGAGAGGGACCATAGTCCATCTCCTTGGCTGAGATTATGGCTGCTCCACCTTAATCGTGCTGCAGAGTTATCAAAATAAAGCCTTTTACTTCATTGAAACAAGATTTTTCTGTTTATCCAATGAGAGTTTCTTAATTGTTTTCATTTTAGAAAAAGTGTTTAAATTTTTAGCTTTTCTACCTGAGTCAAAACTAGAACAAGAAGGAAGTCAAAGTTCACTGTAGAATGGAATCCTCTTCTCCATCCAGTAAATTCAAAGATCATCCAGAGATCTCAACCATGGGTCTAAATGTGTATTTATTTATTTTGCCTTCTGTATCATTGTGAGAATTTCACTGAAACGATTGCCGCCATAATCAGTCACTAGAATTGGTTGGAAACCTAGGATATTTCTGACTTTTTGAAAAGGTGTTGTGAAAAATAACATCTGTAAAATGAAAGTTTAGCTTCTAAATGCTGCAAACACCTTTTTTTTTGCAGACATGTTTCTTAGGGCCTGAACCTATACGCAGTCTTCACCAAGGTGCCTGTGGGAACTGAGACGTTTTAGCCACCCTCACTACAAGCGCACTTACGTACGTGAACATGATTGAGAGCTCATTGGCCTCGATAGGAAAGGGTGATGGGGTCACCCTGCACAGCATCTCCAATGGAAATTAAACGTAGAAATCCCACGTTGGTCGAGTTATGAGGTTTTGGCATTAGTTTGTGTGATGTACGTAGCAAGAGAGATGTTATTATGTGTGGTGATTCTGCGGCATGGCAAATTAAGGCTTTTTAAAAAATACTTTTTTGAGGCCCATTTTTCACCTTCAGACCTGACTGTTCAAACTCTAGATCAGTCTTTTTCCCACCACAGTTTCCCTTTTTTTTCCTAGGATATATAATCATTGTATCTGAAATAAACACATGGATATTTTCTCCTTATATTACCATTTTCAACTGCACGGCCATACCAACTTAATCTTGAAGCCCATCATAGGTGACAGCAAAGTATTCCTTAGCACAGGATTTCACACAGGCCATTTATGGCAAAAAAGTAGTACGTGGATGGATATTTTTGGAATAGTCTCTGTTCTTACATTTCGTGGTAATTATATCTGCCTCTAGGTTGCAAGTGAGTATGTTGCTCTCTGAATGATAAGCAGGGGAATTATTTTTTTTCATGGAAACTCTGCTGACCAAAAGCACAAAACATACTTTTGACTTGAACATCTTCATAGAGCCTCGACTCTGAAGTTACGACCGAACTTTCCAGCTCTTTGATGACCAGCTTGGCATTTAGTGGCCAGAACACAGGAAAGGATGGCCTGTGCTGGAGGAGAAAAGAGCAGGGAGACTTGTAGGGTGAGGGAGTTGGCGTTCAAGGGGAAGAGTGCTGATGCCTGTCTGCCACACAGATGTGCTGCAAATAGATCTGCTCTTTTGCTCGGCATTGTATTTTTAGTTTGTTATGCTGTAGTAAAATAAGCAGGGCAGTTGCCCAGCGTGTTGCCTAGGAATTACAGTCATGTGACAGTCTGCCAAATGAATTTGTGTCAGCTGATATAATTACATCCCATGGATACATTTTCTTCATACCTTGAGGGAGGATTCTAGTTCCCGTTGAAGTTGGTTTGACTTCACACAACATTTTAAGAGTGTCGGGGTCTGGGCTATATGAATTGATGCATATGTTGGCCTCAAGAGAAGGCTGGGGAGTTATGGAAATAATTGTGCTGATTTGCTGTTGATATAACAAGTTCTTTTCCCTCAACACACCTTCTAAGTTCTATGATACTTTTATCTTTAGTTACTTCCGCTATTTTAATGCAGTATCACAGAAAGCTGCTATTTCATGCATGCACACGTGTTGATGAAATAGTCCCAACTTTCTTCTAAGTGGAAGACAAAAACCGTCAGATATATAATGAATACTTAGCAGACAGTCGTCCTGGTTTAGGTTATAGATATCAACTTTCTTTTTAGACATAGAGGTCTTATTACACTAGTTTCAAATTTATTCACAGTACATAACTTCTGTATATTCTTGTAATGCCCGCGTAAGCTTTAGGAAGTGTTGTTCCCCATTGATGCATACACAAGGTAGATAAAATAATTTTCTCATGTTCATATAGGAAGCCTGTGACTCAGCCTGGAATTTGTCATCATCTGAGGGTTAAATCTCGTCCCAGTCACAAATAGTCCATAACAGATCACAGTTTCAAGATCTTTTAGCTCTAGAGAATTTATGCTTGGGATAGTGTCTTCAGAGAAGTACCTTGGCTTTTTTTTGTGATGAAACTTGATGTAAATGTTGCCCAAAACGAGTTGTGGTGCTTGGGGGCAGGAAGGTAACAAGGTGCTTTGGGTACTGTTCAAGTAATGCCCTTCAATACCTTTCCATGCTTTTTTTTTAAAATTGATACTGTCAGTTGAAATTTGCTATTTAAAAATTATGTACTCATGGGATTTCTACTGCATGTGCCAGTTACAGCAGTATATTCCGCTTCTGTTTTCCTTCAGAACACTCATGGCAGGTAAATCTTCCAGGCTTGGAAGACCCTTGTAAGCCCCTGGCTGGGATTATGCACATGCATGTGGAACATAGTTTTTGTGAGCAATCTGTGCCTGAACTGCTGCCACTCTGAGGACTCTTACAGGAATATAGGACAGGATGCTCCCGGGCAATCGTGGAGGTTTATGAGACCTTCTCTTTCTGCACTTTTTTAATGTTTGTTTTCACTCAAAATTCCCCTGCGCTGGGGGCAAATAGACTTTTCAAAAATTTTTAGCTTAGAAAAACTCACTTCATGTTTATCGCAAATATATCACATGCTTCCAAAGCTAAAGATTGGATGCAGTGTGCCCTGCAGGTTCATGTAAGAGCTATTAAACAAAGAGTGGTGTGTGCAAGAAGTGTAAAATGCTTTGAAGTTGCCTTCCTAACTGTACTTTCATGATTCTTAGTCTCTATTGTAAATGCTTTAACTCTAGAATAAAGAAGTAATAAGATTAATGTTGATCATTTGGCAGGTAGGAACCACAGGTTAGTTAATCCGACCCTCCTGCTCTACAGCAGGACCAAGCTTACCTTGCAAATATGTGTCTGTCTTGTTCTTGAAACCCTCCAGCAATGTAGATTCCAACCTCCTTCCTCCCAGGTAACTCATTCCCATGTTTACTTTCAGGAAGTCCTCTCTAATATATCTATGCTAACTTCTTCGTGTTATGTACTAAATGAATAATGTCTATTGTGAACAAAAAGGAATGCTTGCTGTCCTCTTTACATATAGCCACTTTCATAGTGGACTCCTACAGATATATCTATGGCTGTTAATGCAATCCAGAAAGAACAATGTGGGTTTTTTTGTAAGCTGTTGAATGTATTCAGAAAGCTATACGCCCTGACCCCCAGATCCTATGCATTTGTACATTAATTTTTCTTCCTTCCTACATGTAGTGCTTTGCACTTATCTTTATTGAATGAAAACTGTCGTATTTCAAAGTATAGTAAAACCCCACAGTTCATTCTTGCTGGTGTTCCTAGGCTCCTTTCAGAGTAAACGAGACATGAGAAGACAGCTCACACAGTTGGGACAGCCTTGTCCCAGCAGGAAAGGGTACTCACTAAGCCTGGTATTTGGAAAGTACTTTTGATCCCCCAGTGAAGGGGATCAAGATTATTGGATCAGTTGTCTAAACCCACTGGTGCAGGTGGAGTTACATGGCAGTTGAATCTGACAGACTGTTCATCTCTGTTGTTTCCACGCTGTAGTCCATGGAACAGTTGTTAGTTGTGGAGAGCTGGCTGGTTGCTCAATGTTTGCTTTCCTTGTTTCCAGCTGCTCCAGCACATTAGAAGAGTGTAAAAATACACTAAATATTTCCTAATGTTCATTCTCCATAAAAACACCTGCTGTTACTGGCATGGAAAGGTGAATGGCAGAAGATTTTCATAACATATTGAGCCATTGTCCAAACTTTCGTATAAAGCATGCTGATGGATACTTGAGGCTACCTTTGAGTAAAATGAACCTTGCAGTTCATGTGTTCCCTAAATCTGAGATGCTTCCACTGAATGCCATCCATTTTACCAAGTGTTGGAAGTGGTGAAATGACTGACACAAATGTACGTGGCCATCTTGTAGAATAATTGAAAGTTGTACTGTACATCTTTCACTGGATAGTTTTCCCTGTGCTGCAAGAAGCCGTTCAGTGATGTGAAGGCTATCAAGTAAAAACTAGGTAAATGAGCTTTATTCAGATAGAATAGTAAGAGGCTACCATTAGAGGGTAAATAGAGCATCTCTGAATTAGGAAACCTGCATTCTTTAATGTTCTGGCGCTAAACTTGTGTAGTTAATTCATGTCCTCTGAGGCTGAACTTTTAGTGTGTTTAAGAAGTTGCTAGAAGATCTTAGAATAGGGAAATGCTATCTGTGTGGATGTTAACTTATTTTGTAAGCCAAAAGTCATGCTACATCTTCATCATAGCCACAGAGTTACAGACTTTCTACATACTTTAAATTCTAAAGGATTGCTTGGAAGATGCATATACATTTTGTGGTTTTATCCCTCTGTTAATTTGTGGATATTTTTTTTTTTCCTCCATAACTTTTAGAACAGGTACATTGCTTTGAAAATCATAATGTATTGCAAGTAATTATCCTCATAGCCACTATTGATTGCTGTGTTATTCTGGATTCTCTCTCTAAGATGGAAAACATAATTGCTGTAGAGAGGAGACGAACAGAGTGACCTAATCATAAATGTCAGCAAAAAAAAAAAAGAATAAAAAGCAATTAATTCCTTCAAAGGAGCATTTTACTTTCCAAAGCTATATCAGGATGACAAGAACAAAATGATTCCATCTGGAAACAAATTCTTTTTCCAAATATATTTAATAAAAAAGAAATTGCAGGGCAGTCTGCTGCTAGGCAGGGTTCATTTTGTCCAGACAAAACCCTGCAAAACTACTTAGCGGTAAGTTTTGAATCTTGGATTCATGCAGAGTGAAACTCGCTTTGCTGCTGGGCAGGCTAATGCGAGTCAAAAGCACCACTTCACTTTTACAGACGTAGCATCGTTGTCCGCTTGGCTTTGTGCTGAGCTGGTGCACCCCAGTGACTCGCACACATTTAGTTAACTGGGATATACTGCCTGGTAAAATCTCCTTTTGGCTCAGCAGTAGAGAAGAACAGTCTTTCTAGGCAGTAAGTTTCTGAGGAGAGGAAGGGCTCATCTTTTATTAGAGCAGCTCCCGTAGCTGGGAGGAATAGCTGAGTGCTCAAGCCTCCAGTTTCACCCCCTCCAGTTTCTTCCTGCAGGCCAGCACCTTCAGCATCCACAGACCATTTGGGTTTGCCCATATTATCCTAAAAGTGTTAGATATAAAGCTTCTTCTACTTCAGTAGTGAGGCAGTTGCCCTTTGCCACACATAATGGAACAGAATAAGAAATAAAGTAATAGGGCATTGCGGGTGCAGTGCAGTGTATTTTGTTCAGCTATGGTTGGAATATTAATTTATGGATGTGTTTTGCTTTAGTGGGGTGGGGGGAATATTTAGTAGTTTAATTTAAGGCTGAGTAAGGTACAGGAGATTCTTTCTTCTCTTTTTTGCAGTAAATGATTCAATGTGTGTTGTTTCAAATTTCTGTTTATTAGGGTTATTAAGGAGATTTTGTATTACTGACTGAGGAGCGCACATTCTTAGACATTCATCAAGTTTTGTTTGAAATTCCCGCAGTTTTAACTCAAATAATATCCTTGGCTGTGTGTGTATGCAATATGTTTTTCTCTACTAAAGGTACTTTACTAAAAGCCTAGTAAAAAATGAGACATCCACTAACTGCATTAGTTGACTAAACATTGAGAGCTCAAACCGTGACAGACTGAAATCCAAAATGAAATATTCATCAGCATCAACATCATTAACATCCAGGATGTCACTGGTTACTGTCATTACAGTGTAATTACAGAATTTTGGCCTTGCACAGGAGAGTTCAGATGCTGTAATGTGTGAAGTGATGATACAAATTGTAAGTAATGATGAGTGTGTTGGAGCCTAGATAATACAAAAGCTTTCCTGTATTTTTCTTTACATCTGTGGAACTCATTTCAATGCTGCAATCTTTTCTTTCAGGTCCAATTTTAAGCTTTTAGCTGTAAATGGGAAGCTTTATGCCATCGGTGGTCAGTCCCTCGCCAATGTGGAGTGCTATAACCCAGAGAACGACTGGTGGAACTTTGTAGCGTCCATGCCAAACCCTCTTGCAGAGTTCTCAGCTTGCGAGTGCAAGGGCAAGATCTACGTTATTGGAGGATACACTACACGAGGTAGAAATCTTGGGTTTACTTCTTTATATCCAACCTGATTGCTTCTGAGGCCCAGATAATTTTCTTCTCTTTTTTCAGGAAACCTTTTGAGCTGATGTATAAAGCCGCATAATAGTTATTAAAACATGTAGAACGAAAACACTGGTAGAAAATAATTGACAAATGAAACAAACAAAAAAAAATAAATAGCTTTGTTATACAGGAAACAGATATTGGGTATTTTTTCAGGGCCTACATGGAGCTGGATCTCTGTTGTTACGGGGGAACAGACTTCAGCAAAAGCTTAGCCTTCCCTCTTTTCAGACTTTGCTCTTACAGTGGAAAGAGAGGCCTCAACAGATACACTTTGTTTACTTTTTAAATACTTGTTTTAAACTGTCAGCAGGAAAAAAATGAAGAAAATAATCACCTGCATTAGTATTTCTCATGTATTAATAGATGTCATGGTCCTTTCACTGCAGCATTCCAGTATTTCACAGGCAAATTCAACCTGTAGCTAAGATTTTCAGTGCAGCAATAACTTAATTGAATAATTAATAAGAAGCAAGGACCAACGTTTTGGACTTCCTTTCTATACTCTGTTTTCTGAGGATACTCTACAGAGTGAAAGAGCTGAAGTTGCATTCTGTCCTGACAATTTCTTTATCCAGTGGAAAAGCAAGCCACTGAATCAGAGCTCCTGTTTGTTCATTCCTTAGGCACATGGTGCTATTCTTTGGGAGGAATAGCGTTTTCTAGGCATTTTAGAAATCAGTTATTTTTCATGTCAAATGTTGAGTATTTACCAGGATTTCCTAAAATTGAATTCCTCTCTCCAGGCCTTGCACACTTCATTTGACCATGGTAGTTTTAAATTTTTTTTCCAAATGGAGAATAAAATTAGAAGAGACATCAGCTTTTATGTAGAGGACTTTAAACTTTATAAAAGATGCGCTTCCAGCCCTCATGATCCTTTTGGTAATGATAACCTTCAAAGGCGTTTTGCCAGGTCTATTCTGACCCAGAACCTGGTGGCTTCATAGAGGTAAACAAAAGTACATTGGAGTGCTTGTGTCCATATGGAGGGCCATGCTGTGTTGTGGTCTGCAGTCCCAGTCCTCTGCTCACTAAAGGACCTGGTGGGGTGTGTTGCACTCCCCGATGTCCGGCGCTAGGACTGAAAGATGTCTGGCAAACAGCACTTGCTGTGCAGAAAGGTCAGACCCAAGGGGAAACATCCTTTGAGACAAGAGAGCAGAGAACAAGGAGAAGGAACTGAAACAAAGCAGTGGGAAGGCTTGTCTCTAGAGACTAGAGTTTTGTCATTTTTACCTAGAGAAACAAGTCGCTAAGAAGAAAAAGCACTGATTTGGTTAATAGCTCTACAAGATTATGGGAATACAAGCTTTTTCCCCTGTATCCCCTGCATGTTGCAAGTTCCCTTTCTGGTATTTGTGCTGTTCTTTCTTCATGCTGCCTACTCCTGGTGTCATGGGTAGGCAGATCAGCATGTTGCGGCATTCAGGTCCTTTCCCCTTAAAATTCATTAACAGAGGGCTGCGTAGTCAGGATTGCAACCCTGTGGCGAGCTCCTCATTTGGTACTTCTTACCCATGGTTTCAACTGAAGGAGGATAGTCAGTGGGTTACCTCTTGTTTCTTCCCCACCTCAGGGGATTGCCACTGACCTCCAGACTTCTGTCTTTTCCTAGATCTTTCCCTTAAAGCTATTTTTAATGGAAACAGGATAATAAACCAGTATAAAGTTGTGAGCAGTGGATGACTGCCACATCTAGGCTTATGTTTAAATCCAAGACTGTTCAGGACAACAAATGCCCAGGCTTGTTAGAAATAAAGATCCTTTCCTGAGAAAGGGTCTAGCATCGGTTTTTCTGTGACACCTTGGCTTAGGACAGCTATCAGACTTGGAAAACAGAATTGCCAGTTACACAGGTGATCTACCTTCTAATTTATGCAGATGTTGGACAGTGTCTATCTGAAAGATGCTGAGGTTCATTTGTTATTTCACTGCATTCAGTACATAAAACACATACAGCAATAAATATATAAATTTGAATTTTATTTAATTTTAGTATTTCTGCGTATACCTCCGTTTCGGTATGTTTTATGGGCTATTTTTTTGATCTGCACAGAACTTTCTTCTGAAGCTGCACTTCCCAGAAGGTAGTAGGGTCTGGAATTTCCCACTGTAAATTATAATGACACTTCTTGAATAAAGAACCTCCTTCCAGTTCTTGGCTCTCAGTTGTGAACCTAGATCCTGATAGAAACTTCATGTCAGGACTATAATGTTAATGTTTTGTATCAGGTTTTTTTTTGTTTGTTTGTTTGCTTGTTTCAGTGGGTATAAAAGCTCAGTCCCAGGCTCTGGACTGAACAAATGAGGGCCATATCACAAGACTTCCATTTCATATACCCCCTCTCAAATTATAGCACCTTTTACCTGGGAAGATAACTCAGAGATAAACATACAAACTTAACTGAGATGCCCCTCTCCCTGCATCAGTCAGAGAATGATGCATTTTTTGTAGACAAAAATCATATCTGTATCTATATGCAGAGCTTTGATAAGCAATTTTGTAGGGGATTGCAATGATATTTCCCCTTTTCTCCTCTTATTTAAATTGGATTAGGTGTACAAGAAGGAAATGTAAAGTAACAAACAATGACTGCAAATCATCAGAGTACAAGCAAATGCTCTATCAGCACCTCCCTAATCATGCTGCTAATGCACTTCATTCATGACAATCCAGTTATATTTATGGCTATTTATACCTATACCCTTACATAACTCGTCAGAATGTCACCATCTGCTGTTCCACTTGGGAGCTCATCTGGAGATCATCATGCAGAATAGACTTGTAATGTGGAGCAGATTTTATTAAAAGACCAGCCTGGAGTCTGCAAACCTGTTGCCACTTGTCACTTGAGTTTGGATTTAAGCTCAAGTCTCCAGGGACTGAAACTGAATTTACTAGCTAATGAGTCTTGGACATTCTGTGCTAATTTAGTGAAGCCTTGGACATGGCCAGGGTCTCCTCTGCAACATAAATCAGGGTAGTATTGTGACAATTGCGTAGAATAACAGTATTGCAAACATATGCATCCACTGAAGTATAGAATTGCTTCTTTTTTTTTCTTTTATTGTATGTCTATCTGGTGCTGTGGCATGGAGTTCTTACTTCTTAAATGATTTTGACAATGTGTATTTCTTTCTTTATAAGGCACTGAACACTTGCCCTTAGGTCATCCATGCCACTTGCTGAAATGTAGCTAGCTTTATGAATTTTATTCCATAAAACTTTGATTTATGGAGTGAAATGCAGAGTATCAAAGTTAAACTTGGATGGTAAATCATGGCTCGACAGCCATTAACGAAGCATACTGTCTTCATGATAATTTGGTTCATCTGTGATCACTGTTGGAGAGCAGACTATTGCTCCATTTCCCTTTTCATGAAAAATTCTAGCATATCAATTGGAGACAAAATTAAAAGCAGAAGTTAAAAGGTCGGGATTACTCTGCTAAATTTTGCATCCCAGACCATTTACATCATGTAATGTGCCAGTAGTACCTCAGTTTTTCCCTCTGAAAAGGAACAGAATGTTCAGACTTTTTAGTCAAGGGCAAAGAGTTGCAGTTCTCAATAATCAATTTCTTCCCTAGTCTGCTATGCTTTTGCACTGTAGTACATTAGCAATGTGTAATAATGGCTGGTGCAGTTTGTAGGGGGGGAAGGATCCTTCTCCATGAGTACCTTCTAAAATATTTGTTTATTTGTGAATATCTCTCCTCTGTTTCAGATAGGAATATGAACATTTTGCAGTACTGTCCCACTTCTGATTCCTGGACCAACTTTGAAATTTGTGATGTCCATGTTCGCAAGCAACAGATGCTCTCTGTTGAAGAAACTATATATCTGGTAGGGGGTTGTATTCATGAACTTGGACCAAACCAAAAATCCAACCAAAGCGAGGATGCGTTAACTGTGCAGTCTTACAACATTGCTACCAAAGAATGGCTCTACCTCAAAGAGAATGCATCAAAATCGGGTCTTAACTTGACTTGCACTCTCCACAATGATGGAGTCTATATATTGAGTAGGGATATTACTTTATCTACAAGCTTGGAGCACCGTGTTTTTCTTAAGTATAATATATTTACGGACAGTTGGGAGTCACTGAGACGCTTTCCAGCCTTTGGACAAAACATGCTGATCTGTTCTATGTATTTGCCTGATGTGCGAGAAGTGTAACAGCATCACGTTTTTCTTTTCAGCTCATTAATCGTTCTAGGAAGAAATACTGCTCCCTCTAAATAATTCCAGTTTCAGAATGTCATGTGGTTGGATAATGTAGGCATAAAATACTGATTCTGTTCTTTAAAAAAGTTGCAAAATCCAATATTAAGAGAAGTGCTTCCAGAAAGAGTTTCAAGATTTCAGTTTAAAAATTTTATTGTTTTGGATTAAAATTTTACCAAGTATTGTTTGCAATTTAAACATACAGTTATTGTGTTGGTGACTCATAAAGGAATTCCAAAGGCAAGACTGATCAGTCTAGTTTTATTCCCCATCTTAAGAGACAGTGTAGAAGACAAGCAAGAATTATACATAGTAAAAGTGAAAAAAAAAATCAATCACATAAATAATAAGCGTAAGAAAAATCATAAAGGCAATTATTTCTTTTAAAATAAACATTTTACTTAAACTATGTCCTGTCAAATGCACAATGTTTAAAATTGTTTGTACTCTCACATTTTTATCTCTTCTGCAGCAGCAAGTGAGATTCTCATAGGTGCCTGCAATTGGGGTACAATCAAGAAATAAGAAATTGCCCTCAATTATTTGTAATTAAATTCTTTGCCAAGGACTGGGAGGAATTGCTTAGAGGCTTGCGGTTGCTGGTTTGATACTAGATGCTCCTTTAATGGAAGCTGGCAGAATTTATTGCTACCATTAAGACAGAGGTAAAAAGGCTGTAAATTCAAAAGGGAAAGTTTGTGCTGCTTCAGGGAGGTTTAAAGTTTTAGTTACCTTTCTGTATTCTTGTAATAGTGATCAAATTATAGTTGGTGACAAACTGCATCTTAGGAAAATGTACATGTACATGCGATGGTGAGTCTGCATGAGGTGCATCCTGCTTGATAACCATCATCCAGGACATCCATGTCTTGGTATGGAAGGGTTGATTTATGTAAATGACTTCCTGCCAACACCACCCAAAGCAGGTGCACGTGGAATGTTGTCTCTTTCTTGTCTTTACCAGGAGCTTGATAGTGATTGCCTCGAGTTTGCCACCTGAAGTTTTTAGTCTCTATGGTCATCTTGAGTCCTGCTATGTGAGGATTCAGGAGTAGGTACTCTGGCAGCTTTTCCCTGAGGTAATTAAGATCATGGTAGGCCCCTTTCCTTTTGCAGCTGACAAGTTCATAAGCATCTTCTGAAGGCATCTGCCTAGGTGTGGAGTATGTGTCCTCATTACAGGAGAAGGAGGTCTTGGTCACCATGGGAAGGCTTCACTACTGCTGCCTTTAGGGAAGAGATAACCACATTAGGCATGCACTAACCACATTGCAGAGATGCTTGTTCTGCACCAGCTTTTTCTTCACATAAGAAGACAAGAGATTTCATTTACCTGAACAGGTTTCTAATATGTCGAGTTGTCTTTTTCTTTTTAAAGTTGGAGTTCAGGAATCTGAATCTTCTTTTGAAGATAGCTACCTGTTGTACAGAGGAGGAGGCAGTGACGATGATTTGCTCAAAGTTCTTTTATCTCCCTGCTTCTGCATGGACTTGTATGAAATCAGTGCTGACTAAAAGAACCACCAGACTTGGAAGTGCCTTGCCAATTACCTCTCACACATTTGGTGGTTAGTAGCATAATTTTGGTGCTTCTGATCATGCTGGGCAACCCAAACAGAAAATCCCAGAAACTCTTTGGTCCAGAATGAAGGCATTTGGTTTTGAACGCTTTTTGGATATCCAAGATTAATCTTTTGGGTGGAATTTTTGCATCCTGGCAGAGTATGTTATGCTTAGCCTGAAACCAGTGTCTACTATTCAGCTGTATGCATGAATTTAATGAGTTAAGCCTTTGATTATTCCTTTGAAAACACATGTTGAGCAGCTTCGGTGTTCTGACAGCATTATCAGACCAAACAATGGCAGTTCTTCTGCAGTGAAGAAAGAAGGTGACTTTCATAAAATTCTTGTTTCAGAAGTGGTTTAGAATAAATATAAGTGGCGTGTCGGTGTTTGGTGATAAATGATCTCGGTCACATTATTTTACCTGCTTTCGTTCATTTTTTTTAAGTTCCAGATTCAGTACCCTACAGTCATCCACAAGTCAACACAGATCGGTGCTGCTGGAGGGAGTCGCATCTGGGTTGCGGCATTCTCTTGCCTAGCAAATTATCAGCTGTGAAAACCCGTCACTTCCAGATTTGTAGTGTGATATATCTAATCAAGTCCTTTTGAACTCATTAATTTCTCAGTGCAGTCAGTCCAGCAGCTATGATATTTTCTCTAAGGTGTGATCACCCTTTTTCACATGAGACCTTTCCACACTGGGTTTATCTACACGTTGGTTTCAACTTCCAGTGATCAAGTGGAAAATCTGAAGAACCTGCTCAAGTGTAGAAGAGAAAGACAGCTCTGTAAATAATCAGACACATTCCTCAATCACAAATCAAAACTGGTGTTGAATTTAGTCTTAGCACCAGACTGTAATAATCTCAATGGACTATATTACTACAGACTGAAATAAACTGAAATTTTTTTAGGCAAAATTCATTACGGAGAAGTCTGCAATGTGGGTGGGCCTCATACCTAAAGAAAAAACCCAAACACAGTAATGATTGCCCCATGCCCGTTTCATTTTCTTTCTATCACTTTAATATTTCACATAAGGCACTCTTGGACAGCTTCTGCACTTTAGGTCAAGGAAAGCTGGTTGAGAGTCACTAACAGAGAATAATTAAAAAGCTGTTTTTTAGCCAATGGAAATGTGATTCAGTGTGCTCTTTTTTCTTTGGTGGTGGGAGGGAAAAGGTCCTTAACTTAAGGACTAACGGGATTCCTTAGAATGACAACGGTACAAGTGTAGACCACTTGCAGTCCCATCAACTGGAAATTCCTGTGTTATCTTGATATTGCTTCTGACTTGCCATGTGAGCTTGGAGAGATTGCTCCGTCGTCTTCCTTCTTCATCCCTAAATGTAAGATGTGAGTAAGAATGTTCATTGCGTGGGAACACAAATGGTTTGTCTGGTGTAGGAGTGTAGGTGTTGATAAGACATCTTAAGCATGTGAAGAAATAAATATATTGTCATTGTTGTAACTGTTTACTTGTTTATTAAGACTGCTTCATGGGAAGTGGCAGGATAGAAGCCAGCCAGTAAT
The DNA here is from genome assembly GCA_013400375.1 of Thinocorus orbignyianus. NCBI lineage: Eukaryota > Metazoa > Chordata > Aves > Ciconiiformes > Thinocoridae > Thinocorus > Thinocorus orbignyianus. Next base: position 196,801 of record VXBW01006630.1, on the reverse strand, counting down.
CTCATTTTGGTCTCTGCTAATTAATCTTACTTTGAACTGTTTCAGTCTGTTTCTTCCCTCTCCCTCTCCCTCTCCCTCCTTTCTTTTAGTACCTAATTGCCATTAGTTCTTCTAAGTTTTAGAGCCTTGGTGCTCTCAAGTTTGTATCTAAATTCAAAGCTGCTGCTTTCCTGCTGTGTCTGCGTTGTCCAGTGCTTACATATCTGCTATTCATTTTCTCTGTCTCATGGACTCATTCCACTTGATACTGACCAGCAACAGCTGACCATGGCAGAGGATGATCCCAAGTTGAAAAGAAGAACAACAGAGAGAACAACAGCCTCCAATGTCCTGAGGGAGGAGTAAATGGAAAACTCTGGGAACTTTAGTCTCTTCTTATGAAGTAGAAAAGTGTTTAAGAAGGTTTCTCACGTCAAGTCTAACACAGAGCATAATAATTTCTTCCTTTCCGGGAATGGTTTGTGGTTCTTAATGTGAAATAAGAGTTGTGTGGGGCTTAAGTTCAAACTCCCTGGCTGTTTTCCATAGGTTTCCCTTTCTGCCCTGTCGGCTGACCTTTCTTGAGCTTAATATCTGTATTTTCCATTCTTGGAGGATTTCGCCTTTCTACATCAGTGTCCAGTCTGGCTTGCTGAAATGATACAGAAGCAGACTGCTGGTCAGTTCTATTTGTCAGTCTGCCTTTTGCACTGATCTGTGTCTGTCAATCACTATGATGAAAAAGTAAGTAATTTGTAATTCAGGTTAAACTTTCTCATTTACTCGATTTTGGGCTCTTGGGAGAGAGGCCTACAACCTACAAATGTTTTGTTTCATTTAATCCTCGTTTTAGTGAGAAATGATGCTACAGACATTCAGTTTGTGGAAATTGATCTGCGTCAGTGATGTGATAGAGAACAGAAGGCACAGAGTGTAAGGACAACATTTAGCACTTAACATGCTCAAAGCCCTACGCAAGCAGAGATTACTCCTCCCTGTCGTCCCTGAAAGGTAAGATATATACTGTAAATGATGTTAAAGCAGAGGTGATTCTTACAGTATCTGTCAGTATTATCAATGAATTGATAAGTGGTTACCAAGAACCCTCCTCAGAGGGCAGAAACCATCAGCATCTGTGGTACCTTATATTGATTTTGCATTTACAAGAATGACCAAAGGGTGGCTCCCCATCCCCACTGTAAGTCTTAGGAACTAGAACAAATGCTGTAAGATACAGGTTTAAACTACTTTCTCTACAACATTAACACTGCCATTCTCGGAGTATGTTTTCTATCTAATTAACTTAGAGCCTATTCAGTGTAATCTCTGTCTTTTTTTTTCCCAGAAAGGAGGGTGGTGTTTGGAAAAGGAGTCTGGATTTTGTGAACTGATAGGAATAGTATATTCAAGCTTTAAAACTGCTATCTCAATTACATGTGGTATGTGGATTTTTTTCTAAAAGCATTGACATTACCAGTAAACATACACAGTTATGCCCTATAAATATCAATATTTTCTAAAGTACATTTCAGTTTCTCTATTGTAATTAGAAGAGTGAAACCTGTTTAGTTTCTGAAATACAAACTGTGCCTTATAAAAGAAAAGGAATCACTGTATTTTTCTAGTAGAAGGCAGGTTAGACAGTGTATAGTTTTAGAGTATCTAGTTATACAATGTGCATATCTTCAACTCGTGTACTTCAATAGGAGTGAAAGATGTTCAGTAACTAAGCAAAGGTATTTTCTTGTCTGTTGATACTTCTACCATCATTTGAGATTCAGCAGTGAATACTAATTCTCTGAATCCTTTTCCCTCACTCTGTTTTTCAGTTGAAATTTACAATTATTTGATCTGTTGCTGATTTTCCACTCTCTGATATTTTCCAGATGTTTTTAAGGCTGTGCCTTGTGATAAGACACCCTTTATACATAATTTTCAGAAACTTAAGTAGTTTACTCTAACTCACCGTCTTTTGCCTGTGAAGGTTTTACCCAGCCACAGCTCTATCATTTTCCTGCCAGCATGCTGCTGCTGCTGCTCTAATGCTGCCTCCTATTTGCCCTGATCACCCTGTTATCCTCTATGAGCACCCCTAGCTGGTAGTGCTCTGGGATGAGGCTAAGCAGGTTGCGGGAGGTGATTCTCCCCCTCTACTCTGCGCTCGTGCGACCCCACCTGGAGTCCTGTGTCCAGCTCTGGAGTCCTCAACATAGAAAGGACATGGAACTGTTGGAACGGGTCCAGCGGAGGGCCACGAAGATGGTCAGAGGAATGGAGCTGGGGCTGTTCAGCCTGGAGAAGAGAAGGCTCTGGGGAGACCTTCTAGCAGCCTTCCAGTGTCTGAAGGGAGCTACAGGAGAGCTGGAGAGGGACTCTTTGTCAGGAAGTGCAGTGACAGCACAGGGGATAACGGTTTTCAATTGGAAGAGGGGAGATTTAGGTTACACAGTGGGAAGAAATTTTTTCCTATGAGGGTGGTGAGGCACTGGAACAGGTTGCCCCAAGGAGCTGTGGCTGCCCCATCCCTGGGAGTGTTCAAGGCCAGGATGGATGTTACTTTGAGCAATCTGGGCTAGTGAGAGATGTCCCTGCCCATGGCAGGGGGGGTTGGAACTCGATGATCTTGAAGGTCCCTTCCAACTCTAACCATTCTATGATTCTATGATAATAGCTTGTGTTGTACTGCAAGTCCCAAATTCCTTTCCCAGAGCAAACCTTTAACACACTGCTATTACTGTATAGAAACTCAGCTTTGACTTACGAGACATTTTCTGTCCACGAATCACTGCAGACATCAGATTTCTGATGCAACTGTCAACCTCCTCTATGCTGGAAGCTGCGTGTCTCTTTTGGAGTTATACCCAACCCTTCTTGTTCAAGATTCCTGTAAATGAGTGCAAGTCAAGTTATAAAGACTCCTACTGCAGGGAATTCCTGAGAATATTACACTTCAAAATTAAACTTCACTGCTAGGTAGGTTTTGATCTTCCCATTCCTCCCCTTTGTGATACTCCATTGACTTATCCAAGGATACACACATCCATCCATGTTTTCAATGTGCTGTTTTTCTCTCAGGCAGTGTTTTCCAAGGAAAAATATCTTTTTTTCTCCATTCACTTTCTATAATTGAAAAACCTAAAGTCCTCTTTCCAAGAATCTTCCTAATTTTAAGTCTTTGCATTTTGAAAGTTACTTAGCCTACAAACTTTCTGGTTTGCTTTTATTGGTCATGCTTTGAAAAGTGATTCTGTGGAATTTTGAACACTTTCTTGTATTTAGTGAGCATTTACAATATAAGTGATCAATGTGTAAGGATAGAGGAATCTTACCTGTAGCTCTTTAAGCTCCTGTCTCAAGGATGCGACATCAGCTATGGAAGGTTTGAGATACAAAAAGTGGCATTACTTAGTCTCCTTTGGAACTTAGCCTAGTTTCAAGATTTACAGTATTTGCTGAGGTTAAAAATCTTGTAACTGAATAGTGTTTTGGGAGGTGATGTTAGAAAGGCTCCGTTTTCGTCTTTGGGTATTGTTATTACAATCTTATTTTTCTATTAGGGATATTATGTATGTCTTTTAGTATTGCCTTTTTAGTTGGTTGTAAGGAAAATGTTCGTCTTTTACAGGTAGGGCCTTGATTTACTATGAAGACCAGAGCTCTGTCATTTGAGAATGTGTATTTTGCAGTTGTAAATTATCGATTAATGATAACTGCTCTGAGGCCCATAAAAACATAATTTTGGGTGGTAGAGTGGAGGTAAAGTCAGAAAACAGATGCTTAGGAACAGCCATTCTCTCACCTCCAGGCATAAGCAATTTTCAAATGCAGAAGCAGGCATAAGAAGTCTTAAATGGTTTTTGAATAACAACTCTCGTTTTCCTTCTTCCCATCTCTCCCCCTGCAACTCAAACCCTTTCAACCACAATAGTTTGTGGCAAGGCATCTGTGCATTTGGAAGAAAATGTTAGTGGTGAGGTAGGAATGCACTGCCTGGGCAGGTGATCCCTTATCAGAACAACTACTTGGCAGGCCAAGAAACCTTCCTTCAGCTTTTCTGGATGACTCCCTGACTGACATTTATGACTCTTTAATAACATGTTATCTGCTAACGTATGTATAATGATAGGTGAGGCAGGGAGAGAAATCACAGAAGCCCTATTGTGTACCTGATATCAAGCACACAATGAGCTCCTAGAGAATCTTTTTGTTTTTTCATTAGGGCCTGATCCGAACCCTTTTGATGTTAATAAAAAGAACTAGGTTTGAATCAGGCACATATTTCAGTGTATTAATTAATTCTGAAAGAATCTGAAGAGGTGTTAACTGTGCGTTTGGCTGATGAAAGAAGAAACATGGACTGAAGACCTGGAGAATCGTGATACAGTATGATCTCTGATACGCCTCACCTGTGTTTCTTGTGTTGAGTTTCAATGTGAAGTTGTCCGTCTCTGTTAGCACAAGTCTTTCAAATATACCGGCTCTAAAGTAGTCAGGAGAATTATGTTTTCCTAAAAATATCTGGGGAAAGGTGAACATCTCTGAATTATGCTGTTGGGGGGGTCACTGAGGAAACGTTGCTGATACTTCATGACTCTGAACAGGAAAGGACTGTTGTGTGTTCTGGTCTACATTTACTTGTCCCAAGACTGATTTTTTTCATTTTAGATCATGATTCTAAGAGATTGTTTCTCTTTCTTTCCACAATGNAAAAAAAAAAAAAAGTTTTTTGGATCCTTTTCTCTCATGCTATAATCATGCCATACAAAAATACAGAGTATGGTCATGTGGAACAGACAGGCATGCTTCCTGTTTTACATTGTCAGTATATACAAATATGAAGGATTTATTTGCACAAGGATTGGAAATTTGGCTGATATTCCATGCAAGGTCAAACAGCTCCAGGAACTGTTTGGGAGCAAACTGCCTCAGGCCTACACACCTTTACAGGAAAGATAGTAGTGTGTTCCAAGTAGTGAGTTGAAATCCTTGAGGAAGAGGATAGACTTGACCCCAAATCTGTTATATCTTGGCAAATTTCCCAGTGAACATAGTCCCTTCACTTGTCAGTTTGTTTGCATAACTGTTTTTTGTTATTTGCTTAAGCTAAAATTTTTTTCAGTCTTTGTTTGGGATAATCAAACCGTGTTTTTTCAAAAAACTAACTATTTATCCCAAGCTATCTACATATAAAACCTTCAAATCAGGGTGTCCATGCTTGCATTTCTTATGTATTAATTCCCTTGTTTTCTTTCTAAATCTGTTTCAGCTACTAGAGTATTCAAATTAATCTTGTTAATGCTGTCTCCCTTGACTATTTGCGAAACAGCTCATGAAACAAAGGTATTTCTGTCCTTCGACCTGGTATAATCATACCTGTCTATGGAGAATTGGGCATAGACTTTGCTGGCACTCTGTTTACATTAGGGCAGTTGGTCAGAGTGTCTTGAACCTGCTATTCAAGAGTAGTTGTAAAGACCGCCTTCAATTCTGAGGGGTGATTGTTGTTGACCAGTCTGGCCATAATGCCCCTAGAATGTCCCCTTTCAAGCAGCATCACATAATAGTAACTCTGACATTGTTTCCCTCTGGATTTTGGATTGATCCATCTGCCCTCCAACACCTTCAGATCAGAGTGATCTTCTGCCAGCTGTGTAGCATAAAAAGTTCCACTCTCTATGTGGCCCCTGAAGTCCAAAGTAAACATACGGAAACAAACTCTTTCACCCTTTCTGGGTCCATCACTCAGTGGACTCCATACCCCTCCAATGGTCAATAGAAGTCAAAAAAAAGCAAACACTTCCGTCCCACCTGGAATCAGGGAGCCCCTAAATTACTGGCAGCCAGGAAAAATCACTCATTTTCTGCCAGGTCTTCCTTGGCTGCGGGCCTCTTGGTTAGTCACCATTAATAGCTGGATACTCACCCTGTCAAACTCTTCCCTGCCAGTCTAACACCTACTTCCTTCAGGTGCCGTAGGGTGGGACGTATTAGGAACTCAGCAGCCCATTAATTCTTTCCTGACTTCTGTGGGAGGTCTTAACCAGAAGCTAGAGTTTTTCTTCAGAGGCAGTAAGTTTGGGATTTGAGTTCCACTGTCTGTAGCAAGCTTGGGCTGTGTATACTAATATGAAAAACTAACTGTCTCTTGATCAGTGTTAAATGCACTCGTGTTTTAAAAGCAAATGAAGGCGAAGGTCAAGAAAATGTGAACTAGGGTGCAGAGTGCGTTGGTCATTGCAGTATTTACAGCCATGGCAACTCAGTAGACACAGGCATAGACTTAGAAAAAAGGGGCAAAGGTTTTTCAGTGTGGTCCACAATGCCTTAAGCAGTGGGGCATTAAATTTCAGGCACTTCAGAATGGACTTCAGAATGTTTAGTAAGTTCAGCGCTTAAGTGCTTTCTGAAAGTGTTCCTAAGTAGGCATTTAGAAGTTCTAGTCAATCGCTCTGAGCCGGTTCTGTACATTTGATTGAGCAGATCTCTGTATCTTCCTCCTCTGAATGCTTTGCAACTTTGAAAGCACTCTTTGCTCAACTGGACAAATTAAATCGTGTCAGCTTCCCTCAGGCTGCGTTATGGGGACAGGAATAGCGAGGCACTTACCTCACTTCCAGTGTGGAAGTGCGGTTCTTCCATTTCAAATCGTCACAGTTTTTGTGCGATGTATTCTAGATAAGATATTGCAAAATATATTCTATTTGTACTGTCCGTTAAGAGCTATTGAACAGCGATCAGTAAACAAGAACAACGTGACGCAGGAAAACCACTCCGTGTTGATTTAGTTAAGCATTCAGCTAAGCAACACAGAGGGAGTGTGTACGTGAAGGAAGAGACAGAGAGAGGAACAGAAGTACCTTGAAATAAAGGCTCTTTATCCATACAACAAAGTGATAAACGGATGTTTGGTTTTGAATGCACTCTGCTTTTGTGCAGGGGTCTATCTACCCATTTTTTAGCTCCCTTTAAACCAGAGCTTGTTTTATCAAATTCTGAGAGGTCTCTTTTATTTTTTCATCCTTCATTTTCCTCTCCCGTCTCCTGTGTTCTCTGTGGCAGGGAAATTCCATGAATGTTATAGATGATTTTGGGAAGATGGAGCAGCCTTACACTTCTGTGTCTCCATTATTTTCTCACAGCAGCGGCTGTTAGGGAATATGTAGGATCCAAAGTTCTTTACTGCACTTTTTACCATTATTCATTTTAAACCTGCCGTTTTGTTGGAAGGAGTAATCTATTAATTTGTGATTCAAATCTGCAGAACAAATACCAGTTTTGATGTTGTATGTCATGACACTGGTGAAAATTATTTAGCTGATAGTTTGCTGCCAAGACCTGTCAGGCTCAAAGAAGATTGAAGAGTCTTTTCTCGGTGACCTCAGAAAAGCCATTGCCCAAGCTTTGCCATCTCAGGTCTCCATGGCTTGCACATGAGCTGTATGAATAAGGAGCAAGTAGAGTGCCCACAGGAGAAGTCTCAGGCTGAATCATATTGATTTGTACCACAGAGTGTTTTTTAAAACAGTGTGAGGTGTCTGGATGAAGGAGGCAAAGATCTGTTTCCTTTCCCTTCCCTTTAATTCTTTCACAGTGGACTTACTCCAGGTAGTTGACAGTTTAATCTGTGCTCGGTCAAATGGGTTGTATAGCATTCAGGGGTTTTGTTGGTCTGAAGAAATATTACTCAGCAGGCTTAGATAGGAATTAATATTCTTCAGTGGAAGCAGCCCTGTCAAGCTAGGAGGGAAAACTCCCTTTTCTGCACAGGTTTCAACCAGCTCTGCTTGGCCATGGCACCAGGGATCCTTTTGTGTCAGTCTGTGATAATCTGCAGCTGGCCAGCTGGCAAATGTGTGTGGGAAGGTTGTGGTTTCATTGCATTTGGTCTCTCTGTGTGTGTATAAATGAGTCTGTGGACATATTCATCCAGGCCCTTCCTCCAGAAATCTTACTTACACTGTTATCTCTGCAAAGCTTCTCCTTCAACTTTAATCTGACAGAGGTCTGTTTCCACAGTCCCCCTCATTTGAGCTGATTTTGAATGCCTAGTTACAAACTTAACACTTCCAGCACATTAAAATACAGAGAAGTTAAAATAATCTTCTCATTTGAAATATATTAACTTACAAATTCTCAAATTTTATATGGATCTACATCCTAGGCAGGATGGATTTAATGACTTCTTAATGGTGCATGTACTGCGCCCCACACAAACGTATGATTTTTGACACAAACTTCCTTTTGTCAAATGTTATAAAATTGTTATACTTTGCATTAAGGCCATTTCAATAATAAAAATTATGCACCTAGGATAAACCTGATGCAATTATTCCACGGTTTTAGTATAATGCTTTTGAGAAGCATACCATGCATTGCATTCTATAAACATTTATCATATAATACATTTCCTTTAGTAAATATTTAAGTAGCTATCTCACCTATTCCAGCACAGATGTAGACTTCCCCATGGTTTGGGGGAGAAGAAGATGTTGCTAGGTGTTTCCATGTGAAGTGCTATACCAAGTGCACAACCTATTTTTGCAATAACGGTGCATCTGTTATCTAGAATAAATACATGGGTTTGACTCCTTTAAAAGATTATTTGTACAAAATAAAAAGCTTCAATGAGTGGAGGTTTATTTTAATTGTATGTTTATGCAGCTCTTGATCATGATGGAAATCTCTTTTCTTAGGCTTTTCTGTATCATTAATAATTCCCTGTGTAAGGAGAGGACCAAATTGCACTAAAACACACCAGCAGAGTGGGAAAGCACAGATTCGCTGAACAGTGTGACTTGGCCTCTCAAATCCCATGTGTCCAAGGCTGTTGGCACTTCTGACACTTGTGTTAGCAGTGTTCTGACTGGGTCCTGTGTTTAAGTGTATGCCTGTTCTCCCTGTCCTCTGCTTCCATTTCACCTCCTATTTTTAAGGTAGGACTGATTTTCTTAAACTAAAGATACACGTATTACGTGAAACATGTTTGTTGCTGGACTGTACGGTCTTCAAAGGAAGTTCAGAGAAGGTCAGTTCTTGTTAGCTGTGGATGGGAGATCGACTTTGCTTTTCCCCCTAGTCAAAATATTCCAGGGACTAAAGATCAGTTAGAAAAATATGGTGCATTTGCCTGAGGCTTTATCATGATGTCGTTATAGGCTTGCAATAACAACACTCCAGTAAGACACAATAATAACACACATATGCGTGGTCACACTCTGTTTAACTTTTAAGTTTATTCTGCTTTTGCCTCCAGCACCTCTTCTATCTGATGCCCTATGATTTGAAAGCATTCCCAAAGGGCCAAGAGCAAAGCCACAGGCTCTGGCACCCCTGCAGCTCTGTGTTCCTTTACGGGCTTGGTGGTGGAGTCCCTTTAATGTGAAGTTAATCACCTTCTTTTGAATGGTTTATGGCAACAAATTGAATGTGAAAAAAGAAACGTTGGCGGCTCTTTTCAATAGTAAGGGTATCCCAGAACTGATAGGAGGTACTATCAGTTCCTTGAAGAGAGGACTTTCATGTGTAACCTTTTAAAGAGATTTGTCCGTGAGCAAGCACATTAAGAAATTCACCTTGCCTCTTGCAGGGCTCTCAAACTCTTTGATGCATTAAAGAACTTGAGCAGCTTTGCTTTATTTTTTTCAAATTTAGAAAAACTTTCAAGAAAGATTAAAATACCACCATACTGACTAATTGTTTGATGTCTAGTTAACTAGACAGGCACACAGGAAAATTACCTTCACTTTCTGGGTTGAGTTTTAAAAAGGAGATTATTTGTTTCCATCTCCTTCCCTGGTGGTTACAGAAATTTACTCCTAACTCGCAAACTGACAAAACCACTTGGATAAAGTATGCAGAGCACAATCAATGCCTAACAAATATAAACAAAACAAGAGTGATGTTGTTTTTTAAAGCAGAAATTTGGGCTCTTAAACTCCTCAAAGGGCATGCCTAACCTAGAAAAATCTGTGGTGCTTAAATAGCTGGAGAATGTGGTTAATTCCAGGCTAATTTTTCCCTTTGTCTCCTAACTCATGTTTTTCTACAAAGGCAATAATTAAAATAAGTTGCTACAAGCAACTTCTTCTGCCGCCACTACATTGTAGTGAAGCTGTTATGTTGTTTGGCAGAACTTAACCTTTGCATGTCATAAGCAAACCTTTTAAAGCAGGGAAATACTGTCTCGCAGGGGGATGTGAGTTGGCTGGAGATTATGTTAAGTATCAATTTGGAAACGTACCCCAAATTCTGATCTCTTTACTGCTTAGGGGATTTAACGGGCATTTTAAACACATTTCCAAATATTCCCAAATCCAGATAGTACAAGAGCATTTATGATAATTTTACAAACAGTACATTCTGCAATAACCTATTTAAGATTTTAACCTATAACTAGTGGTGTTTATTTCCATTTATATAGTATAAAGTACTTTAGAGCATTCTGTTAAGATATGATGTACGGATGGACTTCAATGGAAACAAAGGCTTCTCTTTGTCTTCCTCCTTCTTTATCATTGAGGGAGAAATACGTGCAAAAAACATTGATGAATGAATGAAAGTATTGAATAACAGTGCAGACAGTATGAAAGGTATCCCGAGTCTCATCATGATAACAGATTCTCAAGGAGATGTATAGGTCTAGGATATATAGTGGAGGCCAGGATGCTGAGAAGGTAGCAGCAGCTTCGTTAGAGAGGTTTTCTGACTGTTTTTGTAACTCAACGAGGACATCGCAGGACTTTTGTGCTGGAAAAGAACTAGCCAGGTATAGCTGCAAGTAATCACCATGACTGAGATCAAATGGACTAAGTTGTGTAAGAAGCATTGGATGGTGTTGCTGACAGAGCACTGACTGGCGTGATGTTCTGTTTCAATTAGAGCACAGATTCACAATGAGAAGCTGATGACCAAGCTATGCCCAAACCGCAGTCATCATTAAGACAGTGGCACTGTCATAAGTGGCACTTATGGGAGCCCTGTAAGGTTTCACAACAATTCTGGCTGTCCCATATAGCAAGAGGAGAAACATGAAGAGACAGACTTGCAATGGCAACTGGGTTTGTGAGAAGAGAGATGACTTGTAATATTGATGCTGCTACAGGGCAAGATGACCAGTGAAGGAGAGCAGAAAGATGGAAAAGGAGGTTCATGGAGATACATGCTGAGCTTACCCTTATTGTGTTGTGGAAAGTGGTAGCTATAGACATGCTTCTGCAGCAAGGATTGCGTGGTTGCTTTGAAATAATCACTGACTGCCATCATTCTCGTGGTGTCAAGAGTTACTTCAGATTTGGAAAATGCCAGACTACCAGCACAAGAAAAGGTGTGATGATGGGGTATGACTGGGTGCTTGAGAGTGTGGTCTGCAGGGGCCAGGGTTGCTACAAAAATCGTCTCTGTGCAACCACGGCCTGTGGTCTGACAGTATCAAGATTCTGGTGGCAGTCTGGCTTACAGCCCTCACCACATGTTTGTGTCTCTCTACCACAGTGAACTACCCATTTGGTTGTGCCAATAACTCACTTGCATAGCTGTGCTATAAACCCAGTCAGAAGCTGCAAAGAAAAAGGGGTATGTGAAGGGGTTGATGAGTTGAAAGATGGCTAGCCAGTTTTGTCTGAGGTTGTGGCTCTCTGAGAGAAAGCGTGGCAGCAAGACTGGCTGAAAGTTCTTCACCTCCCCACTTTCCCCACCTTACAACTCTCTTGTAATCATTCTGTGGTGCCCGTTCCCCTCAGTTGTATCAGCAGAGCTGTTCATGCAGCCAAACCTGCCAGTTGGAGCACAGGTTCTTAGTGCTCTGGATATACCAAGAAACCAGTAATGAAGTGAGAGGGTTGACATTTGTTAATGGCTCCCCATTAGAACAAAAAGTGTCAGTCTGTCCTGTAAAACCACATGACAATTTGACATAGAATCACAGACTCATAGAATGGTTAGAGTTCAATGAAGATNACTTCAGAGCTGGACACAGGACTCCGTCTTTGTCCCATCAGCTCAGACTGTGTGGAGAAACCCTACTTTGCATCTGCTCCTGACTTGACTCTCAGGATCATGCCAGTCTGCTGGCAAACCTTTCCCTCGCGTTTCTTTCTCCAGCACAGCAGAAGCAGGATGACTTGCTGCCACCATGGTGCTGAGGGTCAGTATCCAGATTCCTAAACTAAAGTGGGAGCTTCAGCCACAGCAGAGCCAGTGCAACAGGTGAGGAGTGGGCTTTGGTAGTGTTTGTGAGTCAGGCATTGAGCGTAGCATGGACTTACCCAGTTAAAGCTTGGGTATTTAGTTGGTGAGTGTCCTGCTTTGCTTCCATTGACTCCAGTAGGGGCAGCCCCTGTGGGCAGCTCTGGTAGGGATGAGGCTCCTGCCCCCTGTGCCACCCACCGCTCAGTTCAATTGCCCACTTCACAGTGTCTTGTTTTTCTCGCTCCAGCTTTCCGCCTCCAGTTTTATGCTTTCTCTGAAGGCCGTGCCGCAGTCCGCCCCACACATTTCCAGGTTTATTCCTGGTTGCAGTTGGTCTCACCAAGTAGGAAAGTATGAATTTGCAACCTTGTGGTTATTTTTATATAAGAATGTCTTAATACATGGTGGATGTTTGAGTCTAGCTTTCGATGTTTTTCAAACGGTGTCTGTATTTTGATTTTTAATTTGCCTCTGAGCAAGACTGTCTACAAACACTGGCCAAATCTGCCTATCTGGGACCTGGAAGGGGTCCCTGGAGAAAGCACTTCAAGTCATTTATTCAGCACTGGCTGCTTTTACATTTGGCTTGAAGTCTGACAACTTTCCACCAGACCTGCAGCATAGTAAAGCACATCCTCTCTATGACAGCAGTAGAGCCAAGGAACTAGCAGGTTGCAGGAGTGAATGCTATAAAACAGATGTTATTAGTGGGCTTCACCAAGGGTGGGAGGCTGAGTACAGTAGCCCTATTACAGCCTCCAAGGTGGGCCACAAGATTGCTGTCTTATGAGCAAGCTGTGCCTGCAGTATTTGGCTCAGCATCGCATCCTGAAAATTCCAGTGCTGAGAAGCACTTTTGCGCTATGAGTAAACTGTAAGCTAGATTTGAAAGGAAAGATTTTGATTAAAATCAGCATTTCAGAGCCTTCGGCTGGCAGCTGGTGTGGTGTTAAGGATGGACATCGTTGGAGACTCCTGCGGTAAAGAGGCCCCATGTCTGAGTGTTTAAAACCAGGTTCCATCCAGTTGTGATGGTGGTTTTCAGCAGTTAGAGGGAAAAAAATATTGCTGCATATTTACACACAGGGACAGATTCTGCTCCCATTAAAACCAATGGCAGAGTTCCCGTTGATTTCCATGGGTGCCTGCCTCAAAATGTTTGAACAGTAAATATATTCTTCTGGGTGGGAAACCAGGATAGAAATCCCTCTCACAGCCTGCTCCCAGCACTGCAAATGTCAGGGTTTTTCAGCGTAGGCTCAGAAACGCTACTTCTAATTTTAAAATCCTTTTAAACTTCAGCGACCATATGTGGCCTTACTTCATAGCTGTCAATCAGAATCAACAGCCAGTATTATATTAGCCTGTGTTTACCTCTCTTCTCCCTGTATGTGGAATTATTTCATTTTTGTAAGTATCAAGTATATCAGAGTCATTGAGAAATGTAATATTAGATGCAAGCATTTGCTCCCTGAGTGCTTTTAATCAAATAATAAATCTTGATGTGCTTTACTTTCATTGACAGTAGATGAGCTGATCTGGTACGGATTTTTTAGTGTTATGCCTTATGTTCTATTTGTGTTTCCCAAAGTGTGTGCGTGGCTCTGGGCATATATTTTTTTCTCTCCCCACCTCCATCTTGATTGAAAACTTAAGAAGTTCATGGTCATTTGGGATTTTTAGGGATATAGCACACAGAATTTATAGAAAGTAACATATAAAAATATATATCCCTAGCTTCTCCCTAGAAATTTGAGACAAAAAGCTTTCTTTAACAGCGTCTTTGAAAGCTCCTTAATACAGAGCATTCACTCATAAACCGTTGGCTTTGTTTTAAACCTGTAATGTATATATAGATTTCTGTTTCCAATAGTTTTCAGAGATGTGTACAGTCAACTCAAATTATACAGAGCCAAAACTTGTGGCAAATTACTGTCGACCTGTATCAACATTTGCATCAATAATATTTGGTATCGCTTGATGGATGGTCTATATCCAAGCTTTGGAAATGGGTATGGCGTCTGTGTGTTCAATGTTCTGTTAACTCTGCTGTCTACTGAAGACTGCTCCTCTTTGCCAGTCAGTGCTTCCTAAGGATGTGAAGGATATGACTGCATGATGGACAACCTGTATATCCCTGACTTCTCGGCCCATGTAAACCAGTAAACTGTAGATTTCTTCTGTGTTCCTAAATGTACAGTAACATGCACAGTAACGTGACTGTCCAGATAGGAGGGACTAACAGATAAGCAATCATCACTGATTACAAAGNAAAAAAAAAAAGAAGAGAAAAAGAGAGAAAAAGAAGGAGAAAGAGAGAAAAAGAGAAGGAGGATAAAAAAGAAGGAAAAAAGAGAAGAATCATCAAAGAAATAAAAAGAAAGTACAAAAAGCAAGTAACCAGTTCATGTACAGTTGATGTGCCTGTGTTTCTAATGGTTCTCAAATATCAACCTGTTACTAAGCCACACAAGCTGATAGTAAGTTGCACATCTTGCAAATAGTTTTGAAAATGCTTCTTACTAATTTCTTTGAAATTTTGAAATTTCTTTGAAATTCTAATGAAATTTTAAGCAAAGTTTTGTGCCCATACAGGCATTGATAAGTAGCCTATTTCCATTACTTGTAGAATAAAATCAAAAACCTATGGAAAGCCAGGAGTTTGCAAGCCTTTCCTGATTTACTGCAATGAATTTGGCTACTAGATCTTATGTCTGATGGAACCACTCTGCTAGAAGGATTATTGGGGGTGTACCTACGTTTACATGTTGTTCTTTTCTTGTGAGAGAGGAGCGTCACTTATGCTGAAACAGAATGGAACTTAAGGAATCCTCCAAAAAGGAAAGAGTGAAAATGGAAGAAATCACAGCAGAGGAGCAGAGACTTCCATTGCCCACTGCATCTCTTCTAGGTCGGCCTATACCCATGTTGGGATAGCTGGGTTGTGTGTGAGGATGATAGCAGCCAAAGTGGAGACAAGAGAAACCCCTGTTTCTCTGAGCTTGTGGTGTCCCAAAGGCGAGAGGGTTACACCCTGGGTGCTCACGTGCTACCACCCTGCTCCCTCACAAGAAGGAGTCCTGTCAGTGTAATCCTTGCTTCCTTTCTCTCCACAGATGTGAAGGAAAGCTTGTGAGTTTCTCTGCAACTCCAGTGCTTTTACAATGAAACGGTGAAGTAAAGAAATAAGTTACTTGATTTGCAAGGCACAAGCAGTGATCTACTAAATATACACTTTGTGTTAGAGATGGCCCCTTTTATGATTCGACTCCCAAGAGCAGTGTCTTCAAACGTTTTTAAGTATTTTGCAGAGTCACATTCAAATTTTCTTCTGTCAGTAACTGCGCGTACTGTCAGTAAAAATAACAAGATAACCTAGAAGGAAGAAAAGCTCACATTTATTTCCTTACTTTGGCAGAAATTACTCACTAGTCAGAATTTTTGAATCTCTTCACCTTTCTGAGGTAAATAAATTGAGTGCCATGCGTCTTACTTAATATGTATGGGTCTTTCATATAAGATGTTAAAAACTGCATTGTGTAGATAATAGGTCCATTGATGAGGGACTAGACTTGGAATTGGCTGAGCTGGATTCTCTTGTAGGCTCTCTCTCTGAGCAGCTGTGTGGGGTTAAGAAAGTTGCTGAGCCTTGAAGCTCATTTGTGACACATCCTCACCTCCAGTGAAGCACTTGAGGGTGTAGAGGTAAAAGTTATCATATACAGAGGTTGTCAGTGAATGAGTGACCTGTCCTCCTACACCTATACAAGAAAATTTTGGGTTTGTTTTTTTTTGTTTCCCCGCTTTTCTTTAGGTTTTTTGTTTCCAATTTTTTTCCCCCTGACTTTCCTCTGCTGTGTAGTTTCTGCTGGTATTGAACCTAGTGTTTTTCGTTGGTGTCTCATCAGTGTACTTATCGGTTTCTAAGTGTACTGTACTAATTTCCTAGTGTCCTTGTCACTGTGGGTGGTGGTTATTTGGTGTGAGATCCACTAAGATGACATTCAATACACCAGTATGAAGCAGTCTGTTGCTGTTTTGTTACAGCTGACATTTTGGTAGCTAAAAAAAAATGTGAGGGGTGTGTTAAACTATACAAATAATGGGGTTTTTTTGGTTTTTAGTCAAAAGTATTTGTGAAATTCAGCACAACTTCATGAATGGCTTTGGCCTTCGCAGAGCTGCATAGTTCTGTGAATAAGCTACTTGTCAAAAAGCAAAAAAATCAATCTCCTCGGCTGTATTTATAAACAAAAATTCTAAGAATTCGTCGCTTCACAAAGCGTATTTTGCAGACTTATCTCTTACGGAATAAATTGGATTAATTTTAAGTCTTGTAGTGTGTCCATTCAAAATAACAAAAACAAAAATCCTGAATGTTTCTCATAGTTTTGAATTTGTTTTCAGCTGCAGTAATGATGCGTCATGCTATTTGTTGTCTGTGTTGGCGGGGACATTTTCTACACTTCTGTACGGTCCTTCATAGTTGAGAGGGCTTTAGACTGATATAACACAGGTTCAGGTTTTGTTTCCCTTTTTTCTCTTTCTCAAGCATCTGACTTTCCTGACTGCCCACAAAATGACGACAATGCCGCAAGGTCACCAGAGAAGACTAAAAAATCTCCTAGGGAGAGGCAATTGGATTAATGCTATGGATTAGAATATATTTGTGCTTGACTGATTTTCCAATATCTTCATTAACACTGGTGTTGATAACATGGCTTTTAATAGCTTTTATAACCACAAATGCAGCATGGAATGGAGCAAATAGGTCATTAATCCCTTAAAAGTACAATTTAATGCAATGTTTCATGACAGGAAGTGAACAGGATAATAAAACCTTTACTGTTTTAAGCCACACTTAATATTTTTATGGCACAGTTGGCTTGACAAAATACTCTTTGTGAGTCATCGCTTCAAAGCAAGGTCCTGGGGACCAATTAAAGTTGTGTCGGCAACTCTCATGCATAACTGCATGTAAGCATGAGTTATTTCAAAATATCTCCTTTAAGTAATAAGAGTTGTACCAATATGAAGTAAAAGGGACCTTTTGCTTCAAGCCTTTTAATTTAATATGCTCATTTGTGGAAACACCCTTGGGGAATGAGAAATTTATTTTCATTCTTTGCATAGATCCTACAGTAATTTGCACTGTCAAAATGGTCTATGGAATTCGTCTTCCAGTAATTATATCCTTGACAGACAAAGAATAGCGAGAGAGATTGTCCTGATTTCAAGCTTTAACTTGAAAGAGACAAAAAATTATGGATGATTAAAAGCTGAGAGATGTACAAATAATTGCTTTGCATCCAGTTTGCGATTTTGGGGCCGAAAGAACTGCATGGATTGAGGACAAATACAAGGAGTGGAGAATTTTCTATTCTAATTTAATCTATACCAATAACCTCCTTTTGACCAGACAAGGTGTTTAACCTCCCTTTGATTGATTTCCACTTTGAATGAATTGGAAATATGTCTGTATTGTTGTAGGGTTGCTGATGTTACCACACACCCAAGGGGGATGTTCCTGTCTGTATGACATAACAACCATTTTTGAGTGAATTTTGTAGGTTTTTGAAGAATGGGCTTGGCTACAAACATCATGTTACTACTTGGGTAGTAACATGGTGGCTTTCATACCGGAACGAGTTACATCAGCATTTTTTGTTGCTTGAGGATCATCTGGATGGAATCCCATTCATTACGCTGCAAAGAGTGGGCATATAATGATAATTTGTCGTTGGAGGAATGAGAAAGCAAGTCTGTTATTTTCATGTAAGTAGAGTATAAACATTAGATGAGCTGTGTTTTCTGACAGAGACCATGTGGTTGTGGAAAAATCACTCTGCAGTTCTAGGATCTGATGTTTTCATTGCGCATATTCTGCAAATAAAATGGCAAGAGATAATCTGTTCTTGAACAGGTTTGTAATAAAATATTGAATGTTATTGTAATGGATATTGGTGACAGACAGCAAATGGGCGACAATGGGCAGAAAGTGACATAATGGGTCAGAGGAGACAAAACCTGTGTTTCCTGGATCCTAGCCTAGAGTTGTGTTTGCAAGACTGTAGTATCACAGGTACTATTTTTCCATTAAAAAAAAAAAAATCAGTAACAGAAAAAAAATGAAAACCCAAATATTGTTTTGTTTCAAGGTCCAACCACTTCTCCCCAACAGATAATAATTTCTCAGCCACTGATGTTTTTTGGTTTGTTTTTTTTTTCCGTCAGAATTTGCTTGGATTTTGATTGTGCAGTCTGTGAGTTTGGTTGGTGAATCAGGACTGAAGAACTGACTTATTACTGCAAACAGGTCGTAGGATTTTTATGTGTTTGTATCCTGACAAGTTCATGAGAAATGTGCTATGAAGAAGAAATAAGGGTTCAAAGACAAGGTAGTTGCATGAGTGGTGGAAATCTGAGATGCAGATACAAATGACAGAGTTCACACAAGAATCTTTAGTTTTCTGCTTTCTATCTAGGAAGCATTTTTGCAAGTGTGTGTCTATGAACAAGCAACTTTATTTTTCTCACCTTTCTCTTCCTCTCTTTTCCCGATTCTCTCTTTATCCTATATCTTTGCATAATGCCCTAGAAGCATCTTGGGAGCTTTAAAGTAGACAGTTTTGGTTTAGCAATGGCTCATGTGCAGATTTCTGAAGCCAGGGAGGTTCAACCCGTGGGAAAGTTTCAAGTCCCATCTTAGGGGGACTAAGCTCCAAGTATTGTTAAATGGCTGAGGTTAGAAATAGTGGGAAAAAGAGTAAACAGATGCAGAGCTGCAATTCAAATCTTTACACCCTTTCTTTTCCCTCTCCCCACAACCTTGCCTCGTGCACTGTTTTTGTATGAGTCAGTCTGTTTCTCCCTCTGCAACCCCCCTCTAAGTGGGAAAGTGGATCTATAAAAGCTAATAGAAATAAGAGGGGGAAAAAAACCACCCAACCAACTCTTGATCTTCAAACTCAGAGACTTTGACTGAGAGCCAAATATTTCAAACAGCAGCCCTTTCATAACTGGGAGAGCGAGCACTAGATCTGTTGGGTATGCAGTGTGACCACATAACGCTCAGCACATGTCAACATAACTGATAACCAAATTGTACCTCTCAACCTCCCATACAGCATAACTTTGGCAGGCTGCCAGTCTCTCAATCCTAATTAACACACTGCCATGCTATGACTAGAAGGTTAAAGCCACAGCTTTATTTACTGCACAAATAACGGGTAAACATGACTTAATCATAATTTAAACATTCAACATTTATGAGAAAATTTCAGAATCCTTTTAGGAGCCCTTTTGACCTCAAGTCTCCAAGCAGACCACCTGTTCCATCAAGGGACATCGAGGTTCTCTGTGACACTACAGATTTTAATTTCTAAACAAATTAGAAACAACATCAACTTAATAGATATTCTTGTGTGTGAATCTTATCCCAGTGTCAGGGTTCTTTTGGGCTTACTCTGCATCTGATGGCATCAGAGCACTGACTTCAGCGAGGATCCCGAAGTACCATGATATCTCTTTATTGTTCTTGGATCTCAGCAACTATTGCTGTGGCCCACGTTGACCCCTCGAAATGCAGCATTTTAGTCCTGGTCCTTCAGAGACCTAGACATATGCTTAACTTTATGTCTTGTGAACAGGCGTGTTAACTTTAATAAACTAACCACTCATAAAGTTTGGCATCCATGTACTGTTTATTTATTATGCTTGGTGCCACAGATGCTATCTGGCTTACTTGGTTTTAGTTTTTAAGTACTGTAGAAACCCACCAATCTAAAGTGAAGTGACTTCACCAGCAAATTTTTTTCTGCTTAAGAGAACTGGTGCCTCAGTGCCCAATTTATGGTTTGTCTCACACCCAAACGAAGATGTAATCCTTTCAAGTAGACTAGATATTATGCCAGGGTGGGGACCTATCTTAATCTGTGTGGAACCACCACTGTACAAAGGGAATTGTGTTGTAGCATGGCAGCCCACCAGCAACACCTGCTCCGCACTGGACCATTCCCGTGTTCAGAGTTAGGCAGCCGTTCCTCATCTCCAGAATGAACTAATTTACATATCAGCACATACACAGGCACCACATTTTTAACAATCTACCACCACCACTACTAGACGTACAACCATCTTGCTGGTACGTGAGTAGAAATATATCACTGAAAAGGATGGGAGAAGAAAAAAGCTTTCTCCTTCTGAAAACAGAATGACTTCTTGTAAATAAGTGCTACCTACTGAAGTTTATTACTTGTCAATATGGCAATAGTTTTCAGTATTGTGAAGAGAAACAGAAGGCAATTTTTTCACTGTGGAAAATGCTAACCCTCTTTTATCTGAACTCCTCATCTTCTAACACCATCTTTGCTACCAGCACACTGTTTCTGCCATTACAACAAATGCTGAGCTGGCAGTTTTACCTCTCCCGCCCGTGATTCAGGCATACAGTGCAGAGAGTCTTTGTCAAGAAAGAAGGCGAAGTACAGAAGGAAGTTGCTGGTATCAACCACAGTGGATTAATAAAGAATTTTAAACACACATTTAGATATTTTACAGTATTTTACAACTTGCAAATTGTGATACAGAATAAATCTGATCAAGAAAAAAAGAATTGTTTATATTTTGTTGCCAGAAAAATACTATTTATTAAAAGTCTTTGGGCTGTTGCTAATACTCAATTTTTTTATAGCCACATGCATTCCTGCTAGCTACCAAAAATGCCACATCTTCTACCATGTAACACTTATGTAAGGACATGTGAGAAGCTGAGTATATGGATCTGGGCAGCGTGAGGGGAGAGAGCAGAGTATGGTTATGGTGAACTGTCAGGAAGCTGCGCAGTTTACATGGGCAGAGTCGAGCAAAGTGGTCCCTGTATGTAGGGTGTATTCCGTCCCTGCCTCTGTCCTTGATCTTTTGAGCTTCTCCCAACCCTTAAGAGAGATGTTTCCTCTTCTAATTCAGACCCTGATAGAGAGTGGGAGGAGCTGCAGAATAAAGGAAGCTTTGTGGATCCAGGGCTGGCCAATTCATTGGCCAAATTCCTGTGCCCTCCTACTCACTTCTCCTGCTGCTACCCATGGTGTTTGCCACCTGTTTGGGTACGCCCCGTGACATAGAAGGTAACCATTGTTCATTATACTGCTTCAGGTCTGCAATCAGCTAGTCATGTGAGATGGTTTTATAGGGATGAGATTGAATGAAGAAATAGTAGTCTAATCTTCTATTTCCAGCCCTGCCATTGACTTGCTTGCACTGAGAGGGAAACCAGTTACTCTGACTTTCATGCTCCTCAGCTTTCCTGTCTGCGCAATGGAGCTAGAGGTGCTTATCAAGAAAACATGAGTGACTTGAAGCCTTCGTTGTGTTTGGAGAAAGCTTTGGTTTCCTGGATTCCAGGTCCCTTTGGAAGTGTCAAGTAGTATTAATGTAAAGAGAATAT
Source organism: Thinocorus orbignyianus (assembly GCA_013400375.1). Lineage (NCBI taxonomy): Eukaryota > Metazoa > Chordata > Aves > Ciconiiformes > Thinocoridae > Thinocorus > Thinocorus orbignyianus. The sequence continues at coordinate 175,191 of VXBW01006630.1, read as the reverse complement.
GGTGGTTTTTTGCTTCGTCTTAATGTATTATTCACTTCTTGGCTTCAGGAATAATGTGCACATCCTCATGTGTGTCTGTGCCAACACTCAATATTGTGTGTGCCAAGATACGTTATAGTGTCTGTATTTACTATGTACAGCCTACATACCGCCTTTCTGAGTAAGTATGGCAGCAATGTAGTAGGGGAAGAAGGGGGGGAGTATCTGTGGGTCTGTATATAAGATCATATATTTGTACAAAGTGTGTGTCTGTGGGCTTCAGAGACTGAGGGGAGTCTGTGGTTCAGACAGTCTGCCTGTTTTTTTTCTTTTTTTTCTCTGAAGGCAGCAAAATATGTTGATATGGATTTTTTTTTACAGGAGCTTTTTGTGTTTTGAGTTAATACATTTCCCTCTCATCGGATCTTGCCAAACATCATTTACTTACTAGTACTGTGAAAGCAGGTTACCCAAAGGCAGCACCATTCCCTGTTGTTTTCTCTTCTTCCAAACTGCTCAGAGACATGCTGTAATTAGATTCCTAGTTAAAAACAACAGAATATCAGCATGAGCAGAAAAGTTGAGCAAAAAATGCCCGTGCTTATGCTGCATGTGTGCTTAACTATTTAGCTGAATAAACACCAGGGTTGTGAGTTTATGCAGCAGAAATATTGCCATCGATGTGATCTGTGTAACTGTGAACCGGTAACTTCAGTTGTGAATTGTGTCCAGAGGGGTATTTCTGTTCAATCATCCCACTGATAAAAGAAGGTTTTAATCATGGTGCATATGAGAGAAAGAGAAAAGTTTCATACAGACTAGGTTATAATGAAGTACAGAATTTTCATTCATGACAATGTTGTTTCTGCCATTTTTTTTTTCCCCAGAAATGAAATGCCTGCAGTAAGAAAGTACACTACAAAGGAAGTGAACTCATTCTTACTGCTGGGGGTTGTAAGTAACGACATCTTTTTTTTTTTATCTTTTTTTTTTGCGCCTCCCCCCCTCCCGCCCCTGTTTTTTCTCTTTTTTTTTGCCGTTACTAAATAACAAGATTTCCCAGTGGATCATTCATCAGTGGGATTGAGATATATTCTTCATACGCATGCTGAACATACCCAACCATTAACAACAAAATTGTTAGTGGTGGATGAAACAATGGATATTGCACATTGCCAGTGGGGAAATTGATTTATCTTGCTTTGGTTGGTTGTCTGCATTAAGAAATGTCACACATAGTCCAAGTGTTTTGCATAGCTACTGTCCCATGTTTTGCCATACCAAAATCTCTGGTAGACTGTATTTTGGCATTTTTTTCTTGACCTCGAGTCAACAAGGAAGCAACTACTTTCACTGAAGTATTTTTAAGCCAATTAACATATATACTTTATATACGTATACATATGCATGTAAAAAAAAATTAAATAAATACATATATAGTTATGCATCTGTTTAGACACTTTGATTAATTGAACCAAAAAACTTATTCCCTTCTCTGAAAAGGACCACACTGAACTGTGTATACACTGACTTCGTATACAGCCTTTAAGGACAAATTACTGACATGTGGAAGGGCTTGTTGCTTTTGGGAGTAGGACTTCGGAGAACTTGTGCTACTGGACCTTATCATTTCCCATTGAAATCAGTGGCTTTAAGATAATTAAAACTAGCTTCACAGACTTATAAGACAGCTCATAGACTGGTGCAGCCAAAGCACATCCCTGACAAGGAACTTTCAATTTGCCTAGGTCCGCAAGGCTGCTTGGCACACTCTCAGAGAAGTTTAACTCAATTGGTTTTAAAAAATAAACAGTCCGTGATATAGACATAGAGGCAGGATATAAAGCATGTCATGCTAATACATGCTTTTAAAACTGCTTTTCAGAACCGTGTGAACATATCCAACCAGCGTTGTTAGGAGCTAGTCATGATGATTCTTCTCGAAGTATTCAAAAATTTTCAAACTACATATTGAAAGACAGAAAGTACCTAAGTTGCATCCTGAAAATGAAATTTGAAAGACTTATAACACTAAATTTGTTAATATCCAGTTTTGGCTTGAGGTATTTGTGTGTGTTTGTTTCTTGTGGGTTTTTCCCTAAACTTACTGAGATCAGTGATGCATACAGACAAAATTTGGAAATTCCTTACCGTGGCTGATTTTGAGTTCATTGAGCAGAAAATGTCTCATCAGAACATACACGGAAAATTTTTTCGTGTGGCTTTTTTTGTTTTCAGTGCTAACATAAATAAACTGTTTAACTGATTTTGTATAAACTTTCCAAAAAAAATCTCAAGCATGGAAAATTTCATCCCAAAATGGAGTTTATTTGAGAAAATTACAAGCAACAGAAAAAGAGGGTTAGAATGGAAATCTGAACTCCTCATTAACTAGAGTTAAGCGCCAACTTAAATGCCAGGCTTTTTTCCTGTTAATATTTGGTTTAAAGTTACATACAGGTTTGGAAGAACTTAGCTTTTTTTAACCCCTTTTTATTGCTGTCCCTGACTTAGTTTTGTTTTTAAATGATGGCATGGGTTCAGGCCTCCGTAGCTATCTTCACCGCAGCTGGAGACATATTTTTTAACTTTTTCTTTCAGATCATCGCTTGAGACCGCGTTCACACAGCCTTAAATTCCACCTAAATCCTAGTATTTACTATTGGCTGGCTCTGAATATTTAATGGCACAAGCCAATGGGGATCATTAGGCTAAGGCGGGCCTTAGGCTGTCGGATTATGGCTTCTGGTTTCCATTACAGATCTGTGGTGGTGAGAGGAGAAGACAGGAGGTCTACCTAACACAGCAAAAAGGTATCCATAAAGCTCAGTAAAATAATGTGGCTGAAACAATGTCCTGCTGTGTTTTTAATCCTTAGCTGAGGCAGAAACCTGCACAGTTTCATCTCTGAAAATGGTGGCAAGTAATGTTTTGAGCACATGTCATGCTCTTCATCTGGAAATCTCAGCCCCTTTAGGAAAGCGAGGAGACGGGTGGTTATTCCTCTGCTTTTACTCTTGGTCTAACTAAATATGGAGATTGCTGTGGTCTAATGGATAGAACCTGCATCTAACCCCTCAGCAAGCAGCTAGCTCTGTGCCTGGCTCTGCTGCAAATTCCCTATGTAACCTCTGGCAAACTTTCTCTTCCTCTGCTCCTTCCTTTGGAAAATTCCTCTGAATTCAGGGGGGCATTTTCTTGGGGGAATGCAGGATGAGGAGTCACTTTACCAGATTTGGAGTCTCTTTTGCTTCTTGAAGGCTAGCCAATTCAGTTCTGAGACCAACAATGAATGTCTCCGTTGCAGTCCTTAAGAGAATTGTCTCTTTTTCCAGTGATGTAAATTTTGTTTACATTTTATGCTTTCTACTTTTAAAAATCTCCCTGGTCTGTCTTTATTCCCAAATTTTTAGTCCAAAAGATCTTTGTTAGATATACAGAAGAAGGGATCCAAGTACATATTAAAAACAATTATAAGAACTCTTTATTTAAAACGTGCCTGTTGCAAATATTCAGGAAACGTTCAAGGAGTTGGTGAAATTGCACTGAGTGTGGGAATGTACACTTCTCTTATTTTTAAGTTATGAAAATTATGAACTTTCCTGTAATTATAAGGAAGCAACTGACAACCCAGGCACCTGGAAGACCAGAAGCACAACTCCAGTGCCACAGCGGCAAAACAGAGGTCCCTGACACTTAAAAGAAAGACTTCTATCAAACACTGGCAGTCTGCGGAGATGTGGACGCAAACTAAATGGTAAGGTGCCTACACATTAAGGCCATACTCAAGCAGCCGAAATCCTGTGAATGCCTGTGCCTAGTGTTTCCTTTCAGCTGTTTTTCAATGTCCTCAGCCTTAGCTTGCTCCATTCCTCCCAACTGAACTTCCTTCAGGGGTGCTTGACTTTATCCACTGAGTAAGCATAGTGACTCCAGTGGGCTATAGACCGTCTGAATGTGGTCCTTAGGGCCTGGTCATGTTCTCACTACATGGTGTTAAATCTTTCATCACTGAAAGCTGAAGTGATCTTTGGTCTGTCCGTAGCAGCAGTTCTTATTAGTGTAAAATTTACAAAATCATAAACTACCGATTGACATTTCTGATAAATTCAGATTCTTCAGTCACACAACCCCACCACTGGTAAAACATACGTCTACGTTTCTGAAAACGCTTTGAAAATTCCAGCCATTTCCTTAGTAGCACACCTCTTTTCAAGGAGATCTAATGAGGCAGAAAGCTTGAAAGTGTTGTAACAAGCTGCATTTCGCTGCTTCCGTTTTGCAGTAACATGGACAAAAGTACAATCTAATGAGCAAAACATTTATTTTGGTCCAGGATTCTTCCTGCTGCTTAATGCTCTTTCCTTCTGCTTTTTTCTAGAGCACACAGTTTTTCACATTGGCAGGATGTGTGTGGACATGAGCTGAATGTATATTAAACCTTAAATTTGATAGCAAGCAGTGTTATTGAACAACAATGCCTGCATGAAGACAAAATTATGTCAGCCCAGTAGGAAGTTATGATAAGGTAATTACTGACTTTCTTGAGAAGACAGGAGCCTGCTTACCAATAAATAAAGCCCAGCTTTTTCTGAAGTAGCAATACTTCTGGTATGAGCACTGAGGTTGCACAGTATCTACAGCTCAGAATATAGCCATTCTTGTGAAACAGATGCAAAAATTAAACCACATTTTGGATGGATATTTTTCCAAGTAATAGTAACTGCTTGAATGTGCTCAATATTGTCACAGCATGTCATGATGGTTAATGTGACCTGTTTTAGGAAATGAAGTGGCCGTTCTCACAGTGCTGCGACACCTGTGCTGATTATGGTAGATTTGAAATAAAAATAAAGATACAAGTTTAGTCTAACCATTTAATGCTTAGACATTTACATGGACGAAAGCTAATTCAAACTTTATGTTACTTTTTCCCTCCAGAAAGCCCTCGGGCTAACGTTTGTTAGGAGGGAGTTGTTTGCAACTGGGAGAAATGTTCTGTGTGTGGCTACACTAAGAAATCATGGAATCACAGAATTGTCGGTTGGAAGGGACCTCTAGAGATCATCTAGTCCAACTCCCCTGCTAAAGCAGGATTACCCAGAGCATATTACTCAGGACGGCATCCAGGCAGGGCTTGAAGGTCTCCAGGGAAGGGGACTTCACATCCTCCCTGGGCAGCCTGTTCCAGTGCTCTGGCATCCTCACCATAAAGAAGTTTTTTCTCGTATTTGAATGAAACTTCCTTTGTTCCAGCTTGTGCCCATTGCTCCTCGTCCTGTCACTGGGAACCTTTGAAAATAATCTGGCTCCATCCTCCTTCAGCCCACTCTTTAGATACTTGTAAGTATTAATAAGGTCTCCCCTCAGCCTGCTCTTCTGCAGACTAAAGAGTCCCAGCTCTCTCAGCCTTTCCTCATAAGAGAGACGCTCCAGTCCCTTGATCATCTTTGTTGCCCTACGCTGGACTCTCTCCAGTAGTTCCCTGTCTCTCTTGAACTGGGTAGGCCCAGAATTGGATGCAGTATTCCAGTTGTGGCCTCACCAGTGCAGAGTAGAGAGGAAGAATGACCTCCCTCAGCCTACTGGCCACACTCTTCCCTGTGCATCCCAGGATTCTGTTGGCCCTCTTGGCAACAAGGGCACATTGCTGACTCACGGATAGTTTACTGTCTACCAGGACCCCCAGATCCTTCTCTGCAGAAGTGCTTTCCAGCAGGTCTGCCCCAAACCTCTGTTGGTGCCCAGAATTATTCTTCCTCTGGTGCAAGACCCTACAGTTGATCTTGTTGAACCTTCTTCTCTACCCAGCTCTCCAGCCTGTCCAGGTCAAGCTAGATGGCGGCACAGCCTTCTGGAGCATCAGCCACTCACGCTCACAAATTCCAACTAGCACAGTATTGTTCTGTGGCTGGTGTCTTGTAACATCTACATTTGAGATATTTCCATGTTCTGACTGGAAAAATCCCAACTGAATCCCACTCTTGATCTTCATAGATGGGCCCCTCACAAAGGTTCTCCAGCTGCTTCAAGGTTCACCCAGACACACAGCTGCTTTGATGCTGATTTATGGAACCTGGTAAGTTTACTCCACTGGATATATTTCTTTCCTGTGATGAAAATAGCTCTTAGGTGCAGAGAGCTTCTTTTCTTTCTCATGCTTTCTTCCTCTTTGACCTCTAGGAAATGCTGATGATGTCTGTCAGCTTGGGGCTTCATCCTCCCATTGGTTAGTGGATGGTGAGCCTTTGGGTCACTGTGACTGAAAGGCAGAAAGCAAAGAGGTGACCTTGCAGGAGCACAAGAGTGAGGTAGGATCTGGCAATGAAACTCTATGTATGGTTTTCCAATTTTAAAACTGGGGCAGGGCCCTGTGCTGCAGGTCAAGGAGCAGGGAATAGCTCAATGTCTCTTCTTTTTCTCCCTGTCATTCCTAGTCCTCTACTCCAAAGCCATGCTGCTCTGAAAAGCTAAGAAGTTGACACCACTTCTTTTGCAAATAGTGTGTTTTCACACATCAATACTCTTGAATTTTGCCTTGGGAGGATGGGAAGCTGTAGTGAAAGTGTTTTGACCTTCACAAGCTTTTAGGAAAACAGTTTTTGCTCATTTCTGCATTGCCCTCAGTCTTTCCCAGATGAACGGATATTCCCCAAGGCACAATTACAGATCTGTAATTTCAAACAGAAAGCAAACAACTATGAATTTAGAAAAGAATATTCACAAAAAGTGACCCCTCTCTGAGGCTTACTTAATGATATTTTCCATTTCTTAAAGGAGACTAACTTTTAGATGATTAGAAACCTAGTCATTTAAATATCCTCATAGATACCTCCCGACTTATTCAGATGTTTAATTACTTTTTAAAATCTGGTCATCAGAGCTTTGTTTCAATACAGTTTGGGAGACAATTTTTCCTGTTTTGGGACTATTTGGCTGTTGTTTTTCTGGTCACCTGTGTGAGAAAGATGTCTCCACTGCTCATAATTGCCAGATAAACTTTAATAAAGTATAAGTAAAGATGAAGAAAAATGATGATATATGGTTAAAACATGGCTACAATATTGCTGTTAGTGTGAATGACCAAATGCCTGAAACCATAATGCAAAGACGCCTATTTTTTCCTAGTGAGGCTCTGAAGCTGATACTCCATTGGTGTAGGAATGAAGCCAAGCAATATGACAAGTGAAATGTTGTGGTTCTGGGAATTTCTAGCAGGCTTATGGCTCACATGTGTATTTCATGTGAAAGCATGTCATGTGCCTGTTCTGGCTTATCTTGTATACAGCTGTTGAACAAAAGTATGTGGAAGAAAGCTTGCATGCAAATCTCTCTTCTGTGTGTGCCAAATAGAGGTGTTTTGTTTTCAGCCAGGAGATGTTAATTACCGGGGCTGGGCAAGGAAGTACTTTCAGCAAAGGACTTGCTCTGAGGAATGGCAGGTTTTCCCACTTAGAAAAATTAATTTTTAATGTGTCTTTTGGTTCTAGATTTTATAGGGCAATTTGTAGTGTGTATTATTACTAACTAGTGTAGAGCTGCTATCAGAAAGCTAGATGCCAAGGAAGAAAACAGCATCCTTTTCTAAGAGAAAAAGAGGCTGAAACAAAAGTTTTGTAAGGCGTATTGGAGTCAGTTTGGTAGGATATTAAGAGGTAATAACAGGATCATCACCAGAAGAAAAACAATTCAGCCTTTAATTAATGTTCCCTCTTAACTGTCGCAATGTGCTTTCATTACCTGAAACTTAGCACGCCAGTTATGATAACTGATATTCTATTCTCTACCTGAAAACTTGTTCTTTTCTCCATCGTCAACATTTCTCAGAAGTGAGTCACTGAAACTGCAAAGACATTTTCACACAGTGCAATTTATTGCTTACTTTGCTTATAAGGAATCTCTGATCCTTGATGTGATATATATTATATAGAGAATTGCAAATGTTACCTTCAAGAGACCGCCAGGGTTTCTGTGTCTGCGCAGCTTCAGATCGTCAGTGTGGCCTGAACCCTTGAACTCTTAATAGTGAAAGCATGAATGGAAGTAAAGAGTTAGACTTGTAATGAGGTAGTTTATAGGTCAAGCTTTTTTACTGGTCATGCAAACATTCTGAAAAAAAAAAAAGATGGTGTAAGACACTCTCAGAATGGGGATCATGCTTTCTCTTTCAGCTTCTGCAAAAGTCAGCAATCACGTGGATATTAGAACTATTGCTGGTTCATGGCTTGTTGATTTTGGGGAGAGAAGCTGATGTTTTGAAACCCCTTCAAAAACTTCTGTGCTTACGCTGGTTTTAAATGGTGACAAAAGTGTTGAGAAGCTTTTCTTTTAATGGGAAGTTTGAGGAAGGTAGTCAAAAACTCCCTGTTCATTGGATAGGGAATAACATACCTGTCTGTGGCTTTGATAGTTTGGTGCCCATCCTTAAACAATAAATAATCCATCGTAATAATTCTAAGCTGTTATCCTAGTTAAAATCCGAAAGGATTCTTCCTTGATCAGTTGAACATTGAGAAGCATTGTTTTCTCATTTTAAGTTCTTCTGTGACTTCTCACCTGCAAGGTTTTCCTGGTTTTGAAATCAAGAGATAAACATCTTTCAAGGGTGGCTCAGCTGTGCTGATCAGGGAGATGGCTTAAGTTGATGTTTCTCTCAGCCAAATGATGTCACAGTCTGTTTTTATACAGAGTCAATTTTAAGATGTCTTACTTAAGAAAACAGAATGAAGAACTGAAGAGAAGTTTAGTCCGTGACATTTCCTTCCTTCTCCCCCTAAATTTGTAATACATAAATACTCCCTGAAATCATTGGTGGGAGTGACCTTGAATGGATTCTCAAACTTTGATGAATTGCTTTCAGCTTTTATTTCTGAGGATTTTGCATAATTAAAGAAAAAAGATATTCCTAGGGGATTCCCTAGGAAGATCACTCAGTCTTGTTATGGGATACGTTTCTTGAACTGTCACAAGATGAAATGAGGGGCTCCCCTGACAAATATAAAAGTTATGTGACAACCTATCTATTTTTAGATGATTTAAATCAGAGAAGAGGGAAAAACATTTGTTTCCAAGACTGTAATTTTCCAGATGACACCATTTTATTGCACGGTGCCATACCATGAGAAAGAGCATTCTTGTGGCTTTTGAACTGGAAATCCTGTAGGAATGCTATTTCTGGCATTTATTTGCTGTGAAGCCAGGCACACATGGAGAGCAGACAGACTGACCAGATACAGTTTGTGGTATTAAGGCATTCAGAAAAGTCCCTGCTGCACAGCCCTTTTCCAGCATATGAAGTGTTGAGTGAAGTTGAAAAATTATCAATGAAGATCAAATCTGAAATCCATGATCTGATCAGACAGCCAGACTTTCATGGTATTAATGTATTCCTTCCTCTTGCAGAAACGCTGTTTTGAAAATTCAGCTTTTCTGTCTTCAAGCATTGATGCTTATAAAATAATTCTTGGTAATGAACAAGATTTTGATACAAAGTGGGAGTGAAGGCTGACTGCACGCTATAACGAAAACCCCATGCAGTCACTCCAGTTTAACTGGGAAGATGTCTTTTGATTAACCTAAATACCATGCGTGAGCATGGTACTGAATGAAAATGCTGATTGAAGAATGAGCACAAGAGGAGACAGCCTTGGCCCACTCTTTGCTAAGCTTCAAAGTAGGCAATATAGTGAATATGGCTACCCATGCAAGGAAAGTTTTTTCATGAGTAAGTGCTTATGGGAGGTAGCTCTCTATAGTTTAAGAATTTGTGTCTTCAGATACTTTCTGTATTCAGCTAAATAGAGTAGTCTGGATTTTTCCTTTTTCAAAAAAAAAAAAAGGAAAAAAAGAAAAGAAGTATGCTATGAAACTTTTCTTGAATGTAGTTGTGTCTCTCCATAACCTCTCTCACAGGAACAGCTCTAAAATGATAGTCTGCCTGAACGGAGGAAAAACCCTAATAAATATGGTGCATTCCTCTTTAAAAAGTATATTTATTTAGTAAGTTTAGAAACCACTCTGAGGTTAGGTTACAGCTATTGGGATTAGAGGGCGTCTCGTGGGCAGTTCAGACATCAAGCTATAGGTCCGTGGAGTGAAGCTGAGCTGTTTCTAGCCTGATGTCTGAATTATGAATTAGGTTCATTCTAATTCCAATGGGGTAAACCTCAGAGCAGTTTATATACTTATGGCTAAGTGCTCCTAAAATACAGGCTATTTATTTAAAACATACATGTAAAATGTAATCTCTAAAAAAGATGTCCGGCCTAGCGATGCTGGAGCACAGCAACCCAGCTAAATAAAATCTGAATTCCAACTTTGGAGACTTGTGGAAGGGGATGGCACAGCTGGCCTTGTGCCACATGCTGCTGCTCCCAGCTAGGCCAGATCCCTGCTTGGCTCAGGGTGAACTGAAACAACCACAAGACTAAAGTAATTTGCTCTTGCCCCTTCCACAGCCAGGCCTGTCACACCAAGGCTGAGGGAGCCTTGGGTGGTGATGCCCTCCCTTGGCCACTCAGGAAAATTCCTTAGGTAAGAATACTCAGCAGGGTTGGCTTCTCTTGCGTTCTATCACTGAAGCTGTGCAAAGAAACCTGAATCCACTTTTTAGTCTAGTTGGGTATTTGGGGAGTAGCATGGAGCTGGAAGGTTGGACAGAAAGCACAGGATTTATTAATAGCATCGGCAACTACTTCCATCTGGAGCCACCCTGGTCTCTGAGCTCATTCTAGCAGCAGCGCCAGCTGGTGAACCTCTCACCTTAATCATATGTCTTTGACCCCCGCTGCTAGCAGTCAGGTAGCTGTGCCAAGCTGCAGTCTACAGCTGGCTTTTTCACAGGATGCTTCTGACTGGCTGCCTTGTGGGGAAGAGCAGTCATTGAGGGTTTCTGCAGGAGGCTAAGCCATCCCTTCCTCTGTTCATTTTGCTCAGGCTACCAGAGAATCTAAAGGAGAGACAGCATCTCATGTTATTTTCCTGGGATGGGAGTGGAACAGAAACTAGCCGTCATTTCAGGACAGCTGAGCTGGCTCCATCACTATACAAAAAAAATGAGTCAGTTTATACTCTGGTTCTCTCTTCCCTCCACACCATCCTCCTTTAATTTCCATTCCAGGAAATAAATGGGACAAAATACCTCTCAAGTAATTACTTTTGCCTTGGCATTGAGTGAGGTATAGAGAAATCTTCTGGAAACTACCCTTCCCAGGTTTGGTCAGAAGGTGAAATCTGTTGCAGATGCAGAAGCAGCAGATGTGTAGTGGACATAAAAGGCGGGTTTCTTTGGGCACTGAAGAATTGTTGTAGGGCTGAAGGAGTGTGCAATTAATTCATATGGGGCCAAAGATCACTTTTTACGAATTCGCAAGAGTTGGCAGAACTAAATGTCACAAGTAAGCTAGTGGGAGTTAAAAATTGAACATGGACAAAACACATTGTTATTGTTTTCTGTTTTCAAAGGAACAAAATCTCGCCATTTTGTGTGACAGTAGAGAACTCATAGTTCTTGGATGCCTGAGGCTGACCGTGTATGCCTGAGCGCTATTGGAATAATCCCTCTCCCTTAGTTGCCTAAACCCATTCAGAGAGGCTTGGGAGAAAATACTTCATCTGGTATTAACTGAATTTTGGGCTGGGCTCCAATCAAGAGCAAGGAAGTGGAGTGCTTTCAATGGATTGCTGGGATATTAGCGAATTTGCCACCTCATTGATAAGCATGAAGCTAACTCTAATGAAGGGTTTCAGAGAGTGAGATCAGAGCAATGAAAGAACTGAATAGTGGGTCTCCATCTACTGCTGCTGCTGTTCTTTGGTCCGCGATTCTGTCATTCCACTCTGGGCATCGTCACATTTGTCTGTATGATCAACAAGCTTTCTCTGGGTTGTAGCATTCAACTAGGTGGTTAGTAATGGCAAGGGCATACTAATAAAGCCTTTTATCCAGATGTACTCCAAGTGCAAGAGAAAGATCACATGTACATTGCTTGACTTTCTGTCTGCTCTCTTTAGGCAATAAGATTTGATCAGATGAATGTGTCATCTTGTTTCACTTTGTTTTGATAGGCTACTTAACTGACCTCAGACCTATCTGGATTAGCATCTGGGTTACTTTGGAGGAGGTACAGCAGGCAAGTCCTTGAGGTATGATGGCACTACAGAACAGACACGATGGGTTGATAAGGGCTCAGATATTGTACCTGCAATGTTTTAGAACCAGCTGCATGCCCAGAATGTTTTTTGCTTTTATGATGACCAATACAGATGGCCAGAGGAAAAATTCTCAATGGAAGTGTCATAGGAGAGTAGGCATCAGTCAGTAAAAGCAGAATGATAGAAAGAAAAAAAAATCCTGTTCTAACAGATTAAGTGCCTATCAAGTAACAACAGCAGTTTATTTTCCTTGAGAAAAAGTAATGGATATACTTAGACATAATCCTGCCCTCAAGTGTTTTAATTCTGATGGCACTTCTTATTAAGGAGAGTCACCAAAGTGGAAAAGGACACTCTCTAATGGAAACAATGTCATAAGTTGACAGCATTTCTGCAAGGTAGGTTGACACCTAAATTAGCTAAGAAGGCTTGAAACAGATGGAAAATAAAAATTAAAAGGAAAGAAAAAGATTTGCTGTGAGTCAGTGTTTTTATTATTTGATGAGTGTTTTGCAGTCCGTGTTTTCACAGCCAATTAAGATGCAAAGGGTAAGAGGATTAGGTCTTGTTTGTTTTATTCTATCTTTTCGGTCTGTTGACTGCCTAATCAAAAAAGCTCCAGGCTCAGGTGGGAGTTCATACCCATCTGTAATTTCTCTTTACCTCAATGTTTTACTTGAAAATGTATTTTGTTAAACTCACAACTCATCCTGTACCCTTGACACAAAAAAGGCAAATGCAATGGATTCAAATTTCCATGTCTCTTGGCCTCTTGGTGTTGGTATTGTAGGCATTGCTTATCTGTACAGAATAGAAAATACACCAATACCTTTGTTCATTCTGCGCAGATGACTGAAATCGCATCTATATGCCAATATATGGAATGCTGCTCTGACCAGACTTGCTTCTATATCTTCTTAATTTCATTTCTAAGGAGATAATTTTTTCCTAATCAAATACATGCAGGTTATTAAAATCATCCATTAGGCTAATGAGGCATATAGTGTGTTTCTGTGTGATTCCCAGTATATTTTCTCAACATAAGCAAAATCAAAGTTGTGTAACTCCAGGAGCACCTGAGGGGAAAAAATGCATTCTTTAAAGAGGCACAGTTCCTTTTGTGCTGCCTTCTTGCTCCTGGTGGAGAAAGTATTACTTTCGTACTAGCCCACGTTATCAGCAGATTACTGTGCAACCCTCCATGCAGAATATGGCATGCCATAAAGAAAGCTGTTTATGTGCAAACTGAATTTTGATTCATCATAAGTCAGTTAGGCTGTGTGGTATTTCAGGTCTATGGATTTAAAGAACAAGAGACGTCAAGGTTGGAGGTAATTCTGGAGAGCTCATCTTAAGTTCCTGAAATGTAATTTCCCTTCTCTACTAATCTGAGAGTTTCTTTGACTGTTTTATACATTTCAAGGTGTAGGATTTGATTCTCTGCCTTCAAGGAAGGCGGAGGTAGACATATGGAAGAACTAGAGAAGGACATTTACACACACAAAAAATAACCTCAAAAACCAGGCATGTTGATTGGAATGAACTTCTTTCAGGTTCTCTCATGACATTCAGACTTTCAGTCTCCTCCATTCAAAAACTTAACATGACAGGTACACCAAGATGGTATAGTTTTGGGGTGATGAATCTGAAATTGAAACCACCTCTATAAGAAATAACAGAAAACCTCTCTGGTATCTCTGTCAGCATGTCTAATGTTTTGAGACAGTCCGGAAGACATTTCATAAAACAAGCTTCCATAGCTCATTGCTTTAGGTCGATTACTCATATTTTCCCTTTGTAGTAATGTTTTTCTAAATGCATTTCATTCAACACAGTGTTTCTCTGGCAACAAATGGCAGGTTATTGTTGAATAGCTAGCATCGCTTTGATGATTTTATTACATCAGTGCCCATTTGCATAGCAGAATCCTCTACAGAGCTAACACAGCCAGTTCCTTGTGTCAAAATTTTCAGAAGGTTGAGCTTGAAAAGTGCACAGCTTTCAACAGCAGAAAGATGAGTGCTTCACCCCATGAAAGTGTTATTGGTTCAAGAAAGGTTTTTTACTTGTACAGTGGCAAGGCCAAGGAAAACTAAAAGACCTTGTAAAATATTTTCACACACGTGCAAAGATACCTTGGGACAGCTAAGGGCTGTCTACTTAGGGCACTTGTATGGGTTGGCAGAGAATGACTTAGCAGAGGTTTAAGTCAAGTTTTTTATTTATTCCCTCTTCAGGGACTTGGGGTTGCTGATGGATGGGAAGCTGGACATGAGCAGGCAGTGTGCACTTGCAGCCCTAAAGGCCAATCACATCCTGGGCTGCATCAGAAGATGCATTGCTAGCAGATCCAGAGAGGGGATTCTGCTGCTTTGCTGTGGTGATACCTTACCTGGAGTACTGTGTGCAGGTCTGGAGCCCTCAGTATAGGAAGGATATGGACCTGATGGAGTAGGTCTGGAGGAGGGCCACAAAAATGACCAGGGGGCTGGAGCACCTCTGCTACAGGCTGAGGGAGCTGGGGTTGTTCAGCCTGGAGAAGAGGAGGCTCCAGGGAGACCTAACAGCAGCCTTCAAGCACCTGAAGGGGGCCTACAGGAAGGCTGGGGAGAGTCTGTTTACAAAGGCCTGCAGTGACAGGACAAAGGGCAATGGCTTTAAGCTGGGGAAGAGCAGATGTAGGCTGGATATTAGGAACAAGTTCTTTACTCTGAGGGTGGAACAGGTTGCCCAGGTAGGTGGTTGAGGCCCCTTCCCTGGAGATATTCCAGGTGAGGCTTGATGAGGCCCTGGGCAACCTGGTCTAGTTGGGGGTGTCCCTGTGACTAGATGACCTATGGAGCTCCCTTCTGACTCTGACTATTCTATGATTCCATATCCCAGCTGACAGCCCCAATCATCTACACTGAAGTTATTTGGCCAGTCTCTTGTGCATCTCTCTCCTGTCTCCTATCAGTGTGGTCCTTGGTTTTCCTTCTTCCCAGGCAGTCTGATCTCTGACACATGATAAGAGCATTACCATGTTAATTTTTTTTGAACAAATAAAAAATAAGTCCTACCAAGATTTAAAACAGAGTAATTTTAATCTGTTTGAGGCTCCCCCCAAGTCCTGACTATACAGTGGCTGGCTAGACCCAATACTCCCTTGGAGTTCTTTATTCTTTTTTATTGAAACTTAGATACTTTCAGTTTATTTTGAATGATTGCTGGCTGTGAGTCTATTGGAAGATCCGTGTCTTAGTCTTTCTGTGATCTTAGATCAGTCCCACTTATTTAGATATTTTCAGAGAAGCAAGTTTTTGTCCTGTGTTCCAGGTGAGTGTCAAATAACTGAAATTAAACTTTGCAGAAAATCCACTCAAAAATTAGAAGTGATTTCACGATACAAGGTTCTAAATTAAGAAATTCCTATTAGTAATTCTGGCTTCATGAAACTTGTATTTTTAACACTAAAATGTATGGTTAAAAGCGTACTAATGAATGTTTGTGTTTTTCTGCAGACTCATGCAAGGAAAATACCCTAACTCAAGCAAAGAAAGAGCAAGACTTGTACTGAAGAACTTCACGTAGTGACTCTAAGTTTTTAATAATTGCAATGCTCCATTTTAGCCAAATAGGTCCAGATATACTGCTATTTGTGGGAGATGATTATTTACCTCTGAAAGAGAAATACACTTATGATTGTATCCTAATTTGTTTTTGATAGAGAGAATAAACTTCTGTATTTCAGGTGTTAGTTTAAGTGAAGATTCTTCTAATATGTCACTATGCTCCCAGTAAACTAAGTTCTAAAATTTATCTGGGAACAAGGGTAGGCCACTTGAGAAAACACGGCCTCACATTCCGTGTCATTTCTCACATTCCTTGGCATTCTCAAGATGGTTGGAACCTCAACCCTTACCTCCTTAGTTTAAGAACACCCTTAGAAGTTCTTGGTTACCTGGTCAGCTCTTACTCTACTAGGATGAGAGCTGACTGGCTTGTGGACACTTCCATTTATCTCTTCATGTTGGATCAACATGGTAAAATGAAGACTATGTGCTTAAAGCACTTGAAAGGCAGTAAACATTAAAGTGGCATCTAATCAGCCTGTGGAATTTTTTGCTGTGGGACATGGAGGCAAACAGTTTGAGAGTCAGGGTAGGATTAAGCACTTGAATAGGAATAATACCTGCAGTTAACTTGTGAGGTTAAAGTATTAGGAGGTTTATCAGTTCTTTTGCTTCTGGGCGTAAACTGCCATCTCAGCTTGTGAAAGAACTCGTTTCTGCTCTCGCTTATTGCTCCAAGCTGTTTGTGGAATGTTTTCACAGGGTGTGGGGCACCCAAGTAAGTTGCTGCTGGAGGGGTGGACAGCAAACCAGAACGGTCGATAGCCCTCCTGTGGAGCAGGGGCTTCCGCACTGGTTTTGATCTCCCCCCTTCCCTGTCCCGCTTCTGAGGGATTCCACAGCCCATGTGGGAGGCAAGCAGCACAGCCAGTGGGCTGCCTTATATTAAATCTTGTTCGCAGAACATTGTCAAGGCTGGGAAGTGATTTATTGTCCAGTCACTGCATGGCCACTTTTCCATACAAAATAGAAGCCCTTCATTATGTATGTGTGCCTTCTGACACATGAATATATTAAAAGAAATTGAGTCCTCTTGCCATTTGGTCTGAGATCAAACTTATCTGCACATTCTCTTTCTGTCTTTTTGGTAACGAAAAGCTACAAGAAGGTGACTTGAACATTCCTGCCTTTTTAAACCTTTTTCCGTAATGCTTCTTCACAGACAGAGATTATACATTTGCATGTTATGGCTAGAAGTAAATGCACAGGCATTAACTATAGCAGCAGGTGTTCGGGGGATTGTTCACCTCTAGAATATTTGCACAACATCATTTAAACAATTAGCTGTTTGCCCTCAAGGACTGGGGTTTTTAAAATGGAACACATCACAGCAAGGGTGGCTCAGACTGGAAATGGCACCAGTTAGGTGAGGGGTTTTGTTCTCAGACTTGAAGATTAAGCTTAAAACTTTAAACGCCTGGTTGTACCAAAGCAGATCTTTGGATTTAGACTGCAAAACTGTGTTTAGTCTGCAGGAGAGCAAAGAGACAGTACTGTTGGTAAAGATGTTACATTAGAAAACAGGGTTGAGTGGCTCTCTTCAGGCAGAGATACGGTGTTCTCAGACAGGCTTCCAGGAGCATCTGATGGTCTTATCTCACAGAGTTTAAAGAAAAGTAGAACACTCTGACTGCCTTGAATGATTAATGTAACCAAGTGTTACTAAGAGGTCTAGCTGAACCCAAACAAAAGCAAGTGTTGCTTTTCCTCCAGTTGGGTTCAAGGAGCAAGTCAAAGTGTTAGATATGCTGATGTCAAAGACCAGGATAAAGGGTTAGGAACATGATTTAAATGCTGCTTTTATTTCCAGACTTCTGCAGATTTCTGTATTCCATTTCCAGCTTTATTCTTAAAGAGGGCAAGGTGTTGGAGGTGCCATGAAATATGCCATATCTCCCTATTGATCTGGGTATCTTTGTAGAGTCGCTATGTTCTATGTGCACTACTGGATTCTTGGGTAGAGGTAGCTGGACAAGCACTAGTTATCTGCATGACAACTATTGTCTGAAAATTTAATATATGGATCTACTGACCTTACCAATCCCTTGAGGGACCATCCCTTTAAGACTCTGTGTGCTAAGGTCAGTTGAGAAATGGGACAGAATATTTTGTATATTACTAAAGGGCAGTAATTCCTTCATGATACAAGATCTGTTGCAGTGGTCAGGGCCTTGACTGCAACAAAACCGCTACAAAACCCCTTAGTTGCCCTGACCAATGCTACACAGGGCCTCCATCCATGCAGACCCTGCCCATTAGTCCACGAGGTCCAATAAGCTCAGTCCTGGTCCCCCAGGGTGCCTGAGTAATGTTGCTGATATGTCTATCTCTTGCTGACCTGAATTGCTGACTGGATTTCCAGGATGGATACCTGTGTTGTAGCCCTGTTTCTGATCTTGTCTTTGGTCTGAGCTACATTGTCGGTAGTCTTGTCTCTGGTTCTGTCTCTTCCTATCTTGACTAGATGACTTGACTTCCTGGATAGACTCCAGGCCACGTAGGTAGCCTTCTCTCCAGCATTGTCTCCAGCTCTGTCTCCAGAGACTGTTGTGTTATGCAGTAACCATGGAATAATACAAGGTACATTTGGCATTGCACTGTAGCTGTGAGGATATTACCTGGCATAGTCATAGTCAGAGAAGAAGAAAGAGAGAACTGCAGCTGTGGTGATGTGCTGGTTAATGTACTGTAGACTAATTTACTTGTCTTGAACCACCCAATGGCATCTAGCTTCATTGTGCCTATTCCTCTAGTTCAGACATGTCGCTAAACAACGTCCTGATTCTAGTTCTGTGCCAGAAGGGCAGCTCGTAAACCCTTCTCAGACAACATACAACGTCCTTCTTCCTTCCTGTGAAACCTCCTGGGGCTTAACGTGTGCGGGGGTGGTGGAAAAAGGGAGGGAGAAGAGCAGGACGGGTGAGAGGAGCAAATATCCATTGCCAGTCATTCCCGCTGGAGAAAAAGGCTGTGATAGTAAATGATGCATTTTATAGCAGAGGGGAAATGCCTTCATCCCATGA
The DNA here is from genome assembly GCA_013400375.1 of Thinocorus orbignyianus. Classification (NCBI taxonomy): domain Eukaryota; kingdom Metazoa; phylum Chordata; class Aves; order Ciconiiformes; family Thinocoridae; genus Thinocorus; species Thinocorus orbignyianus. Next base: position 156,425 of record VXBW01006630.1, on the reverse strand, counting down.
GCTGTGGCCGCTTATGAGCTCCCTGGCCAGGTTTCTGGCTACCTGAGAAGGAGGGGGTAGGTCCCTGACTGTATTCAGCCAGATGAGAAGTCTGCAAGTTGGGAGGTGTTGTCCCTGGTGGATGTAAAAAACTTACAGGTGCTTCCTGCTGCCTGGCTCCAGCTCCAACTCTCATGTCGGGAGGCAGGAGAGCTGTGAGCAGATGATGTAGTTGTGTCTGGAAGTTCTCAGGTGGCAGATCACCCCTTAGAGACTCTCACAGCAAGTGTGGATCAGCACAGTGAGCTGAGTCCGGAGCTGTGGAAGATCGGGAACAACAAGCTGTACTTTTCTTACCTGGGGGGGGAAAAAAAAAATAAAAAAAAAAAAAAAAGACACAGGCAAGGAATGGTTTCAGGTTTTTGTTTGTGGAATTTCTTGCTGTTGTCCTTTCATGTTATCTGAAAAGTACTTTAAGCCTTTTCTTGAAATTAAACTTTTTGGCATGCATTTGGAGGCATGTCCAATGGATGGACAAAAAGCTCTGCACGAAAGATTTTTGTCATGATAGCTTTTATGAAGTCTGAAGAAAAAGAGGCTTATATAGGTCTAGCAAAGTTTGTAAAAAGAACTCTAAGCCTTTTCCAAGGAAGACATCAGGGCTTTTTTTCCTCAGTTTTCTTCATAATTCTATTTATAACCTGCTCTAGATTGATTTTTCTTGGCCATCAGACAAGTAAGCAAGTCTTTTCTCTGCTGATCTTAAGGTGGAGTTTGTTTATATGTATACGAGATCTGTAATTACACAGCAGTGTGATTCCCCACAAAACACCCCCTAGCCTCCAGTCCTCAAATTCATATAAGACTTTTTTCTGCAAGACCAAACACACTTTTGGTGTTTCTAGACAAAGCTATTTTGTGTATATGTGATTTTCCCTCCCATCTCCCTCCCCTTCCCTCACTAAAAAGAAGAAAAAAAAACTGGGGGGGGGGGGGGGGGAGAAGAAGACAAGGCAGCTGGGAAATCTTAAACTAAAGGGCAGGTCACATTTCAAAACATTGTGGTCTAAAAATAGCGATTCTGATTTCCCCTTCCCTCTTTTTCTCTCCCCATATTCTCGATGTAATTCGTTTTCTGTCAAGAAAAATTTGCTAGTTTCTTTATGAAATATATGAACCATGTAACATTTCGGTGAGATACTGATTTTATTCACAATGTGCAGTCATGATTTAAGAAACTAGGAACTGGGATAACAGCAAGTCTGAGACTATTGTAACTCGTGCAGCTTGATGTAATACTGTACATATATGCACACAAGTGCATGTGTGGTATCAGGAGTAATGAGGCTAGAATTCACACCCATTTTAGCTTATGTCAGGAATCAGAGGAATCAGAAATTTTTATGGATTTCACAGCAATTGTTAAATATTTTGGCTTTGTGAACTTACTTCTATCTCTCAAAGGGCAGTTCCTGCTGAAGTTTGTGGGTCTATCCTTTTTGTATGGAGATCAGAGGTTTTCAGTTGTGTGAATTAGATTGAAGGGTTGTTGGGGTTTTTGTTTGTTTGTTTGTTTTGTTTAGGGTTTTGTGGGTGTGTGGGGTTTTTATTTCTTTCTTCTTTTTGTTTCAGGTTTGTTTTGGGGTGATTTTTGGGGGTTTTTTGGTTTTGTTTTTGTTTTGTTTTGTTGGGGTTTTTTTGGTTTTTTTTGTTTTTTTTTTTTTTTAACTTTCGTTGGTGTTTTCAAAAGCAAAGAAGAATTTTGCACCTTTTTGAGTGCCACTCTGCTGCAGGTAAAGAATGTAACAGCTTGGGAGAGTGGAGCTAGAGCCAATAATAATTTGACTGACATGTTTTGGCACTGAAATGCCTATTAAAACTCACTCTGTCCTTTCAAGATGGAGATTTTAATGCTGGGCACTTGTCTGAGCTGAAAATTCACCCTCTTTATAGATCCAAAGAGCCTACATCCATGCTTATTTCAGGGTTTAGGCTGAAGAAAGATTTTCAGAAGGATCTAATATTTCTATTGATGATAGAATAAATCCCTCAGTGTCACAAAGTTTCCAAGCCATGGAAGTTTCCAAGCCCAGTACGTACTGCAAACATGTTTCCATATGTAACACACCATACTTTTCCATACAGGATCCCAAAGATTCCTTGGAAAACCGCAGAGGACAGTGGTAACCGTTTTAGGGAAAAACATATTTAGTTTTGAGAATTTATAGAAAATATAGCAATTCTCAGTAAGGGTTAACTGTGAATCTTAGGGGTAACCAAGTTCATCACAGGAACAAATGCCTTCAGATATTTGATGGGCACAATTTCAATGGCAAATAAGCCAGCTCTGTTTGGAAAAGTTTGACAATATGTGTGCTCTTGTTTAACAGACGGACAACTTCTTTGATTTTCTGTGAGATATGCACACTTTTCAAGCCAGTTGCAAAGTAAAATCACTGATATTCTTTCCATGGATTTGAGAGAGTTCCAGTAGGTGGGAGGTTAGCTCTCCTACCTACACTGCCAGTAACCAGAAGAGGTTTTTTAAAGAGCTGTTTATTGCATGGTGTGGTAGAACAAATTTTTTTCAGTATAACCCCCTGTCTCCTGCAGCCTGTAGTGCTAGCACAGGTTTGAGGTGCCTGCTGGAGTCTGCCTGGATTTTAAGGCAGAATTTTAAAGATGTTATCTGTTGCCCTCCTTCCCATAATGCAACCAAAGCTTGCATTAGTGTTTAGAAAATTCTGCGTGTGTGAGAGACCATGACACTTGTTTGACCCAGACTCCTGTGTTGACTTTCTGCAGAATTAAAGATACTTTATCTCAGAAGCTACTGTACATGTGTAGGCAAATGTCTATGTGTAGACACAGGTATTACAAAGAGATTGACATCGCAAGTGTTCTTACTGCTTTCATTATCTGTTCTGTGGCTGTAGTTTTTTACCTACAATTGAACATCACCATCATTTTAATGGTAAATCTTAATGTTTCTACAAGTGCTACGTAGTCCAGGATCAAGAAGGATGAATAATTTAATTCCAGTATCCGCACCACCACTGTGATTTTTTTTCAAAATTCAGAGATGTAGAAATTTGGGGTGAGATAGAATCATAGAATGTTTAGAGTTGGAAGGGACCTTAAAGATCATCAAGTTCCAACCTCCCTGCCATGGGCAGTGACACCTCCCACTAGAGCAGGTTGCTCAAAGACCCACCTGACCTAGCCTTAAACACTTCCAGGGGTGGGGCATCCACAACTTTTCTGGGCAACCTGTTCCAGTGCCTCACCACCTTCACATGAAAGAATTGCTTCCTAATATCTAATCTAGATTTCCCCTCTAGATCTTGCCATGCTTCATCACTCTGTACTACAAACCCCTTGAAACAGAGGTAAAATGGTGCTGTGGTGAACAGTCAGGTCCCAGTATAGCTTAAGAGTATTGGTGCCTCGCTCACAACTCTACATCAACTTTTATTCCTTTCTTTGCTGAAAAGTCAAATGAAATTACACAGGAGAGATCAGTTTTAGCAGTTTTAGGAACTGAGCTGAGCTAACTCCGCTGTGTCCCTGGAATCATTGTGTAGGCAAGGACGACAAGATTCTCCTGAGACTGGCTCAAGGAGGGTCATAACTGCCTCCAGCAGCACCTGTAGAGTGATCCCAGAAGAACTAGGTGCCTGGGGTCAGGCAGTATAACGGCTGCTGCTGGTACCAAAATCCCATGTATATAAAGGCTTCTCACTGACTGTCTGTAGACCCTGCTGAAGACTTTGCTTCTGACGATGGGAGATGCTGTTGGGGTGGCTGAAACTCTGAATCATAAATGGTTGGGCATGAAAGACAGCACAGACAAACCTCTTTGAATAGGGAACCTGGATTTTCTACAGTCCCCCAATTTGTCAAAACCCACGTTTATGGAGCAAAGAAGAACAATTGTTCTCCCACGGCAACCCACAAGAGCAGCAGTAGCTGAATGCAAGCTACCTCACTGCTCTGCAATTTGCAGTGCTGTAGAATATCTGCATAAAGAACAGTGAAACAGTCATTGTGATTTCCAAGAATTTGATTAATCTTTCACATCGTTTTAGTTCCACTTACAGACTGACATTTCCTCATGTTTGTGCCTCAAGCAAAAAAAATTTTTTTTTTTCCAAAGCAGTAAAAATAACTTCTGAAACTTATTGCACCTTAAAAAGTCTCCCTTGAGGAATATATTATCTTACTTTTCCTTTCCACCACACAATTTAACAAAGATTTACAAACAAGTATGTATACTGTACACTGTACAGATTTATTTGGATTTGGAATCTTGCTTGTGAGGTGTGTTGTTTTTAAAATACTTCTTTAAATGAGAAAAAAAAAAGCATTTATCTAAGGACAGCAGGAAAATGTAATGTAATGAAGTTAGGTTGAATTAGGAAAAAATGTTTTAAGATGCCACAGATAATATGAAGCTTATGATTTCTTTCAAAGAAGTCAGGCCATATGTCTTCTAAAACAGCCTGAGCTTCAGGCTGCTTTGTCCTTCTGGGAGTCTGTGGGGTCTCAGATGTTCCAGCTCACCCCACACTGTGGTTATAACTACCCTACTGATACTACTTAGATAGTTTCATAGGGTAGGTGAGACTATATCCTGGTTTGCGTTTTCAGGAAAGGAGATAGAAGCCTATTAGCATAAGGCTACACCACTGTGTTTCCACAGTATGACCACTTTTTTCCGCTGGAGATTGCTCCATGGTTGTCTCGGGAACCACCTCTAAGGTTTCATCAGTGTGAATGAGGGCAAAATATGGGCTTCATCATGCAAGAAACTCCAGTTATCTCTCATTTAACTCTACAACAAGGAGAGTAGAAGTTGTGCGAGTCTGCAGCCAGCAATGCTTTGAGAGCTACGTCTCCCTTGCTTTGAGTATGGAAAGGGGAGCTCATTCAGGTGTACCTGGTTACAATATCGAAGACTATATCTGAACTGATTACACAGGGCTCCATTTAGAGTCAGGATCATCAGTACAACTAGGGATGCCTAGAGCATTATCTATCCTATCTGAAGCTAGACGGCTAAAACATCATTGGCTTAGTAAGGTTTAGAATAGAATAGAATAGAATAGAATAGAATAGAATAGAATAGAATAGAATAGAATAGAATAGAATAGAATAGAATGGAATATTTCAGTTGGAAGGGACCTACAAAGGTCACCTGGTCCAACTGAATGGGTTTCTAAAAGTGCCACTTTCTCTTTACTGTTTACCAAGGGAGCTCAGAATGGCTCATTTGGCTACAGAATCAAATCTACTATGTAAAGACTGAAAGTGAAGGGAGATGAACCCCACCTTGGCTCTACTGCCATTGATAGGCACAGTGAATGTGAATTGCAAAATTCAACTTCTATGTCTGCCTAATATAGAGCATAGGCTAGCAAAAATAGAGTTGATAGCATTTATTGTGAGAGCTGATGCTGATGATTTGACTTCCATTAAATAGATGACTCATCTACAATTTGTTTTTAGATTGTCTAGATTATGTGTACTTAAGGTCCTTTCGGGATTTTAGTTCTACATTTCACCTGTGACAAGGAAAAGAGTAGGCATGTCGAGCATATGGAGGCAAAAAGGAAACCTGAAGGTTTCCCAGGCTTTGTGAAAGAGAGTCAGATGCCCTAAGAAACTCTTTTTTTGTGTGTCAGCGATCTAAAGCAACAGCAGGAATATGTAGGTGGCATTTCTAGTGCTGCTGCTGAGATAGAAGCAGCTACAGGGTGAGTCGGTCAGGAACACTCTGACTTTCTGAGAAGAGAGAGGGAAAGAACATGTATGCTTTCTGATAGGATCAGGTGGTGGAGGAAGACTTCCTCAAGTCATCCCTCAATTAGACGGTCAGAAACCCACAATGTAACTCATCAAATGACAGCCGGTATGCAAACCTTTATCTTTGCTTAAACACCTGTTGGTTATTCAGACATGATCTATGCCTTGGGTGCTGAGTTTTCCTCATTATTTCTGTGATTTCAAAATTTTTTTGAAAAATCCACCTTTCCAGCAGCAGTGTGTGCTGGAGACTGGAGCACATCTCTTCACTGTCTCTCCAGAGACGTACTCTCTTTAGGAAAAAAAAAAAAAGAAAAAAAAAAAAGAAGAAAAACACTGAACCTTCTTTCTTCCACACTAAAAGACCTTTGTCCCAAACCACACATGTAGATTTTAAACAGAAAATAATATGAAAGCACAGTGCTTCCTTTATAGCAGACCTTATGTGCCTTATGCAGCTTTCTGAGTTCCTGTGTCCATGGATTTATGATGTGCTCTACACTTTCCACATTCTCAGTGTTGTTTTCCCACATTTGAAGGAGAAATGATCAAGAGATTTGTGCTGGAGTGAAATTTATTCTGTCTTAAGCTGTGTAAAGGTTCCAAATTCACCACAGCATGGAAAATAGAAATGCTGTAAGCATCTTGGGCCCTTCCCAGGCATGCAGACACCGTGCCTTCTGTAGAAATGAACATTACATTCTTGTAATTACTGTTCTTGTCAGAACTGCTTTTAGCTCTAATAGATCAGGTAAATATGAACTGAGCATATGTTATAATGCCCAGGGGGTCATTTCTGCATGGGAAAATAGCCCCCAGCTCAGTGAAAAGCTGCACTCCTCGACAGTGGGGAGAGGTTAAGTGGCCTTCTTGGTCATTTAGAGTGAATGCAGGGGTAGACCATCAGCACTCCAAAGGGATCCTTTGTTTTGGGGTAGAGGAGCTGTAATTTAATATTTTTAAAAAATTGTTTATGACCGTGGTAAACAAGATTCTGGGTTTCTCTCGTCCATTTTCCTCTGTGTGTGCTAGAAAACTGTGAATGACCATCAAGGCTCAGGTGCTGGATCCACTGTCCTCCTGTGGAGACACCCTGGTAAGGCCCCCCCTTCCATAGCAATTCCCAATAGCAGCGGTGCCCAACTTGCCTCTGTACTGCTTAGCAAGGAACCACCTTGCTATCTGCTCGGTAACCTCAAGTATTCTTTGGAAATATTGGTCATTACAACCATGGTCCTCTCCTCCCTGTTGAGGAACACTCTACTTCTGCTAAAATTCCTCAGTGGTTTTCCAACTGCCCTTTCCGTGGAACAAACCAAAAAAACCCCAGGCAAAGTTAAAGAATTAATATCTTCTTACTCCAAGATTAACAAAACAGATACATAGAAATGAAAAAAATCACACTTAAAATTACCCTTTCCTTTGATCACCTATTAAAGAGCTAACCAGCTCTCAAGGCGCTTACTTACCTGGGATCAATCCTTATTCAAGATTCCTGGGAATTACTTACATAGAAAGGAATTGAGACTTGATGAGGAACTTCTCCTTATATATCTATTTGGTCCTTGAGCAAGTAGCTCCAGCTTGAAAAGCCTTTTGTAATTCATAACTTAATTAGGATGCCAGTTTTTAACAGTGCTGTTAAAAGATTACTGACCTCCCCTGCGTAATTTTAGAAATATCGATGTCTTTCTGGCATGGTTAGGTAGATCTATTTTCTGATCAGAGGATAAACATAGCTTGTTAATGACTGTGCTAGTGCTTAACAGGCTACAGGTCTATTTATAGTAATGAGGGAAATCTTCCTGCCTGTAACTGTTTAAAGTACAGTTTTGTTCAAACATTTGTATATGAGCAATGTACACAAAAACCTGTAATTTAAAGAAACAGATGAATTGATAGTCATACTTCCTTCTCTTTTCTGTGTTTCCGTAATGTGCGTAATTCTTGATTGTCTCTCAAATCCGATCAAAACATGACAGTAATCAATCAAATCTGAAGTGAGAACTGGTCTGGGGAATAAACATGTCTACTTTGGCTTAGAGTCATGTTGTGTTTTGCAGCCTAATGTTTTCCCCATTCAGTTCCATTTCTTTTCCTTTTTGTTATTCTACATAGATTTTTAGACTACAGCTACTGGCAACTACAGTGAAGAGCATTCCGTTTAATATGAACTAGGTAGGCAAGTGCTAGGTAAGTGCCTCTCTGGCACACCACTCCATGGACAAAAATTAAGTTCCCTTGGTCTACCCAGCAGCAGAACTATGCAGGATGAAATAATTGCCTGAGGGTAGTGGAGCCTGATTATATCAAATATTCATTTGTCTAATATTGTTTTTATTCTAACACATATTTAAGCTAAAAAAAAACCAACATTGAGATAATGAAGAAACTTTTATTCCAAACATGGGTCTATGTTGACAGCTGGTGATCATGTTAACTGATAAATACTGCTTGCTGTGTCCCACTGCACCCTAGATTTCCCTAAAACAGAAACAAAACCTGAAAATCGGACCGTCCCAGGGTGTTAACCCAAAGCTTCTACAGCCCACTTATATTCCACTGGGCTTCCAAATCTAACTTTAAAGGAAAAGCTCAGTGTCAAAGGAAAAAGCAACACCTTAGTTTTGAACCTTAGGTGCTTTGATCCTTGTTAAACAATGATCTCTGCTGGGCTGTGCTCAAATTGTCAGTCTATGCAGGCTCTGCGCTATTGCTCTCCAGCTGAGATGTGGTATATTTCTCTCTCCTGATTTCTTGCTTCCAAGGCCAGCAGAAGCTGCAGAGACAGCACATTTGGCTCCCTCCGGAAGGATGTTAGTACTTTGTTTGGTTTGAATCTCTCACCTCACCCTCTAGCCAGTGAACAGTCATCATGGGCAGACTCTGAAGGGAATTTTCTCGAGGTCTTCTTGAAGTAGAGATGATGCCAGTGATCTGGCAAGGGGAGATAGTCATGCCTCAGAAACCAACATGGCTGTACCACACCTACCCACAAAAAAAAAAAAAAGAATGGTAAAATTAGGGTTGGAAATAAGTAGCGCAACACTATGACCACAAGTACAGCATGAAGGAGACCCAGGGAAACTGGCATGGTAACAGAATGTGCTGGGATCTGCACAGAAGGAAAAGAGACCTTGGAACAAGTCAGGAAAGTAAGATTAACTGGAAAAAGAATGTGCCACATTATCAGTTATTCTAGTCCCTTGCAGTAGATGGCACTGTGGAATTCCCATGGGCACTACGGGCTGTAAGACTGAAGCAGGAGTAATTTAAAAATTTTTCTTTTCAAGGGATATGATCAAGAACATTGAAAGTGAAAATTAACGTAATAAGAGTTGATAAAAAATAAAATAGAAAACGTGTACTTTAACTAAAAAAAAACCCTACACACAACCGCCAAAAAATGTTACAGGGGAGTAGCCTTAAAAGAAAATACTGAATGAGAAGCGGGGTTTTATAAGCACTAAAGACACTATATGGGCTGTTTGTGTGTGGAATAGAAAATGACTATTTTGTAATTCAGATCAAAAGACAAATAATAGATTCAGAACACAGCACTAAAAAATAAGATCCTTTCTTTATTTCAACGAATTATTTTTGAATGGCAGAAGCAGACAAAGGTGGGCCAAGCTACTCCATGCTGGATTTCCAACTCTGTCACAATGCTGCAGTCTGGGTCCTGTGGGGTTCTGGAGCCCACGGAAACATCATCTGCAAGACAGTAAGACTTTTCAAAGCCTAGTATGAAAAGGACAATTTTAGAGAGTGAAGACAGAGCTGGCAACACTACCTGATGGTATAAGACCCCACTTTTAGTGACCGAGAATTTATTGAATTGCAACAATTTCAATGGACATCTTCCACACCACAGATCTGGCTCAATGCAAGTGATTATTTTGTTGGATTCACAAGTGACTAGTAGATACAAGTGATAAGGAAGTTGTGTGAGATTGGCTTTTTCATAAAACCCAATGCCCTACCTACATTTGGCATGTCACTGCAATAATTCCACTTACAAATGTTCCCTTGTATGCATGAATGCTCTAATTGTGCACACAAGGACACATAATTGCCCTGGCATTTTCATATCTAAGGTTCAATGCAGAATTTTGATTTGGTCAGAGTTATCAATCTGTTTTTAAAGGACTAAGCAACAGATTTCCTACAATGTCCATAAGAATTTTTTCTGTAGCTTGCTTTTTTGATTGCCATGGGTTTTTTCCTCATTCGTGTTAGTGAAAGCAAAATGCTGGTTTTAAAAGAAAACACTTATTTTGTTTCTACCTGGTTTGACGTAAGAGTTGGTATGTTTGCTAGTGGAGAACATAATCTCTAACCCAAGGAACTTGGCATGTCAGACCTGACAGCATGACACTTTTATGTACAGGATTCCACTTCTGACAAAATGGGAGAGATTTACGAGGAAGATACAGGGGCTTTTTTGATCATTGTTATGATAAATGAATAAATTACTGTGGTAAGGCCCTTCAGAGTTGGAGTTTTCAAAAGAGTACAGTTATCAAGCATGTTCCAGCTCCCGCTAGTTTGTTTATAGCACAGAAGGTAAAGGAGGAACAACAGGTCCTAAGGCTTTTGGGTGGATCAATTTAGCCTTGGGTGCCCTGGCTGAATGAAACAAAACAAAACAAAACAAAACAAAAAAACACAGGGAAGAAAACTCAGTGTCCCTTTGCAAAACTCATCCTATACTTGAACAAGTGCAGTTGGAAAAGAATGAATAGACTGATCATTGCTTTTTAAGGAAACCATCATCTGTCTGTCTGAACTCTCTCGCCATGCTGTAATAGCTATTAACAGCATCTCTTACTGTAAACACTATTTTTCCACCTTTATTTCTTGTTCATATATTTTGTATATATAGAAGTTCTGGTATATAATTAGCTCTAGTGTACCCTGAGATACTTGACCCCTTTTTTATACTACTTATATGACCAGGCAACTGATGGAACAATAGAAAGATTTCTTTCTCCCCACTCTTTTTTTTTTTTTTTTTTTTTTTTTTTTTTTTTAAAGGAATGTTCACCACAGGACCAAGGGCAACTCCTTTGGCAAGTTTGCCTGTGCTTTCTGAATATTTATTTAGTATCATTGTTTAGTACTGAATTCTCTGATTAATCTTCAGTGACAGTAACTTCAAGAAAAAATTACACAGCTTCAAAAAGTGTGTGGGCAAATTCATGGCAGAAAAATCTACTAAGACTATTAAATATAAAACCAGAAAGTCCCTAAACTGCAAATTGCTGGAAGTTGGAAAACTGTTCCAAGGAAGTATCACTGTATCTTTTGCTTATAATTTTCCCTGGGCATCTGCTTTTGGCCAGCATTGGAGACAGGGTACTGAGCCAGACAAATCTTTGGTCTGACTCAGTACCATTACAGTTTTATGGAAGTGTCATGAGAGAGACTTGACAGATGCAGAGATGCAGGTGAAAAACCACTTTTTTGTTGTAGGTAACTAATCTCTTTCTTTCCCCTTTTCTTTCTTCTCTTTTTTAATTTATTTTGATTTTTTTTCTTCTCTTTTTTTTTTTTTTTTTTAAGTAATTAATATGCTATGTTCTGCTCTGAGAAGCCACTTAACTTCAATCATTGTTTTGCCAAAGCTGGTCTTTGCAAATTCAACTTAACTTCAAATGTTGTGGGGAAAGAGAAATCTCTCTATCCCTGGAGGAATTAAAGCTCTCAGTGAGAATTCACTGGTCTGATCCTTTGTGTAACCACAGTGTTGTTGCTGAGCTCCTGCTCTCTATTAGCCTCCCGTGCAGTCTAGGGTTTAACTTGGCAGAACTCAAGGTTTTCAGAGAAATTGGTTCAGCTCTTTAACTATCACGTTTACCAGCCCACATGCGAAATCTCTAAATATCAAAAGTCACGGATACTTTGAAAGCACATGAAAATCCATGACCCACATGACAGCTGTGACAAAAATGCAGTCTTTCTTACTCCCCTTTTGTTTATGGTCTTTCAGCCAGTTTCCAGTTGGACAGTATAGAAGCTAAAGTCAATTTACAAATAAAGGAAGAAAGTCCAATATCAATACTTTGAAACCTGCGCTAAAGCTCAGATACAGTTTTCATTGTGTTCGCTTCATCTCTAGCTCTTTTGAAGTACAGAATAATAAAAGAAAAAATAGGTATTGTTTTCCTGAAAAGACTTTATTTTTATATTTATTGTATTTATTTGTGGTTCTTTTTGCACCTTTGATATTCAGGAATTTTCACACAAATATTCTAAGATCCTTTCTTTTAAATACATTAATACAAATGTCAACCATTGCTAAAAGGGAGAAATCTTCAATCGTGTGATGGTAGGTCAAAAAAAAAAATAAAAAAAATTGCAAGGGCTGTCAGCATTTGTAAAAAGCTTGAGAATGTGTCAGATCATGAACAAAATAAATAATCACAGATTTTGAGATCTCACCCAGCTATGAAATGATCACTTCAATTTGCCATAAATCTATGCAGCCAAAAAGCATCTCTCTGCCTTCTTCCCCTCCATCGCATCCTTGGCTATTGCTTTTTTTCTGCTTTCTGGGCTGCAACTAGCACTCTTTTTCAGCCTGATCTTTCTGCTACATGGCTGCATAAATTCTTGCAGTGGAACCAGGGTGTGTGTGGGCAAGGATGTTCCTCTGGTGCTGCACAAACCAGTGTCTAATTGAAGTGGACATATAACCACAACCCCAGTCCTTGGCTCTTCCATCAAGTATTGTGAGCTGAATGGTTTATCTGGGTTGTTTCTGGTTCAACTGAGGAAGGTTAAACTGGAGATGAGGCAGACTTCAAAATATGAATGGGAACCAGCCTCATAGCCAAAAATAAGCTGGTCTCCAGTTGCCCCAGAGGCAGTAGGTAGCTGTGAAATACGTGCAGCAGAAGCATGCTGAGCTTCTGTACAGATGCCATCACCAAAACAAGCAATTTGCTGGTATCTGCAGTCAATTAACCACTTAAGTGTCTGCCAAGGAGCACTATTTGGGCCATAATCTGAGCCTGACAAGGCCAGTTGCAGCTGTTATCTGGAAAGGGGATGAGGGCAGAAAGTGAAGGCCTCCGAGGACATGCTGTGCTGGAGGTTATAGCTGTGAGCCGTTGCCTTCTCTCTTCTCTTCTCCTTGACTTCTGCTAACTGTAAATAAATTCTCACTAGGGAAGAAAAAGGAATGGTGTGACCTCTAGGCAGGTTTATCAGCCAGAGGAAAGCAAGGACTTTGAGAAAAAAGAGGCCTCTCTAGACACCGGTACTAACTCAGGAGCCAGGAGAAGAGTAACACTACTGCCACTGTCAGCTCCTCGAACCAAAGTGCAGTCTCTCACAAAGGAAAGATGAAATATGGCTCCTGTGGACAACTCCAAATCTATCCACCTGTGTCGCCTACAGCTTGGTCTAACAACTTTTCTTCTTTCGAGCTGCTCGTCTAGAAGGAGTGTTATAACTAGATCCTACCCAGATCCTACCCAGAAAGGTTAGAGATACTGGACATTTAAATGCAGCCCAAAGCATTGTAGTCTCCCTAAGCTCACACAAACTCATAAATCAAGAAAATTACAAGGCAGGTGGTCAAATGAAAGCCTGCATGCTCCCGTGAAATAGATCTGATGGGGTTGGGGTAGGGATGGGAAGGAATCGTCCAAGCCCACGGAAGATTAAATTGCTCTGTTGAACTCAGCCTTAACAATACTAGCAATAGTTGTGATCATCCCCTGCCTCTTAACACAGACCAGTTAATAGTGTCTCGTGAACAGGGGCATAAAAGGCAGCTATGACTCTGGAGGCATGAAGATGGCCTACAGCAAGCTTTCGGCATGGCAAGTGACAGAATCCATCTGTATGAATGGATTGATTAAAATGTCATGGTCTAGAAAATATAAAAACTGCTCTCCCTTTAAAGGGAAAGACTTGACATCAGAAGATACTGAGCTAGAAACAAACTAGGAACCATTTCTTACTCCTGACTCACCTACTAGTCCCTAAATGCTGAGAGTGCTGTTCTGAGCATTTAAAGTTTCGTTCCAATTATGGGCTGAAATTGTATTTCCTGACTCTTAAGTGGTGATATTCTTCCTTCCTTCCTTTCTGTTTAAATGGCACTATTGATTATATACCTTTTCCCCGTTGCCTCTCTTAATTGCTTCAGAGCATAGATATTAGCAATTCAGGCTTCTCACTGTCTAACTTGCTTCTACAACCAATAATGGCTGCTGCGTAGTGCTTTCAAGTAACAGGTGGTGGGTAGGTTTTGTCACTTCTGTATACTTGCTTTTTGCCATAGTTTCCAACCTTACCATTTACTTGTTATATTCTTATTAAGGAGGGGTTTGCAATGTCATTTTAGACATTTCACCTCCAATAGTACTGCTCCTTAACTTCAACTTTATTAATTTATTTACTCCCTTTTTGTGGATTGCTGTAGTTTTCTTCCCCTTATGATCCTCCCCCTCTTCCCCCGACACCTTTTTATATCTTGGTGAAATGTTCATATCTGCAAGAGAAATAAAGGCAGAATGCAATTTTCATGTTTCCATTACAATGTGTTTTAGAATCACATCTTTGAGCAATCCATCCTGAAGACCTGTTGGCTGGTTTTTGGCTTTGACTTCTTTTTTGGAGAAATTGTAACCTGTTGGGCCTTAATTATAATGACTCCAAGATTCTCCAGCTGCCTTGGATTTTACTATTTCCTTTTGCTATATTTCTTCCACTACTCCACCTCTTCTTTGCCTCCAACTCTTCTGCTCTTCTTCTGATGAACTGAATTAAAACTTTCACTAGCAGAAATTATGGTGTGCAGCTGTGCACACCATTTGCTGATTCCAGATTCTTTCCCTCTGTTTATGCTTTCCACACAGATTGTTGCTGCCACTGGAAAAACAAATTAAATTAAACTGGCACCCGGCTTACTGGTGAGACTAGCAGTAAACAAGCTGGGGAATGTTGGACCTGTGTGATAGCCTTAAGAAAATGAAATTAAATAAAAATCCCAGCTGCAATGAACCATTTAGCACAAATGCCTAGAAAGTATCATGAAGGTGAGGTGTCCCAAAGGGGGACGACCATGGGCTGATTTTTATTGAGCCTAATAAGTTTTGGTGCCTTTCTCCAGGTTAGGGAGCTAACAGGTTGAGTTGGAGGCCCTGGGAAGGATAACTCACTCTTTGTAGAATGCCAAGATTTCTAGTAAAACATTATTTCCATTCTCCTATTCTCAGCAAACCATTTTTCTTGCTTATTAGTTAATGAGTATGGAGAATAAGGGGAAACATTCCCTGCTTGGTGTTAAGATACACATATGGGTCTGCTGAGATATTTCAAGGCTGGAACCTGACTGGCAAAATGTTGGGTATTTTCCAACGTGTGTCGCCAGCTGCATGTGAATATGCATCCCTGAAATGCTAGCATTTGGCAGCCATCAAGATCTGCAAATATTAAAGTATTCATTCTTGGATCTACCTATATGTTTATAACTTGCCTCCCCCAACTGTGTGAGAGAGTCCAAAACCAAAGAATCCCCAAATACCCTTTATATGCTCTCTGGCTCTCACTCCCACACACACTCGTACGTGCATGTGCATGTATGCATAGTTATTAGTAAAAAATACATGCAAACATACACAGAAAACAAGGCAGAAAGGAAAGCTCCTCTTGAAGGAACATCGTTTGCAAATTGTAGCCTTTGCAGCTTCATTTGTTGTTCTTTTGTTTGATAGCAGATATTTCACACTTTTTTTGCTTTTATAAGGTATTCTGCGCTGAATATGAAGTTAACAGAAGCATGTGGAAGGTAACAGGGTGGATTAAGGGCACAGAAAAAATTGATCTGAGAAAGGGACTGTGGGGTAGAAAGGAAGCTGCCAGCTATAGAGGGGGCCTCTAAAGGGAAGAAAAAAAACAAACCAAAAAACCCTCAAAAAACCCCCAACACTTATATAGGTTTTTGGATTCTTATTCCAAATGAACTTGCAAACCTCTTCTCCTGTGGGTCCAGCCAAGTGATTTCAGCCATTGCAAGTGATGATTGCTGTGCATACCTCTGTCGCAGAGGCAGCAGGCATCGCTGCAGAAACGTGGGATTTAACAGCTGGCAGGGGGAAGGGTGGAAAAAGCAGAAAATGACCCCCTACATTTGAAAGGCGTGATGTTTCTTGCCTTATCCCCCTTCGCCCCCACCCCGCTTCCTTCCCTCCCTCCTACACACACATTAATAAAACGAATAAGGATTTCAAGCTATGCAGTTCTTGGAAATAGGTTGGAGAGCTGGCGGCGCTGTAACTGATGTGTGCTTCTCCTTTTAGGAATTAGTCCCATGTGCTGTGCACAGGACTGGGGTGCAAAAGCTTCTCTGCCAGCCAGGGCAGAAGGCAAAGCATCTGCAGCCTTTGGTTAAAGTTTCTCTGGTACTGGGAAAAAAAATATTTCTGAAAGAAAAAATGATATTGTATCTGTAAAATATAATCTAACTTTTTTTTATGAAAGCTGCTATTAAGCATGGCGTGGAGCTGGGAGGCTCCAAGCAGGGTAGGATGCTTCACAGTCAGACTGAAGATGGTAAACATGTACAGGAGATAAAAGTTTGAGACTGGAGGGAAACCTGGTCAGAATTCAAGCTTTTGATGTGGACATGAGTCTCGTCTCCTGCCTTGCTTCTGCAACCAGTGCCTCCAAGTTCCAGTAAAGTCAGACTGGAGATGCAGTCTCTTCTCTCAGTCTTTCAGCCCGGGCTGCCGCCACCACCACCTCAAACGGGTGGCTGGTGCATTGGAGGTCTTGCTTTCGTCTGACTCATTCTCCTTTTCTGTCACAGTGACCTCCAGTGGTTCTCTTCATTTATGTCCTACACGTTGTGTCCTTTTAAAGAGATTGGGTTATTTTTTTCCCTTTTTTAATTTTTTTTTTTTTTCCCCTCTTTTCTTTTCAACATCCACAGAGCAAAACCTGTTGAAGAGAAGAAATGAGAATGCATCAGGTTTTTAATCAGGTTGCTATTATTGCTCATGTGGGCACCGGACTCCTCTCCACCAAACATGCAGTAAAGGCTTGCATCTGTAACTCTGGTGAAATAATTAGCTAGTGAAACTGAACCATTATTTGTGACTGTTAAATGAAAGAGTAAAACTGTTTTGAGATCTGCCAAAATGTTCACATAGAAAAATCAGACTGCTCAAGGGGAAGGAGGGGTGAGAAGCTTGGAAAAACTGATTTGCTCAAGTTTGAAGCAGGTCAGGGAAGACTGGGGGAGGGGAAGGGACTAACTTCATCTCTGAGGTGGTCCCACTTTCAAGAACTTTGTGAGCCCTCTTTCTGGAAGTGGTTCTCTTTATACATTCAGACTTGGCTGGCAGCGGTCACCTTGCTTGGCCTTCCCTTATTTAAAGAAACAGCTGCATATGTCAGTGTTTTTGTTGCTATTACTTTGTACCTTGTGCCAGAATTTCTGAAGCTATAAGCCTGCTCACCTTATATATGCAGCACATAAATTTGTACTCTTAAAGAGGGATGATGGGGCAGTGCTGGAAGATGGGAATGAAAGGAAAGAGCATCAGAGGCTAGGACTGAGACACCTCTGTACACAATGAAGACTGGACATTATAGACTGGAAAAGGAATTGTGCTGAAAACAAGTTAAATACTTTCAAACTCTGAGAGGCCCTTGGGCATATGTTCTATGCTGGCAAAACTTGCAGTGAACTCAATGGAAGGTTGACCTGATTAAGGGCAGTTGAATATAGTCCTAGAGCATCCCTCCACCCACCTGCCCAAACCCAACAACAACAAAAAAAAAAGCAGAAGTCTGGGTGTTAAAGAAAATTATCATGAATGAATTCACAGTCTGTTGTTGAAGACAGTATGAGGGAAAATTTACACAAAAATGTCATTGCTTGGAAGTGTCTGCAGTATTCATTTTAGTTCTGAGATAGCTGTGCATCTCATCTGCTGTGAGACCTTCCTCATTCTTGCTAACCCTGTCTAGTGGCAGGCGGGAAAATACTGGTGAAGTGCAGGATGACTCCCAAGAATCCAGTGTGAGATCAGACTCTGGATTATGGGCTAGCTACTGATATTTTTTTTCCAGTTGCTTGAAGAGCCTGCCCTCAGACAAGCTGAGTCCGCCTGTGCACATGAGGCGGATGACAAGTGGGTGAGGGCAGCCTGCAGCATGACATCTGATGCATGTGCCGCCGGTCCCAGGGATAGCTCCTGCTAACATCAACAAAAGCTCTGCGGGATGTTTATAATGCACCCAGAGAAACATTCCTTTCATAATACCTAACAGACATTGTATAGACCACTGTAGATTGTTCCATAGAACCCTACCTAGGCTCTGACAAACAAGACCACATCACGGACTGTTCTTTCCCAGCTTCAGGCAACTTGCCAGTGGGCTCTCT
The DNA here is from genome assembly GCA_013400375.1 of Thinocorus orbignyianus. Taxonomy (NCBI): domain Eukaryota; kingdom Metazoa; phylum Chordata; class Aves; order Ciconiiformes; family Thinocoridae; genus Thinocorus; species Thinocorus orbignyianus. The sequence goes on along the minus strand of VXBW01006630.1, from coordinate 138,232 downwards.
TTCTTCTTAATATGTTAAAATCACCTAGGATGAGCTGCACATTTTCCTGAGGTCTTTGTTTCAGAACATTTTAATTAGATCCTTGTAGTTGTTTTTCATTATATTCATGCATATGTTCTTACTACAATGCTGTTTAAATAATAACATGCACAGCAAATTGTTCATGTTAGTTTGTTCTAAATTTACTGGTGATTTTGGACTGTGAGACTAACTCCTGTTATGTCTGTCTCTTTTGGTCTCTGGCTGCTGGCTTTTTTTATAAATGTAACTATTAATGGTCCCCATGGGTTGATCTTTGTCTGATAAAACCGTCTCTTAAATGGATTAAATATAAATGACAGATCATCTGTCAGTAGAGCTGCTCTTAACTCCAAGTATTTACCCCAAGTCATCTTATCATTATCTGAATAACTCGAATACAGTCATAGTGATTGTGATATATTTATTTAAAGTTTTCATTCTCCTGCCAATAGTGAGCCTCTGAAACTGAGCAAAGCTGAGAGCTCTGGATCCGCTTATCCCTGCAAAGTCCTGACATGAGAGTAAGTGAAATGTAAAAAAAAAAATAGAAAAATCAGTGGGTGTCAGCTGCATTTCATTAACATAGATAGCATTTTATGTGTCTTATTTCATGATCTGGTGTTTCAAATATAAACAAATCTACTCTGTCCGGTAAGGAACTTCCTGTAGCCATTTCACAGCAGCTAGGCTACTTGAGAAGAAGCCTTCCAAAGAACAGCCTCTCTGTATCTTTCACACTTAAAAAAACCCCATGGTTTTGTCAAGTTCTTATACTGGTGCCAATTCCTCACAGTGTATCCTTTGGAACTGACTGTCACCCGAGGAGTTGTCAGTAATGCTGCTCTGTGCTGCTCAGTTGTACCAAGAAACAAACCTTCACATCTTTCCACTCACTGACGGTGGCTATGCTCCTGTTTTTCCCAGGAGCACACTGACTTTGCAGAGCCCATGCGTTGCCACACTTTCACCATGTGCAGCTGATCAATTTTACATCCAGCAAACATGTAGGATCACTTTGTGATCCATTCTTGCACAACCAAGTAATCCTGTATGTAAAAAACCCCTCTGGGGCAAAGGACACCATGCAATCCTACCTTACAGCTTGATTGTGAGCAATCACGTGGGACTTCTGTTAGTGTATCAGACTCAAACTGCTTGAGGCTGTTAAGCAATCCTGTCAACCCAAGGGAAATTGAAGCTACCTTCTCAGTATACTTAGTGAGTTACAAGGAGCCTTGTCCTTCATCTCTTGTGATTTCATATGTGTGAGTGGAATGTCATCACTATACAATGAGAAGACTCTTAATTAGCCCCAAAAGCATGATAAGCCCGTTTTGTCTTATGAAAAGTTTATTAAGTCTATGTGCTTTCCTGGTAAATCTCTCTTAGTTATTATTGGAGCAGGAACTGGAGTGATACAAAAAGTAGAAAGGAAAAGAATCTTCTTGGCTGCTGGCATTGAAAACTCTAGACATTTTAAGTAGGTACAGCAAAGCACGAATCTTCTCTGTTTTGTCTCAGAATTGCAAAAGCAGACTACCCTAAAAGCGTGACTGAGGAGCTGGTTGCTAATACCCCCAGTTCTTGTGTTGATGCGTCTCCACTCCTATGAGCCCCAGCCTGGATGAGAAAAGCCTTGGGGCAGCTCACATTTCACATTGAGGGTTGAACCCACTGACAAAGTGGCATGCAGCCACTTTTTCTTCTTATTGGGAAGAGGATTGGTCTTATTGAGCTGTCCTCAGTGATTTACTCTGACATGCTTGTGTCCTTCCACATCCTTTCAGCTATTTGAGGGTCAAAGAAGGCAAGAATTAGTTTCTGAATATAGGTAAAGAGACTAACAGTGTGAAAACTTGAAACGTATCAGAGGAAGTGTTCTTCATTCCTCTAGTGTAGCAACAAAATGGAAAATTTGGATACACACTGGAACACTCACGTTACAAGATAGTATGGTTTTTTTCCTTTTGTTGTGCCCCTGTTTTCTGCTTGAGGGATCCAAATCTTATAAAATGTAGTTCTAATGGCACCAGTCCACACAAATCCCTCCAGCCTTTAGCATGCTTGTGCATGCACAGTCATGGCAAGAAGGGCCGTTCCAGTACCTTGCTGCTAATGAAGGATTTTCATTAGTGCATACGTACGGCTTACCCTGCAATTACTTTGGGGAAAAAACCCTCTTCAAAATTTCTGAAGTTTTCCAAAGCAAAACTCATCCATAACACACAGAGTAGGCTTAAACATATTCTCTAAAGTTCAAGCATGTACTTTAGTGTAGCAACGTGCCTGGTAATGTGCAGAGGATGCTCACCTGCATTGTGAGAGAACAGGATCCAGCTGTTGGGAAAGGACTCATGGCATATGCATTGCAAACCACTCTGTTGGATCACTAACTCAGTCAGAAGGAGGGGCATGGAGAGGGTTAGATCATAGATATTTTCCACAGTAAATTAGTTAACAACTATAGGAAAAAATTATTGTAGTTGTGAGAAGAGTCCAGGAAACCAATTAAAAGAGAGGACTCTAGAGAGTATATATTCAAAGAATTGTGTGGGAAGTTGTGTGCATAACTTCCACTGAAGTCAATGTCTAGAAGGGCATCATGGTGGATGGGTGATGAGAAACTGTCTTTAAGCACGGTCACCTTTGTCTGGGTGAATACTGAAACCTGTCACTGACTATCTGATGACTGTATTCATAGCCTGAGCGAAAAAACTGGGACAACCAACTATGGAAAAAAAAAAACAAGCCCAAGCCCAAACTAAAAAACAGCCAACAAAAAATGTGTGTGTATGTGGGCGGATGGGGGTGAAGAGGTGGGGAGAGGCAGGCTATACGGTACTGTCTTGCCTTTCTACATCAAACTTTCAGTAGGGCTCAGGACATTTGAGAAAAGTCTGAACTCATTCTGAATAATAACTGGGATAAAGAAGTAAAATGACTTCTCCAAGGAGTCCTAGTGCTCCTGTTGCTAAAATCGGGGTGAGTGCATGTGCCTCTCTCCCTGTTTTGCTGTTGAAACCATTCAAAGAAACTGCTGGTGGTCTCAGTAGAGCACAGTATGTATACTTTTTAATTAGTTTGTTGCTCACATGAGTTGAATGCTCACGCTGATGGCTTTCATTCTATTATCAGAGGTATCAAGGTGAGACGTTTAAAAGGTAGTTTGTGCTTCCTTTACTTGTATCTATATTGTAATTAAATAAAGACCTTCACACTCCCAGGAAACTATTCCAGCACTTTTTCTCTGTGGTAAATGATGACCAAATAACAAAATGTTTTAAACTCTCAAAGACTGTAACTAAATACAGCCAGCATTCCCCTACTTTCTGAATTACTGCAAGAGAGCCAAGTTCTCTGTGGTGGCTCAGGAGATCAAGGGCACTTACTCATAAGTGAACATGCATGCTTACTACACTGTAGGTGCATTGTGTTGGAAATAGTGCTGTCCACATGTTGAGATGGTGAATACCTAAAACTAAGCCAAATAGTTCCTGTGCCTGAAATCCCTTCCTTGAGAGCATAGAGTCATTTCATAGTATAAGCATAAACTACATTGGTTTTTTTATGTGTGTCCTGAAAGCCAAATTAATGTCTGTATTTACGAAGGACCATGAAACAAACTCCACTGGAACTCCACTGTTGGTTAGTTACCACTGCCAAGTGCACAGAGCCTAAAAAGACCTGGTTTTGAGGTCCAGCACAGCATAGCTGCTGTGAAGAACTGTCATCATTTGATGTCTCTTAACAGCTTTTAAGTTCTGTAGTAAACATGGTGACTGCTTTTAAACCAGAGCAGCAGTAGGGTGCCAAATGTAGGCTCCCCTTGGAGGTCTTGGGTAGTAACAACATTTCTGAACGTGCTAACTGGATCTGAGTGCAGCTGTTCAGTGCACTTCTGAGGTAGTTGTCCATCTCCTGATATGACACCCTCTCTTCATTTCTTTGTAATTCTGACTCATCTTTGACCTCTCAAGCTCAAAACTTATAAACTGCCCTTTAGAAAATTTGAGTCCAATAGTCATACCATCTTTAAACGCAAAGCAAGGAAAACACATTACATTATCCATGTCAAAAGTATTCTGGAATTCTTTCTGAGAAACCCTAGCACCTTTGTGGCTCCAGGGAAAAAACAGAATTTTGGAAGTGCATCCACTGCACTAGAAAGGGTCTTTTATCACCTTAAAAAATGCCTGACCATATTGTAACCCTCTGAAAAATCACACTTATTGAACGAAAGCTTCTTCATCAGCAAAAGCTTTCATCACTGAGCAGGGTCCAACTCCTGTGTGTGACTGGATTTTGACTGCACATCTCTTACTGAACAACCAAAGGTACCACACCACACTCCAGCTCCCATGTTCCACTAGGAGCACAGACCCTGCCATCTGAGCAGGCCTGTGCTCAGAGTCCATGAGGGCAAAGGCAGACAATCCCCACAACGCCTTCTTAGCCAGAAGATTAGGGGAAGGCACTGGGATAGGGCAACAGTGAGGAGGCCACCTTCTGCCAGCTGCCCTGGTTGGTTTGCTGCTGGCAAGTAGGTAGCTGGAAGAAGCTGGTGTGGAGAAAAGCTGTGATGAAGGGGTTGGAGAAACACAAGATCAGTGACTGTGAACCAGGATGCAAAAGAAGAACTTGCTGAGCTGGGTGACCAATGACACAAGCTGACATCAGTGTGGGGAGTCCTGGGATCTGCAATGCAGAAGGCCAATCACATCTTGGGCTGCATCAAAAGATGTGTTGCCAGCAGAATCAGAGAGGTGATTCTGCCACTTTACTCTGCTCTGGTGAGACCTCACCTGGAGCACTGTGTGCAGGTCTGGAGCCCTCAGTATAGGAAGGTTATGGACCTGATGGAGCTGGTCTAGATGAGGGCCACAAAAATGATCAGGGGGTTGGAGCACCTCTGCTACAAGGATAGGCTGAGGGAGCTGGGGTTGTTCAGCCTGGAGAAGAGGAGGCTCCGGGGAGATCTAACAGCAGCCTTCCAGTACCCAAAGGGGGCCTACAGGAAGGCTGGGGAGAGTCTGATCACAAAGGCATGCAGTGACAGGATGAGGGGCAATGGCTTTAAGTTGGAGAAGAGCAAATTTAGATTAGATGTTAGGAACAAGTTCTTTACTCTGAGAGTGGTGGAGCACTGGAACAGGTTGCCCAGGTAGGTGGTTGAGGCCCCTTTCCTGGAGATGTTCCAGGTGAAGCTCTATGAGGCCCTGGGCAGCCTGTCTAGTTGGGGATGTCCCTTCTGGCTGTGGGGAAGCTGGACTAGATGACCTTCGGAGATCCCTTCCGGCCTGGACAATTCTATAATTCTATGATTAGCTGGCTGAAGAGAAGGGAAACTTTAGTGTTGCTGGGGATGATGGGCACCAAGAGAGACAGAGCTGAAAGGACTTGCTGGGGTGTGGAAGGGGAAGGAAGATTGAGGACAGAGACAGTGACGTACATGGTAGAAACAGAGAGTGAGCCAAGGAGAGCGCAGGGCAGCTGACATCAAACAAAAAGACAAGAGCTGGATTTTAGTTTCAAGAGAGGAAAAGGACTGAGACATGGATGGGGACGCAGAAGTCGAGGGAGAGGGAAGACAAGACACGTGGCAGAAGTAAAAACTGTAACATCTGACTGTAATGTGGGAGCAAAGGGGCCAAATGAGAGTCATGTAAGCAACCTTTCTTTTGGTACTTCCAAACTCTTATCCATTTTGCTGTCCATTTTAGGAATGTTTAGCTGTGCACATGGGCCAGGTGGGACATCAGGTGGGAAGACATACATGAATGTAAAAGTACAGTCTTCCAAGAGGTCATACAATGAACAGGTTGAAGCCCTAGAACTACTTTTTTACTCCTCTGAAATAATCGTACCTTACATTTGACATCATGCATATTTGATATCAGAAAATATCAGGAGAAGTCCCGATTACTGCAAGGTCTGTGAAACAAGTTGAACCATTAGAGTTGAACTGTCAGGGAAACTGAAATCTCTGGAAGATTTTAGACCCCCACAGTTAGGAAGGCAAAGCTTTAGTTTGGTTCATAAATAAGAGTGTTCAGGTTTTATTTTCCTGCAGAGCTGAGACCTCAAAAAAACCTGTAGCAGTGACTTTTGAACCATATTCTGTGAACCACAGGATCTGTAGACAGCTTTTAGAAGGTCTGTGTAAAGACCTATAAGAATAACAGGACTTTTGTTTAAACTCACTACATTAGAAAATTTTACACATAGAAAATAGGAAAAAATTGCAATTTCTTAATGAACAGTGTAAAGATAAGGGGGACACCAACAACACTTCAAAATCAGTCCTTCTTTTAAGAAGCAACCAGTTTTACAGGGCCAAGGTTTAGCATTTCAGGGTATGATTTTGTTTTATGCTCTTTGGGCAGCCCCTGTCTGCAGAGGATCATCCTTTCTGACAAAGACAAATTGCCCCTGTCCACTGTAGCTTTAGGTTTTAGTTCCAGCTGGGATATGCTGGTAATCCTGAGGTACAAAATCATCTTCTGAATATATTGCAGTTAACTTCAGTTGTTTAAATCCAAGCATTAGCTGGGTACTATAAATAGGCAGGATGTGCAAGGAGGCCAAGTTGAAAATGTGCAGGAATTATGCCTTTTTTCTTTAATGCAACCCTGAAGTTGTGCTACGTTTCATAGTATGTAATACTTTTCATCTGAAAAGGAAATGATATACATGTGCTTTGTGAGAGTAGTAATTAACTGGACATAATGATGCGTTGAATTTCACACTTTAGAGAAGTGGATGGGGAGGATGGGTAAGTTTTTGTCAAGTTTTCTTGCTTTTAGTGCTTTCTTGGAGGTACTTTTCCACAAGATTGTGTAGAGAGCATAAATACATCTGGTTTATATTATACGATGGCTGTACTTTGGCAATGGAAAAAGATGGCACTTAAAAAAAAGGAAAGAAGAATAAAAAAAGAAAAGCTTGGCAACTAGAGAATGGAGCAACAATTACAAGAACTATCTTAAAATTCCCAGGATTTGTAATTTATTTTTCCACGCTTGCATTTTTATGATGTTGTTGATGTTAAAGGAGTGAGACAAGAGGAAATTCAGTAGGATTTTACAAAGTACAGATATCTCCGTGAAACAATCTCCTTTATTCAGGTTGCCCCCACAGCAGCTGCTGTGATTAACATGTGGGTGGTAGCAAAAGGAATAGGAAGCAGGACTAATATGTTCACTTTAAAAAAAAATGATAGGGGATTTTTTCTGTTGTTTTCTGCAGCCAGTGACCATGAAGGAATGAGGATAGTCTCCCCCTTAACTGCAATTATCTATGGGCATAAGGCAGAAGTAAAATTAATGCAGATTTTTTTAGAAATAGAGCCACGTGAGGCATCTTTGTGGTGGGAAAAGTTATTCAAGTAATGCAATCATACCTGGTGATGTGTCAGCTATCGTGGTTTCCATTTTTCTTTCCTTTATATATTCATTCTTTTTTTTCCCCTTCACATTAAGATAAGGTGATCCCAAAGCAGAAGGACCTGAGACTTTACTGGTGTGGCAGATATTTTCATCTTTGAGTAAAGCTGGTGGGAGCTGAGGATACTGACCATCTGTCTATTTCTGAACAAGACTATGGGGTGTGACATGTGAGCACCTTCCAAGAGTGTAGTAAGTGACGTGTCCCACAGGGCTGTTTTTCACATCCTCTCACTTGCAGAGTAACACTTCAGCCTTTGCAAGGCAGGGAGTTGGGGAGGTTGGGAATCTGCTTTCCCTGCAGCAGGGTCTGGACTACATGGTAGTACCCCCGGGTAGTTCAGCAACTTAGCTGACTTGAAATAGAGCATTGGAACAAAATATATTCTGAGTGATTTTTAAGTAAAAGCTAATGTGAAAATGTGGGAGTTTGAACCAATGTAAACACATTAAATTTAAAACGATTTTCAAATGTAGTAAAGAAAAAAATACTGTTCCTGCACTTGAAATTCCTAAGAGACACATTTTTCCTTCTGAGTCATGATTTAATTAGATTATATTTTATTAGACATTCTTTACAAATTTTAAAATACTGCTATTATACATGCACAAAGGAAAATCAGTTTGAACAATCGTATGTAGGCATTCATTGAAGTCAACCACAAAACAGGAACATTTTATGTCAGTTATCAATGTACTTGATATGTATATCTAAAGTGCATTATGTTACAAAAAATATAGAAAGTCAGCAGCACCAAGATACGTTCACAAAATAAATACACCAGACAACAAAATAAATTATGGTATATGTGACAATAATAATTGTCTTAGCCTTAGCCAAAAAAAAAA
>VXBW01006630.1:52308-111266 GCA_013400375.1 Thinocorus orbignyianus | reverse complement strand
AAGGAAAAATTCCCATCTAACGATTCTGCTGAGCAGCCTGGGATTTTTGATTAAACAAGAAGTCCAGACTGCCATCACACAACAGTGGAAGGGGATTGCAAGTTATGAAAAAAAGTGGTGTGCTGCGAAAGCAGAAGGAGTCTCCTTCTTTGGTGGCACACAGGCCTAGTGTGGTTAAGGCATACTTTCTTTAGCTTTAAGTTTGCAGATTATTTTGAAAAAATGAGGACTCTGTCCTTCCCCATGAGCAGATGGGACTAGTATGGTTAAGGGATGCTTCCTTAGATATAATGTTGATATTTTTCTATTTCTTTAACAAATGGAAAGTAACAGCTAGAATCATATCTAGCCTCACTTGACTTCCTAGCACAGAAGACAGGCTGCCTTTCCTGGGCTGATGAAAGTAACTTGTTTGTGTGAAGCTTAAAGTCATATCTCTGAATCTGGACAGCAAGGTATTGTAACATGCTGTGCCATGAGCATAATCTTCATTTGCTTCCAGTTTTAAAAACATATCTTTGGTTTATGCATTTTTGTTTTATTAATCTAATTATCTTTTTTAATCTGCTTTCATACCACATACCAGGATCCATTTTCATATCCCGAATTCCCAGTGGAACAAACTGCATCTTTAAACTTTTTCCAGAAGTCATGGGACCTGGTCCAGCCCTCACTGAAATCAAACTGATTCTCTTCATTCACTTTATTTGGATGGTGGTCAGCATCTTAAACGGCCATCCCTTCTACGAATTTTGAATGTTTTTTGATCTCACAGTATGGCTATTTTTTCAGACGTGATGTTGCATAGGGTGTGGAGCCCAAGCTGTAATATGCAAAGTGGAACGATCCCAAAGCCCACAGTGGAACGGCCCCAAAGCCCAAAGTGGAATGACCAGCTGACTTGCTTTAAACAGGCCATGTATATAAAATGTAGCCTATAGAGTTACCCATGACATGCTGCATAATCAGCTTGAACAGCAGGAGATGTGAGCAAGCACATTTTTAGAGGACCTTCAATTAACCCTTGCAGGTTAGGCTTCTAAATTTACCAGCTTATCAAATATGGAATTCAATTAGCATGAAGGACTAAATAAGGGTCAACTGTAAAAGTTATGTATGAGTTGTTATTTGTTTATCCTGACTTGATTAAACTGCTCCTTACATCATTTTAACACCTTGTTTTACACTAAGGTTAATTGCTCCTCCATCTCCAGTTTTCATCTCTTTTAATAATAGAAACAATATTTTTTTTGTGATTGGTCTAACTTACCACTGGTGCCCTTCAAATTGGTCTAAAAGCTGATTTTTGTTTCTTAGGAATATCGACTATTTTATTTCTACTGAAGACTTGAAGCAGTTTTAGTGGCTGTAGGAGATGGAAGTGTAAAGGTGTCAAAAAGTCAGTAAAGCAATATTCAGCTTTAGCAAGCCAAGGTGGCAAGGTCTAATTTTCTGCTAAAAATCAAAAAGTAGTTAGAATTTTGGCTCTGAGCAGGACTGAACATTGACAGACAGAGTTCCTGGGTTCTGCTACGCTTACTGAAACCACTCTGTCTTCCAAGCCCTTGAGATGATGTGAGTCTTATACAGGTTCTTAAGCTGGCAAATGAAGGAATGACACATGGGAGAATTTTCTAAGAGCAGCCCGTATGACTCAGGGGTGGCCTCTGTAGTCATAGTGCGTGTGAAAACAAAGCAGGCTATACTTAGTGCTGGCTGAGGACAGCTCTAGGAAGGATCTGTAGATTGCTATACTGGCAAGACTGACATCCAAGATTGTAGTACACAGCTCTGACAAAAGGAGGCTGTAGACATCATTTCAACCTGTAGATCAGAATAGCAGCAAGGGCTTGGCTTCTATTTCATTGGAAATGTTTCAATTTCTCATTTGCTTTTCAAGCTACCAGGTTAGAAACAAAAATCTTCAAGGGGTTTGCCCATCCTTCTCCTTTCAGAGTATTGGACTTGCCGTTCAGCTAACTGGACTCTCTTGAGTAAGCATTGCCCCTGCAGTAAAACAGGCGTGCCTAAAGTTACCAAAAGTTGTCTGCTTGATGTTGATTTTTGGGAAGGGCCAGCAGCTGAGCATGGAAATGTGACAAGCTTCTCACTTGCAGTCCTGACCCACGTATCAGTTTTGAAATTATTCATACACACAGACAGAAAAGGTTCCTGGGCTTCCCACAAAGAGTTAAGTTGTTCAGAGCATGTGGCTATTTCAGTCCATTTCAGAGACCCTCTCAGACCCTACTCATTGCAGAAATTCCTCAACATGTGCTCAGACCTGGCAGAGTTTTTCTTGCTTTATTATTTTCTGTCTTTGAAAGCACAGCAGGATAACTCCTACAAGACCCTTGTGCCAGGACAAGTAGAACAGAAATAAACTGACATCAAAATTGAGTGATCCCCTTTGTATAGAGAGAAAGAGCTTGCAGGACTCAGGGGGGAAGGTCAGACTTTATTAAATCTATATGGTTTTTTGTTAACAATCCATGGAGTCACAGGCATGAATAGGGAAAAATTGTGCAACAGGTGGTGAGGCTTGTCAGGTGATTGCTTATCACTAACTACTCCTGAGATGCCTTTATCCTCTTTTCACCAAATATCACTGTTTTAGCAATATCAAGCCAAAAGCTAATCAGTGATAACAACGACCTGTCCTGTGACAAAGGCAGGGTTTGTTAAACTCATAATTTCTACAGTTGCAGTTACTGTCAGACTGTGACAGACTCTCCCTCAACCACTTCTTTGAGGGCACGCTCATAAACTCATTTCATGAAACCAAGCACTGTGCAGCAAGCATGAAGGGTTGGGTCAGTGTGGGGGAGGAAGGGAAACAAACTTTATTTCCAGTGCCTGTGGATATCAGAAATATCAGCAACCCGTGCCGTGGAGGCCATCTGCACGCTGTGCAATTTGTCCTCCCAACAGCTCCAGAGCAGGTGTTTTTTAATCAAGGTCTCCAGGTGTTTGTTTATGAAATATTTTGATTTGAGGGACACATGCGCAGTCTGAGGAGGAGTGTGATATCTGTGCAGTCCTCTGGAATCCCGTACTCATTAGTAAGTAGTGATGATGTGCTTGTCAACACCTATAGGAAAGCCAATTTGTAGTAAATTATTTAAACCCTACTCAAACAATGATGATCTTATTTAAGTTGCAGGTGCTCAGCTTCAGGCCCAGGCTTGCACAAGATGTTTACTTGTTATGTCTCAAAATACATCTAGTGAAAAAAAAAAAAAAGAAAGAAAGAAAAAGCATGCATGTAAGAATGTACAAAGCAATGTCTTTGTTAAATTTTAAGACCTTTTTCCATAAACACACAAAAGCTGAACTCTTGTTAAGCTTCGCCAAGCACTGGGGCCTCTGAGATCCCAGGTATGTTCTACAGAGCTTATGCACAGTAGATAGCATCTACAGGCTGCAAATGAACGTAAGAACTGTGCTGTGTTTGGTGCTATGCCATTCTGTGGCCCAAAAAATAAATTCTACTTAACAATCCAGTTTAAGCACAAGTTGCAACAGGAAAAAAAGTCAAGCAAGTAGGGAGAGGTCAAATGGTACAACAATAAACCCAAATCCATTTCAGTTAGCTTTGTGTCAGTCCGGACTGCTGTCTATAAGACAGTAACTGCCATACATCAAGGCAGAAGTAAAGCTTCAGGTGGAATGTAAAAGTATGTAGGGAAGTGTCTTAATGGTGTAAGGGACACAAGGAGGCAAAGTACGGAAGGGTGGAAGGTAGATGTGGCTGAACAGGCAGGGAAAGCTGGTACTGCTAGTAGCACTAATGAGGATGGCAATGCTGCACGAACTGAACAGCCAGGTAAGGTGCGGTTCAGTTGTGACAGGTTTTAGAGGGAGGGATAAAAGGTGGAGGCTTCTTTCGTTGTTTTAGAAAGAGGTAGTTAGCAGAAAGCCATGAATGGTATAAATTGTAGGACTGAAATAGCTATCAAAGAGGATTATCTGGGCAATTCTTTGGTCTTCAGACCAGGTGGTGAACAGCTTACAATAGCTGAGGGTTAAGGTTCAGGGAGTGAAGCACGCAGGTGAAAGTTTTGTACTCAAGATACATTCTGGAGATGGTGAAAGAGGAAAATATTTGAGTATAAACCAGGTGTTAGAAGCACTGAAGTGCCTCAACCCCATCCCCTCAAAATCAAAATCCATAACAACGGACCCAAGGAACTATGTGTTTCATAAGACTCTTACCAACAGGGAGAAATAGTAAAAAAAAAGTGTGGGTTTGGAGAATTGCTCAGCTGAGGTGATAGCATCATAGAATGGTTAGAGTTGGAAGGGACATTAAAGATCATTGAGTTCCAACCCCCTGCCGTGGGCAGGGACACCTCCCACTAGACCAGATTGCTTAAGATCTTAATCTTGTTTAGCTTAAGCTTGAGTTTACATAAATGAGAGATAGAATAAAGGATGGAATTGGATGGAGGCAATTTAATGTGTTATCATCCTAAAGGTAGTTTGAGAATGAATGCAAATTCTTTGTTTAGGGAGACGTCATACTATGGGTCCATAGTTCAGCTCCTAGCTGTTATGGTAATACAAACACATAATAATCAAAAAGGAAGGGTTTAATGTCAGCACAGTGTAAAGCCAAAGAAACGGAAGAGGGAAAAGAGGAAAGATCATCTGAATAAGGTTCTAAATGACCAAGTAAGGAAACATAATGAAACACAATGCCCACTGCAACGTGGAATTTAAATAGGGTGCTGCTGAACAGAAGAACTGAAGTTTACGAGGATGTGGATAGAGGAGAAGATTTGGGACCTAGCCAATTGAAGGAGGTTGGAAACCTATCTGAGAGCTGCATTACTCAAAAGAAGAGGCTAGAAATCAAACTAGAGACAGCTGTGAATCATATTAGTAAGAAGGATTGGGGGCGGGGGGAGGACAGTGTTGCAAAAGGCGTGCTTATTCACTTGAAGGAAGAAAGAAAAGGGGAATGTTGTCAAGTATGGGTTTTTTAAAGTCAGGAAGAACTACAGCATGTTTAAAGCAATGCTGTGGCTTTCTCTGTCTTTTGTCCCGTTAGTGTAGGATAGGAATATTTTGTCAAGTGCAAAGTTCACAGGTGTGTAATTTTGCTTGTATAGCATAATTCTTAAAAGGAACTTCAATCAACTTCAGTTGTGCTACAACACAACATATTTTGGTTTTCCTATTGCTGAACTTTTACGTTAGTGTGAAAAGTATGTCTTGTCTTTCTTTCTGAAAAATTCCTCAGGTCCATCATTGTCCTCTGTGGATGTCTAACTTTTGTAATAAATCTGCCTCTTATAGTTGGTTTATACTCTGATCTCCAAGATTTTTTATCCTGGCTTATTTATTTTTGTCTACAGTTTGATTATACGCCTCTGCTCTCATAGCTATTTTGGAAACATTTTAAGTTTTACATTACTTCCTTAAGTAATTCATATGGAAGATACCGAGTCTTTCAAGTTGCTTCAAAGAACCAGACCAAGACAGCTGGTTCACTGACCTGAAACATCCTCTCAAATACCAGTTGCAGCTGATTGCTTAATTTATCCTCTGTACCGGAAGGTTCTGTAAGAATGTTGGTGAAGGGAGATATTCAAAGTTTTTCTGCGTTTCTGTCACTATTTCCAGGGTCTTACCGGAAGCACTTTATAAATGATGTAATCACACCTTTGAGGCCAAAAATTCCCCACACAGATTTTCATGAAAACACTGCTATGTGAAGAAACACTGGGATTTCATTCCAGTTTCTTTTGCTGAAGTTTCATTGTAAGCTTCATTAAGTTGTGACAAGGCATGTGAACACAGCACTCGGCCATAAACATAACACATCTGTATGAAAATGTATTGATTTTCATTTACTTATATCATCATGTTTATTTTGCTTTCTTTTTCATGCTACTGTGTTTATCACTGTTTTTATGCCATCACAGAGGAGATAAACTCCATTTTTCAGTGATATGGGAAAGGTAAAGACTGGCTGTTGGCTGAAACAAACAGTAACGGTGGAGTTGGGTTTCTTAGAATAAAAAATTAGGTCATATATTTTATGTGAAAGATTAACAAAAACAATCTGAGCGTCAGTCCTTGCTTTACTTCACAAGTTCTCTGTCTCCCTAAGTGTAATACAACATAAAGCACAGACAGTGTTATTCTAGCTCTTTGATTAGAAACAGTTTTCCACAAGGGTACTTTTGCTTTTAACAGCTGAAATCTGTTTTTATTTATCATATATAGAAGCTCATTTCTGTAATGGAGGCTGTTTTAAAAGATGAAGCTATGCATACTTAAATCAAGAAAGATAAATAATGTAATTAATATTTATAATATTATCAACAAGTTGATTATTTAATCAAAACAAGCTATTCAGCAATTATACGAAATATAGCAAGGGTAACATGTACAGTAAATTCTTAGCTAAAAATAAAGAAGTCCGTTGAGATGGTTTCCTTGCTAATCAGGAACATGGCAAATTTTCAGGCTCAGGAAGTTCATTCAGGTTGCAACAAGGCAACAGCATATAGGTATATTGTTCAGTTCACTGTTTTCCTTTTTTTTTTTTTTTAACAAGCAATAAAATAATCTCCAGTCACTGTATGGCAGAATGAGATGATGAGAGAAAATGACTGTACAAATCCCTGCAACCAGAAATCTATTTCTGATTAGAATTTATGAATTTAAAATTTAAGAGTATTTTTTCTAAGACTTCTATGTTACTGCCCATTTGCAATGTAATGTAAAGTGTTTGGAGATGTAATGTTTGAGCTGCTGACATAATTAATGATTTCATTAAGAGCATGAAAGGAGGCTCTTGTATTTCTCTGGTGTCGGTGAGCCAAGTTCATGTCCGAACTCCAATAACCAAAGTCGCTTTTGCCGATCTAGACTGTTGGTCCTCTTGTTGCAAAACAAAAATTTGAAAGCCAAATATTATACTGGGCTGTGATACTTCCCAACATGTCAGGAGTATGACATGCTTTAAATATGAGCAGCTACTATGGACTACATGCTGGCAGAAAACCTACTAACATCTCACATAACAATGCAAATGGGAAGAACGTAAACAGAATAATGTGCCTGCAGAAGTTCAAAGGAAACCAATTTAAAAATTACCACTTATCCCTCCTGGTTTTCATATAAGATCTTTGCTTAGGCAGTCTGCACTCCAGAAGCAATGTTGATCCTTGAAAATTTATGGCAATCCTAAGAAAGCTGCAGTAGGATTTGCTAGGAATAAATTATGAATTTGGGACAGTGCCCTTTTAGTTATGCCCTGACTGACTTTTCATCTCAGGAGAGCTGGACTAACATCCTGAGTAAGTTGACATGAGTTTGGTTTCTTCATCTTGATACCTAATGAATAATAAAGATACAGCTGCTACAAAATTCATACTTTGAAGTAGTCCAGAGAAGTGGAACAGAAAGTGTGCTGAAAGCCAGATTTGTGCACTAGACCTATGAGAAAACAAAGCATGTAGGAAGTACAAATAGCCAAACTGACTTCACAGAGACATCCTAAGTGCTTAAGCTAAGGAAAGGCTGCCGAGCTTTTCTGGTTCAGAACCAAGCACAACAGGGGCTAAAATACTAAGAAGGCTAGAACCGATGTCAGGATTGAGAGGGCTACATGGAAAACTTCTAGTGCGTTCCTGGCCTCAGACAGTATTAGCTTCTTCAATGACCATTAATGTCACAAAATGCCCTGCATCCATCTATGCTGTATAATTATTAATTATACAGCTGACTCTTTGGTGATGTTACAGTTATGAAATCCATGATACAAACTGACCTAAGCATATGCCTGACATTGAGCCTGTAAGTAGTTCTTTTTAAATCAGCATTCACATGCTAAAATATGTCCACATATATCAAAAGTAAGGAAGCTGTGAAACTATGTGGAGATTAATGAGAAAAAATAACCCATATCATACGTTGGGAAGTCTTGTTGATTCGTGTTAACATATATGACAGTTTCATCTCATCATCAACTTGAGGATATTACATCGCAATGAAAATGAAAGAAAAAATTCGTATTTCTCTGTTGATGCGCATTATGTCATAGGACCTACACTTACACAGACCTTGATATCTAAAGGTTTCAGAAAAGCTAAGAATAACCATATTAGGTCAGAATCAAGGCACAGCAAGCCCATAGGATTGCCAGTGGCAGAGACCAGTAGCAGACATACAGGCTAATATAAAATGACTCATCTCCAGTTAAATTCTCCTGTCTTTCAGTAATCACTGATTTAGAGGTTGACTGAAGGATGTATCTGTACCATCATCTTGAATCGGCACCAATAGACTTATTATTCCCAAGTTTTACTAAAACCTTTTCTGACCTTGGTTTCAGTGCTGGCCTCCACAACATCCTGTGGCGGACTTCCACAGTTTAATTATTATGTTGTGCGAAAAAGTACTTCCTTTTGTTTGTTTTTAATGTGGAGGGAACTGAATTCTCCCTAATTTTTTATGTTACGAGAAATACAGAATAGTCATTTTCTGCTCATCTTTTCTTTGCCATTCATAATTTTGTAGACCCTATTATATTTCTCTCTTGTCATCTCTTTCACCAGTAGGGAAGTTATAGCACATTTCATTTCTCTCTCTCTGCAAGCTTTTCCTTAATTCAAGTTGTTTTTCTTGGAATAGTTATTCTCTGTATCTTTTCAATTTCTACTGTACCGTTATCAACAAAGGACAATCACAATTATGAAATTCAGAAGTGTGCAAACACACCCTGTAAGAATATGCAGAACTCAAGTTGCTTTTCCCTCACACATTTATAGTATTTCATTTCCAGAGTAATGGCCAATTACATATGCAGCTTCAGCATTTCTTGTCCTGAATGGTTTCTGCATATTCTGTCTTACTGGACTATTTATAAAGCGAATATCAAATTGCTTTTCCCCTCTAAGTGACCCAATGAGATGACAGATACGGATTTTTTATTTGTTTGTCCGTTAGATTCAAGTAAGAGAAGGGAAAAAGAGAGAAAGTATAAAATAAGTCTGCAAATTCGTCACGTAATTTTCAAAGATCTTGAAGAACAAGGCATGTAGCCTTACCTTTCCTTAAAACCCTTAGATTCCATTGTATAGTTACCATGTATAGTTACCTTTCCTTAGAAGACTTGTTGCTAAAACTCTGTCTCAGCTTTTGCTTGGCTATTTGGTTGCGTGTATAGCTGTGTGCTAGGATGTGTGTGCGCGCATGTGCTTGTATATGCTGGTGTGTGTGTGAGCTCATTCACTTTGTGCTCGGGTTAATAAGATATGAGGTCATTCTTTCTTGAGAAAGGGTTTTGTGGTCTGGCTAGAGAAAAAAAAAAAGCCATGCTCAGCATTTTAAGCTGCCTCTTGCTGGGAAAAAACTCAACTTTTTTGAGGATCCCACTTATCACAGAGACAACTGGACATAGAATGAAGCGTTATACTTCAGGTTGCTTATTCCTAATCCTATGAAGTTATGGGACCAATACATAAAAAAAGAAAACGTGATTATTCATATACATATATATATACATGTGTCCAGATAGGCTGTGCTTTATATGTAATAGAAAAAAATACGTTTAAGATGTATTTCACACATATATAGTACACATATGCATACATGTACATATGCCTATACTCAATATATATATATATATTTGTAGACCTATATGTTTGCAGACAGCAGTAAGTCTGGGCAGTAACAGGGAGTTCTTCCATCTAGGGAGATACTCTTTAAGTTAAACAACTGAGATACAGTGTGTATGTTCATGTGAAACTCCCCTTTTGAGAACCTGACATAAATTCACATATTGCTCAACAGAGTTGTGGTTTGGTGCTGAATGCTTTACAGTTCTGGACTGCCTCTCTTTAGCTTTTTTTTGTTGTTGGTTTTTTTTCTTAATTTAGGGCATTCTTTTATTCCTAGCTCCTGGCTCATGAGAGTGGATATCAGTTACAACATTTTACGTGAGGCATCCCACGAAATGTGTAGCACTATTTTGGTAGCATTATTCATGTCAGTAGATGCAGGAACTTTACATGTATCCACACGCAAAAGTTACAGCTATGGTCATGATTCCCAGCTATGTGAGTTCAAGACTTTGAACAAGTGGGAGTATGTATGTTAAGAGTGCAGATACACATAAATGAGATTTGCTCAGACTGAAAAAGAAACCACCTTCTGATACAAAGTGGGCACAGGGAACTTCATCCCAAAGTGAAGTGGTTTGGGAAAGTTTTAAACAACTCAAAATCCAAGATTAAAAATGTGTGTAGAAGGAGAGGACTCAGGACTGATCTGGTTAGGGAGAAAGGGTTGGCAAGGGGTTATGAAACCTCATGTCTGGAACTGCATCTTGTGGTAGGGAAACATTTACCACACCAACCAATGTATACTGGAGGGAGCTGAAAGTTCTTTCCCCTTCCCTGCTTTCTCTCAGTAAGTCCACTTTAAGTGAACTTTAGTTTTGCTGTCCAAAATGCTACACTCTACTTAAGTAAACTTCACGTCTGCACCTAGAAAGCATCCATTGTGAGGTTTTCCTGGTTTCTCCTAGTATGCCACACACCTAGCAGTATGTAGTACTGGTGAGTGAGAAGATTAACAGGTGTGACTATAATGTATGATTAAATAATAAAATCTTAAAACAGAGCTACAATTTAATGGGTAGGTAGGCTGGTGGAAAAAGATTTTTACCTTCATCATCAAGTTTTGACTACGTGCCTCTTTCCATTTACTTTGACTTCAGAGTTGCACTGAAATTGCAATATGCTCCTTTTTCAGTTGACACATCCAAAGAGGAACACCTCATATAACCGCATGCTGAGTCAGTAGCAATGTTTAATGGGAAAATAGTTGTTGCCCTTTAGGTATTAAAACAATAGCTGAAGTATTAATCATTCTACATTTAATGCAAAGATGAACAAGCCTTTTCCCTAAAGTTAAATGTATTTGTTTCAGCATTATTTCCATGTCATAACTGATTCAGTTCTTCCACTATGCTCTGCCTGCCAAACGGAAAGAATAAATTAAAAATTATAAAAACAACTGTTTTGTTATTTTGTAAAACTATGTTTAATGTGTATTTTAACAAATGGTTTCTACTGGTTTTGGATTTGGTGGGTTTGGGCTTTCTTTTATTTTATTGTACAGAATCTTATGAGAGTTACATTATAGAACCATAGAACGGTTAGAGTTGGAAGGGACCTTCAACATCATTGAGTTCCAACGCCCCTGCCATGGGCAGGGACACCTCCCACTAGACCAGGATGCTCAAAGTCCCATCCAGCCTGGCCTTGAACACTTCCAGGGATGGTGCATCCACAACTTCTCTGGGCAACCTGTTCCAGCCTCTCACCACCATCACAGGAAACAATTTCTTCCTAATATCTAATCTAAGTCTCCCCTCTTCCTATTGAAAACCATTACTCCCTTGTCCTATCACTAGACTTCTTGACAAAGAGTCCCTCTCCAGCTCTCCTGTAGCTCCCTTCAGACACTGAAAGGCTGCTAGAAGGTCTCCCTGGAGCCTTCTCTTCTCCAGGCTGAATAGCCCCAGCTCTCTCAGTCTGTCTTCACAGGAGAGGTGCTCCATCCCTCTGATCATCTCTGTGGCCCTCTGCTGGACCTGTTCCAACAGGTCCATGTCCTTTCTATGTTGAGGACTCCAGAGCTGGACACAGTACTGTACATTTACAACAGTATTCTGCTCCTAAAGAATGATTTTTCCAGTCGGAACAGCTACACCTTACAGTAATTTTTCCTATTTCCAGAACACCCTTCTTCTAGAAACTTGAAAAATACTGTGCAGACTTAAGATATGACTTGCAAATGTTAACATGATCTTGATTTAAAGCCCAAAGAATTACTTTCTTTAGCTTTGGTGACTCTGTCTTGGATACTATAACTTTACCCATTGCTAAAATGGGATGGAATAGAAAAGCATTTCAACTTTGCAGGGCAGTACTCTAAAATATTTAAAGAAAACACACACAGGAAAATATAATATATGTAATATATGTATATATATATATAATAAAAACAAAAGCTGCAGTACAATTAAAAAGCAATACCTTAGAGGTTTGAGTGGGGCATGAACATTGTCTTCTCCTAGTCTACTTATAAATGCTGTGAAATTTTATATAACAAAAGAGCTTACCTCTACATTGTCAAATCTTTGTGCAACCTTTCTTTGGCATATACTGATTTAAAGAGAAGTTTAGGAAAGTTATATTAATAAGGCCCCTTGGGAGAAAAGTTTGGAAAATTGCCTTGAAATAATAACACATCAGCATTGACGGGAAATGAGTAAATGGTAATCCCAGAGGTAATCCTAATAGTCTCAGCTGGAATGGGAATTGTTAGTAACCATACCCCTCCTTGCTGAATTCTTCACTATTGCTAGATAGGTGGATGAAGTTTAGAAGGCCTGACAAGATTTGTTTGAATCTATGCTTATACAGCATGCTGAGTTTGAAATTTTTATAAAAATGAGTCTAGAGATCACCCGGAAACCATGGGAATAGTTTCCCCCTCCCTTGCCAAAGCAGGCTGCTGTTATTTCTGCCTTGTTGGAATACTTTATGTTCAACCCCTGCTGAACAACTGCAAAATCTTACTGCGGGCTATCATCAGATCTAGATGTCTTAACTAAGCCAGATGTAGCACTCAATTACTATAACTTCTGTTATAACAACTCCATGACTGACTCCACAGTTGGAAACATGTAGTTGAAGTGTTGCAGCTCCCGAATTTTGAAGACAGTAGCAGACAAGCAGTGTGTGCCAGAGTGCTGGGCCTGGGAGTGCTCTAAGCACAACCGCAGTGGTTGTTCGGGTGTTGGGAAGACAAAGGGACAGAAAACTGCTTGTAGGCTGAAGGTGGATATGAGTCCCATGGCTGCGCTAGGATGCTCAGCTGTGTGGCTAATTGCACTAAAAGCAGCAGCTCTGGCTAGTTCAGGGCAGACCAGATTTCAACCCTGCTTCCCATTTTCTGAAGCGTAGGTGTTGTGCCTAGTTCATGATGCCTTGAGGGTTTGCCACTGCCTCCACCTCCCATTAGTATATGTGACTCTCTCACTGCTTTCTAGTAAGCTTGTGCTCTCCTCTCTCTGCCCATCACCTCTGAGACTGCTATGGGGTCCACCTTTAAGCACAAACATGTAAACCAATGAAGGGAATGGTGACCAAAGATATGCTGTATTTCCCTAACTCGTTTTCTTTTCTTCCCGCCCCCCCGCCACCCCCTTTTTTTTATCTTTTGTTCAGCATTTAGTGTATTAAGTCCAAGTTCATTTGGTGCATTAAGTTCAAGTTGCCACCTCCTCAGGGTGATTAAGAGTTGACATGTTTTCCAGATTGACACAGGGTTCCTGTGAGAAAATGGAAATATTTTCCCGTCATTAAGGTCTGCAATATACAGGTTTACACAAGGCAATTGTAAATTTGTCATTTCTCTACCTTTGAAAACCTTCAGAAAGAAATGGAAATAACTGCCTTTTATCATTGTGTATGCATTTTCATATTAGTTGCAGGCTTTTAGTTAATAAACACAGCAAAAAAGCTCTACTGTAACAGTTATTTATTGTTCTCCTTTGATAAAATTTGACCTTCAGGCACAACACCATAACCAATTTCCAACTGAGCATTATCAAACAGAAACAGGTTATTAAGTTCATTAAAAAAAAGGTCATTCCCTGTGTAAACTGGACAATTGAGGAACATGTGCAATGAGTTTTATTTCTTTCAGTTCATTTTCCTTTGAAGTGATGTCTTCACCACATTTTTGCCTACAACCCTCCCTCTTCCTTTCGTTTTGATCTCTTTTCTTACTCAACTGCTCCCACACTCTGGATCTGTTATCCCAGTGACTTGTTCTTCCTTCCTTGTTTCCTGCTGTAGCTGCCACCATTCCCTGTCCCCGCACTGGCCGTTGTAATCCCATGCCTATTACACTGAGTCTCCTTAGTGGACTAGCAGAGCCATTTTGTCTGTACCAGCCCAAGACATAGCCATTCATGGAAGTGTTGTAGGTGCCGCATGAAGGAAGATGCATCAGATCTCTAGGGGTTTTAACTAGTTGCCAGAATAACTCTGGATTCTGCAAATTACAGTGGGGAAAAAAAATGGTGATTTTCAACACCTCTATTACTTGTCCAAATCTGAATTTATTAACAGTAGAGTGAAAGGCATGACACTGGCTCTTAGGCAATCCCTGATTCTGCCAGATTTCAAAGACAAACAATAGAGGTGTTAACATTATTAAAAAATTGATTGCGATAATCTTATAATGGAAAGCATTGGGCAATTTACGTAGGCTGGTGCCAACTTCCACTACAGTAACAGACTCCTCTGTCTCACCATTCTCAGGCACTATAGAATCAAATTCAGGGCAAAGTGTCAATTGCAGTCTGATTTTTATTTCCCTTTCAACTTTTGCTTACTTGAGTGGTCTAATCCTGGGGAGGAGAGGGGGGTGATAGGGATGTGGGGGACAGTTTCAGGTCAGAAGAATGGACACTAGTGGTGCACTTGTAGAGAAAACAGCTTCAAAGGCTGTGTAGGCTGCTTGATGTTTCCCTTTGTGAATGTTTCCTCCTCTCTGGCCTTATTAGGACAGGGTGACCATCATGTTTCTTTGAGATGACATTAATTTGTCTTGCTTTTGCCATGTGAATGAGTTCTCCTCTCATTTATTTCAAAACTTGCCCGGTGTCTCAGAGTACTTCCTGTCAAGTGTAAGACGGAGATGCCTGTCTGGAAAAAATAGGGTTAAGAAAAGAGAATAGAAAAAGTATTCCCGCTATAGCTGAGCATCTCTACATTGAACAAAAAAACCCCCCCATAATACAAATGGTGAATGGCTAGAGTTTCTTTACAGTTTTGTTTAAGGACAAGTTTCACTGGAGAGCTGAATTTGACTGACTATCTTTCAGTTTCTATTTATTAAACTCATCTAGTTTAATGACAGGAAATAAGTAACAAAATTCAGCAGCAGCCGGTGCTTATTTAGGCCAAGTGCATCTGAACAGTCAGGGGCCCAAACCATTACCTTACCAGGAGATTTGTTCTTCTGATTGCTAATACACATTCAAACAAGTAAAATATAAAAGCTTTTATGATAATTTTAAAGCTTTGCTGGGAGGCAATACTAGAAATTGTTAGCCCTTTACAGTCTAATGTAGTGGGATCTGATAGCCATGGCCACTGCCACCAGTAGCAACAGGATGCTGCATGTAAGTTGGTCAGAAAGAGTTTGCAGCCAGGTGGGCAGAGCTGAGTTAGCAATATTTACTACTTCTCATAAATTCCAAGTAAAACATGCACACCTGCTAGGATAATGTCTATAATGGCGATTTTAAGTTTGTTTCCATACTCCTTCATCTGTTGTATGTCATTTCCGAGCTACGATGAGGGGAAAGGAGGAACAGAAGAAGCCAGATGAAGTGAGATATTTTTTTAATTTAAATGTGAAGGTATTGCCTGGAGGTATTTTCAGCTACAACCTGAGGTTTCGGAATAGAAGTTTAATTGATGTGATGTCATAAAATAAATAGAATAAATTTATGAATTGATGGTCTCTCAGTCTGGCTCTCCGTGGGTGGCAGGTATCTGCATTACAAAGACCATCGAGACTGGCACCTCTCTTGGCAGTGTCAGCTAGGAACCTAAGCATTAATTTGGCGTGGGGCTTACACTGCTCTTCAAGGTGGTCTCTCCAGGTGATGGCTTCAGCACCATGTTGTTCACGAGGGGAGGCTTGGGGGAGGAGGGTGGCACAGGAGGCAAAAAGGACTACTGGTACCTAACCAGAACCTGTGGTGCATCATTGAAAACACTCTTCTCCAGTCAATCTGAGATCTGCTACCACCACGACATGAGATTTTAAAATTTCAAGGAAGATATATTTTTGTTTACTTTTAATGTTAGTATGTTTTTCAAGTGCTAAAGGGCCCCTTGTTAAGAAAGTGGTGGTGAGATCAGAAGAGCTCACTCTGCCATATTAAACATGGTCACCATGCTGGAGGACTGTGTTGTCTGCTGTTACTGTGGAATGAGTTAGTCCTGGGAGGGATGGAGACCATCGGGGAATGTAGCAAAGCAAAATATTGAAAGGACCTTGGGGCCACAGGGAAGGAGTGATACCAAGGAAATGCACGGATCTCACAAGAAGGTGGACTGAAGAGAGCTGACAAGTTACTGAAGTTACAGTTAAGCCTTGGAGGGGACAGGTCTTTGTCTAGAAGGACTATTGCCAAAACATATTCTGGAAGTGTAAGATGCAGATGTCTACAGACACAGTTATACAGGTAATAGGGCTTAGTCCCATTTTTGTAATATGAAACTGTCTCTGTGTGGGTGGGGTCATATGTTGTGAAAACTGAAGTGCTGTAACTAAACCCGAATAAGTATTTGCCGTTATGGTATTACATTATTACTCCAAAATAGGGTCTGTAATTCCAACTGTTGTGAATGTAATAGCAGGCTACTTGTGTTCTGCATCACTATGAAGTATCTGCCAATATCTTCAACTCAGATATACAGGGTGAAGTTTGAACCTGCTTTTTTGGTGTTTTTTCTTTTTTTTTTTTTTAATTTTATTTTATTTGGCAGGGAGTGAAATCTACACCTTTAAGGGGAGGGGAATTTTCCAGCAGTACTCCTCATTCTGCTGAGTTTTAGGTTATGGGAATGCTGTGAATTATCACCATCTATTAAGATGGTGAGTGAGGGGAGGGAAACCATGTCCCACTAACCCTTGGTGTTTTAATGAGGGTATGTTTGAAAGAGTCTATGCATGCCATCTTCCCTATGCTGAAAAAAACTGACTTTCAAGCAACACATAGCACAAAAATTTTATGTAGCTCTATTACATTCAGGTTCTGTGCCCAGGCAAGCATGATTGTAGGAGAAAACTTTGTCTGCCCATGTTCATTCATGGATACCTGTGACTATATACATTGTTATTACTAGATATAAACTGTGTCCTAATAGAAATCTTGACCTAAAGAGGTGATGGAGACCGAAGATTTGTCTGGTGTGTACTCACTGTTAAAATAATAAATAAAAAACAATTAAAAAACCCCACCTTATGAAAAATCTCAGAATTAATGACTGAAGAAACACAGTTGTCATAATTATACCAGGTCTGCACTATAGTTTTGCACTTTCTCAACACAACAGGGAATTATAATATTCTATCGAAAGCTGACAAGACCATTTCAACACAGAAGCATGTGCCAGTTGCTAGCTTCATTTATTTTTAGTATGATCAATGTTCCCCACACTTTGAACAAAACAAAATTAGTAGGAGTGGGAGATAGTAAATCCCAGGTCTTAGCTGAACCATTCTCACTTCCTTGTCTCCTTCCCATCACCACAGTTCTTTATATGGTCAATTTGTGAAGAATCCTCTTGAAATGCTAATTGTAACTCTTTTAATATTTACATAATTTGAATAAAATGTATCAAATTGATTCATGGGAAAAGAAAACCAGTATGTGATATTCTTGTTAAATGATTCTATTGCTAAAGTTTTCATGGCTAGGTCAATGGATACATGCAGAGTCTTGATTTTTGTATTTATTTTCTTTTGGAAGAGATTTTTTTTTGAGGTGGAGGAGGAGGTGGAAATATGGTGCCTCTGGCTATGGTCCACCCACATTAAAGTCTGGGAGAATTATTTAATTTATTCCTTTTCACCACACCTCTTCTGAATCCTGCTTTTGTCTTCTCAAGTCTTAATCTTTGCATCAAATAATTGCTCTTGAAACTGCTCTGTTGCCACACTTAAGAATTAATCAATGCATATTTCTTCTAATGTTTGGCATTTACTAAAGTTATACACGTGCATGCATTTGAATGTGTATATGAATATAAATGTATGAAGGAAACCATTTTATAAATAATATATTTAAAATGCACTGAACTGAACTTCTAGCACTGAGAAAGGAATTAATATCTGTGTTGAAAGTCACAGTGAGGGTCTTGCAACACTTGAATCTCAAAAATTGTCTTAAGATAGAATTTAAGTGACATTTAATAAAATAAATATTAGCATTGCGCTAATCAGAACTCACTTTAAACTTTCTGTCAGGTCATATTCTAAGCCAGTACTTTGTCGAAAGGTGTCACAAAATAAATGATTTCTCTTCAACACCATAGAAGGTTAAATGAGGATTCCTCCCCATGACTGGCCTTCATGGGTAAAATCATACATGATACTTATTTGACAGGGAAAACGAAGAAGGTGCCTACATGCCATTTGTATTCTAGACAGAAGCTCTGCTATCAAAGTGGCATTTTGCTTTTCCAGCAGGAAGATTCCGCTTTCCTTGGTTACTGACAAGGACTTTATGTTTCATTTTAACAACCAGATGGTGAAATTCTTTAGTATGTATACTGATTTTAAAAGGATAGGAAACTAATGCACTAGAGAAAAGATCAGTCAGGATCTACAAATAGATAAACATAAACATTAAAACAGACAAGGCCTGAAGCTGTACAGATTCACATCTCGACTGGAACTCTAGTCATACATTCACTTCCCAAGTTTTTCTCTTTCCTTTGCTTTTCCTTCCTCTCCCTGTCTTTTCTCCTCCCACTTTTCCCTCTGTCTAGATTCCTCTCTTTCCTTTCTCCCTTTCCCAGTACTGAGAGGCTAAATATCTTCTCTGAAAAGGTGTGGCCCATTTTGAACCTAGAAGATAAAGCAGAGAATATTTTGTAAGCAAAGAGTTTCACTGCTGTTTATCTGTAGTGCTGAAAAAGTATATAAATATGTGTGCGTGACACAACTTATGACAATAAGAGAGTCCAAAACACTACATTATGGAACAGATCATCTGGAGTGCCATCACTCAATATGTACAAGAAAACTAGGTGTGATCAGGCTTGGTCAGCATACGTTTCTGAAAGGCAGGTTCTGCTTGACTAACCTGATCTCCTACTATGACAAGATGACCATCTAAGTGGATGAGGGAAAGGCTGTGAATGTTGTTTTCCTGGACTTAGTAAAGCTTTGGACACCATTTCCCACAGGATTCTCCTGAAGAAACTCTCTGCTCATGGCTTGGACAGGTAAAAACCTGGATGGATGGAGAAGCCCAAAGCATTGTGATGAATGGAGTTAAATGCAGTTGGTATCTGGTCACAAGTGATGATCCCCAGCGCTCAGTACTGGGGCTAGTTCTGTTTAATGTCTTTATCAATAATCTGGAGAAGGGCACTGAATGCACCGTCAGAAAGTTTGCAGATGACAGCAAGTCAGGCAGGAGTGTTGATCTGCTTGAGGGTAGAAAGACTCTGCAGAGGGATCTGGACAGACTGGATTGATAGGCCACTGGCATGAGGTTCAACAAGGCCAAGTGCCAGGTTGTGCACTTCGGTCACAACCCCATCCAGTGCTACAGGCTTGGGGAAGAGTGGCTGGAAATCTGCCTGGCAGAAAAGGACCTGAAGGTATTGATCTACAGCTGATGAATATGAGCCAGCAGTGTGCCCACGTGGCCAGGAGAGCCAATAGCATCCTGGCCTGTATCAGAAATAGTGTGGTCAACAGGGCCAGGGAAGCGATCATCCCCCTGTGCTTGTCACTGGTGAGACCCCACCTTAAGTACTGTTTTCATTTTTGGGCTCCTCACTACAACAAAGACATTGAAGTGCTCAAGCATATCTAAAGGAAAATGAAGTTGATAAAGGGTCTACAGAACAAGTCTTATGAGGAGTGGCCGAGGGAACTGTGATTGTTTAGTCTGGAGAAAAGGAGGCTGAGGGGAGACAACCCTCTACATTACTGCTCTCTACAACTACCTGAAGGGAGATTGTAACAAGGTGGGTGTTGGTCTGTTTTCCAGTGTTACAAGTGATAGGATTAGAAGAAATGACCTCAAGTTGCATCAGGGGAAGTTTAAACTGGATATTAGGAAAAAATTCTTCACCAAAAAGGTTGTTAAGCATTGGAACAGTCTACCCAGGGAAGTGGTGGAGTCACCACCCCTGGATGCATTTAAAAGCTGTGTAGACATGGCATTCAGGGACCTGATTTAGTGGTGGACTTGGTAGTGCTCGGTTAATGGTTGGACTTAAGGGTCTTTTTCAACCCAAATTCTATTCTATTCTATTCTATTCTATTCTATTCTATTCTATTCTATTCTATTCTATTACAATGTAAAGGCATTAGAGAGGATGTATATTTGATAGCCAAATGCATTGTTGGATAACCAGGAGCAGATTTATTGAGAGTGCAAAAAGATGCGTCCACTACCCTTCAATGTCCTTCTGCATAAGATGCCCATTGTAAGCTATACAATCTAGAAATTAGTAATTTTGCTGTTCCACCAGGTAAGGTTTGCATTCATTCTGAAAACTGTTTACTTTTAATAATAGTTAAGGGACATTAGTAAAATATATACATGTCTATGTGTGAGGGAAAGTGCTGAAGGTCATATACAACTGTCTTTCATTTCATTTCAGAAGATCCTAGAAACTTCAATGTGGTTTTTACTAATTAACTCTTAATGGATTTTTTTTTCCATTCAGTTTAATCCTCAAATATCTTAAATTCATATTTTTTGCCTTCATATACCGCGTATTTCTTTGTAAGATGCCATAGACACATATGACTTCACTGATGTAACTTAAAGAAGTGGGAAAACTAAGTCTTTGCCTTATAGCATGCTATGACAATGGGAACAAGCATCATTCACTTGCGTGTGTTCACATGCATGTGCATAGGCAAGTCCAGATGCACTTTCATCCTCTTCTTTGAAGAGTTTCTGCAAGGATATAGACAGGCATTGTGTGACATTTGTGACTCTAGGGGTG
Source organism: Thinocorus orbignyianus (assembly GCA_013400375.1). Lineage (NCBI taxonomy): Eukaryota > Metazoa > Chordata > Aves > Ciconiiformes > Thinocoridae > Thinocorus > Thinocorus orbignyianus. Next base: position 90,450 of record VXBW01006630.1, on the reverse strand, counting down.
TACAGAGCACCTTGTGAAATATTTATTTTGTAGAGCTGAAAGAATCAGTACTCACAAAATTAGAGATAGCAGGAGTAAAGATAATGAAATCTGGTCCTTGCTAATCACGGTAAAATTTTTTTGGATAAAGAAGGGAAAGGGAACACAAATAAAAAATTGTGGCTCATTGTCCAAGTCAAGTTTTTGTTTCCTCTAGTGGTTTGTCTTAGCAGTTCTTGTTTAAATCCCTACATAGAGGGCACATTAAGTAAAGGTATAATTTAATCTCATTCTGGATTTGAACATTTAATGGAACTTAAATGGATTATGTTGGTCCATTACACAGGCATGCATTTCACCCAAGTTTTGTTGGATCATTTTTGCTGAACTGGAATATAATTTGAAGGGCGTTCAGCAGATTTCTAGAGCCAGTGGGTACTGTTTTGGCTGTGACAAATGTATCATTAATGTGCTACAGACCTACAGTCATATTTGGCTTTTGGATACATAAGGACTAATTAAAAATAACTTGTAAAAATATGGGTATTGCTTTATATAACCGAGAAGAGACTCTGCTCCTGTCAAGCATTGCAACAGCAGTACTCTGTGATCATGGCAGAGACATAAGTATGGTCATTTTAAACTCCAGAAAGTGTCAAAATAAGTCTTACTTTGCAAAGGGAGATCTGGGTCAGTATGGCTTCCATGTGAGGGCTCTGGTCATGTTTTCATTGCAGATTCACTAGCTGAGATGTATCATCTACTGCAATAAATGCTTTCCCAACAATTAAATGTGTTTACATTTGTGGTTACTTTGAAAGTACTATGAAGCCTTTTTATTTAATTAAATTAACATTTATTCTCTTTAGTGAAACATAATGTGCATTCTACCTTTATATTCATTCTTTACCTTAGGCGATTTGGATAACATTGTTAGGTTGTTAGGAAAGATTATCTTCACATAGGATTGTGCTAGGTTTGCGAAATGTATTCTTTCATACCTTTTCAACTCTTGAGTTTTTTTGGTAGAGAATGAATAAAACATATCATCCTGTAGGCTAGAATACATCTAATTGCCACCTATCATATTTCAAGGGAGCTCAATCAAATAAGTTATTTCCTTAAGCATTAAATATGTCGCTTAACCTTTTAATTCCTTAAAACAAATGACCGTACGGTGTGGTATAAATAAACAAAGAAGAAAACTTATTTTTGTATCATACCCTCTACCTTTTCATTTTTCTCTTATAAGAATGTGTTGATAAAGTAATAATAAATGCTCAGACTTTATCAATTAAAAAAAAGGTACATTGTGAACCTAAAAGACTACAAGGAAAAAAAAAAAAAGACTTAATGGATACTTTTACGAGGCAGAATTCAGAATTGTCTAATTTATTGCAGGGTTTTTACCCTTTCTGTATTGTATATTTTCCATTTCCCACCATATAAAGAATAGACTAGCAGTATGGGTTTGCTGTTACTGCTTCTCTTAATCTCAGTCAGAGCAAAATGGACTTACCCATTTCCTCGAATGAATAAAACAAAGTTAATCTATCATTCACACTATGCTTCATTAAGCATACCTCTGTGCAGTGTCAAGGAAGAAACCAACTGTAACAACTGAAACTTAGAGCCCTCTTTTTTTTTTCTTTTTTTTTTTTGGTTTTCAGTCTGNTTTTTTCCCTTTTTTAATTTTGTACATAGCAATACAAGTAACTGCAATACAGAACCGAATTAACAGTGTGTATAGGTATTTCCTAGGGACTGACAATGGGGAGAGCACAATTAAAGCTGTGGCCAGGCATTAGAGCACCCTTTAAAATAAAGGCTTGAAAAGTGGTTTTATCCTCCAGCTTTCTCAGTGCTCAGGTGGCTGTAATACAGATTGAATGGTTAGCATGTTTTAAAGTAATCCAGTTCCCCTTTAAATTTGCCACCGTGAAAGCAGACTTCAAAAAAATCTCTTACCAGTTTTTAAATATTTTGGTGGCTATTTCTTAAGACATGGCTGAAGTCATTGCTATTCTGAATGAGCACAGTATAGTGGTATGGGAAATTTCATAACTGATGCAACTTCACTTTGGTATGTGCAATAAATGGGAATCCAGATAATACATTTCCTGTACTATTAGGTAAATCCTGCTCGGAATCAGATGAATACAGTCTCAAGGATTTGGTATCTTTCCCAGATTTCCTGCTCGTCTTCCTTCACTGACAATGCTACTGCCTCTTGTCAGCCTGTCCATCAAAAAAAAAAGTATAAAAATCTCCACTTCTTTCCACCCCTATGTTCAACATTTGTTGCTACCTCACCTATTTGCATGGCATTTATTTGCAGGCAGAAGAAAAGAAGGGGTGTTTCCTTGTGGCACTGTTTAATTTTGAGGAAAAAGAACAACTTTTGGAACTTAACCAGTTGTTTAACAAAGACACTGTTAAGAGCAAGTACTTTGCTGCAAAATTCCTTTCCACTCAGATACGAGGGCTAAATTCTGCTCCCATGCCCCAACTAACTGTATGAACTGAACCCCAGCTTCTCTCCAAAGAGTCAAAGGGAGAATATCTTTTATCCAAGATGAAATTTCAGGAGAAACACACACAGAGCCAGTAGAGAATTATCTGATGCTATTTATTTTGTTGTTTATGGAAAATGCTGATTTGCATGAAACTACATAAGTTGTAAGGAAAAAACTGAGTCTGGGGAAAAAACTTTCAGAAATAGAGAGAGAAATAGAAAGAGAGATTGGAAGGGCGAGACTCTTTGGACCGCATGGCTTCCACCAGACATAGATGATCCAGACTCAAGAGCTTGATTCGAAGTAGTCAAAGCAGGGATCTGCTCCTGGAACTTGCAGTCACTGTGCGAAATCCATGACCACTGAGCAAGGCAGCTTGTTTTCAAATCATACTGGAGAAATTCCAAGATCTATCCTATTGAACCATGGAACAAGAAAGGAAGTAAAGGAGAAAAGAAGGGAGGGAAGGAAGAGGGAAGACCAATTGATATGAGGGACACATTAGGCCCTCTCAGCCTGTGTTCATAGGAGAGGTTCTCCATCCCTCTAACCATCTTTGTGTCCCTCTGCTGGACCTGCTCCAACAGTTCCATTTCCTCTCTACGTTGAGGACTCCGGAGCTGGACACAGGACTCCAGGTGGGGTCTTAGGAGTGCAGAACAGAGGGGGACAATCGCCTCCCGAGACCTGTTGGTTGCACTTTTTTTGATGTAGCCCAGGATAGGGTTGGCTTTCTGGGCTGCCAGCGCACACTGCCGGCTCATGTTGAGCTTCTCATTCATGAGCACTCCTAAGTCCTTCTCTTCAGGGCTGCTCTCCAGCCATTCACTGCCCAACCTGTATTTGTGCCTGGGATTTCCACATCCCAGGTGCAGGACCTTGCACTTGGCTTGGTTGAACTTCATAATATTTGCATGAACAGCTGATTCACATCACTGGTATTGGCTAAGGTTCAGATAAATTATCTTCATATTTATATTTTTTCCCTATTTTCACCTTTCTCTGAAAATAATCTCAACAAGAGAATGAGGCCAACGTTTTTTCAAGTCTCTGAAAGTATGTACCAGACAGAAAGACTTTAGTAACCTAAGTCCTGCTCGTCAGATATGGAGAGTAAAGACATCAGAGCTTAGAGAATATTTTCTATGATCCTACTTTCATTTTTCTTCTTTAGCTTTGTTTTGTCACTAGAAGTTAGAAGCAATTCAGTATACATTCTTCTCACACTGAAGGTCTAATTTACTCTCATCTCTTCTGTTTTCCCCTCACTTCCTCTCCAACTGTGTGTAAAAAGAAAAAAAACAAACAAACAAACAAAAAAAGAGAGACTAACTAGTTGTCTTGTTGGTCATGAACCATAGTTCATGAATATTTCTTACAGGATTGCGAAATATGTTCAGTTGCATATTGAAATCTGTGGGCACTAACTAGTTGCAGAGTGTAATTACTACACAGATACCTCGATATAGTCTGTACTTTCAAAGCTGGGATTGCACTGTATAAAGAAAATAAAATAACAGAGCTCTTTAAGGCTAGGCTATTTTTGGATATTTTTAGAGGAATTTTACTTACATTGGTCTTGGTCTTTAATTAGTTTTATTTTGGGCCCTTATGTAGCTAGAAGCAACAGTTGTGTGTTTCACTGGGATGCTGGGAAATTCCCTCTTCCAAAAGATATAAAGTTCCCTTATCTAACCCTGGAGGGCTTGAATTTATCAAACTTTAAGATAATTAAATGTTTATATGTATATATATGTGTACATGTAGGTACAAAAGCTATGGCCTGTGACAGAACCTTGCCCAAGCTGAGCCTCCTGCAAGAATATCAGAGTATTTTGTGGTTTCCATCTCCTGTATTAAGGAAGGTGGATTAGCATGTTGGGAACAAATTTTGTGGCTGAAATTAAATTAAGGTATCTATTGCAACACTTTTCAAAATAAAGGATAAAATTATTGGGAATATTTTCTGAAGAATGAAATAAAATTGGCATTTAAAAGAATCACAGAGGTGCTATAGATAATAGGTTACAGAGTGGAAATAAGTCAATAATAATCTAATTGCAAAAAAAGGCAAAAGTTGTACTAGGTTATGTGGACCAATGTGTTACATCTGCTTTCTTTGGCTTTGCATCAGCAGAGAAAGTCAACAGGACAGCAGCAAAAAAATGATTGGAGGTTTAGAGAAACTGTCATGTAAAGAAAAATTGAATGAATTGTGGATGAATTGTGGAACCCCCAAAAAATTGAGGTAACTCATGTAGATGTATGAAAAGAACGCTGCCAAGACAGAGGGAATAATTTATTTTCTTATGTCTATGATGGATAGGACTAAAAGTAATAGGCCGAACTGGAGGGAGAAGTGTGTAATCTGGGTACTAGGAGAAATCTTTCCAATATTAAGAAGAGTTGCTTGTGGAGTTGCTTACGGACTATGAGAAGAAACCTCAGTCAAGTTCTCTGGTTTTGTCTTGGGCGGCAGGATAGATTATATAACCCCATGAAGCCTCTTCCAGGATTATTTTTGTATGATTTTACTAACATTTTGATGTGTACTCTGCTGACAATTTTTTCGGAGTGCCTTATAGTGAATTTGTCCCAGGTAGTGAAAAGGGCCTATGACTGGCTAATTATTAACATGCCAGAACTACACAAATTTCCATCACAGACCTATTGCATTTTCTTTAGTGAAGACTCAGTGTACTTGAAGACAGTATAGAATGGTTTTAATATATGTCCTTATTCAGGTTGCAAAAACAAGAGGGGAAGTCAGCTAAGACGCTGTCTTAATATTAAAACTTTGGCTAAAGTATAGTCAGATAGTTTATAGCTATAATACAGTGTTCCTGTGCATCTAACCATGCATAAGGGTTTCCATTGTCTTCACTGATGCTCCCCTAAGCTTCAGCTGTTAAGCTTTGTGATACAACTGTCTGTAAATATGTCTCCATGCAGGCATGGTTTGGTTAACACTCAGTAATTTGATAGTAACAGGCTCTTTTTTCTCACCTGTGGGACATGAATATTGTCCCTACAGCTCAAGATATTGTCATACCTGCTTTTTGGCCCCAGTTGGGACTCAAGATTGTGAGATTGCTTGAGGTGGAATGACAGAAAAATATAAAGGAGAAATATTACCTTTTCATTTTATTTAATGGAAAACATCCAAAAGTGTTCCTTTGGGAGACAGCATTGAAATAGCTGGTTTTGCCTAATGAGTTTCTAGGACTGAAAAATAAGTGTGCATAGCTTCAACTCTTGAACTTCAGAATCAAGGAGGGATACTAAAACCTCTTTGTTTCCTAAATCTTTAGTGTGAGAATGCCCTTCTGGTATGATGCCTTAATGGAGTCCCACATTATTTTCAGACCAGAAGTTACAAGTGTAGATGGCCTGGGTACCTAAGATCCAGACTGCAAAAAAGTTACTCATTCACTGGTTCACCGAGAGTGTCCAGATCTGTGTGCTAGAGTGTTTTAAATACAGTCAATAATAGGAAATACATGACTGCTAGGGCTAGATAGAATTCAAATAGCTAGAGCGACTTGCATCACACATGCTAAATTCTTTGGAGATACAGGTGACATGTAAATGCCCTGTTCTGCCTATATACACATATATTTCTTGCCTTCTTTGAAAGCTACACCGGGTTTATCTACGTGGTATTTTCCAAGCTGACGAGAGTCTGCTTGGGCCTCTGTGTGAGCCACCATGAAGCTTCCGTTAGCTCAGCTGGGAGAGAAGCGTTATTAGCTTTGGCACAGCAATGTTAGCTCCAGCTCAGCACTGACCACATTCTGGTCACTGACTGCTTCTGGTCTGGGCAACTCAGAGAGCAAGCAGGCTGGGCTGGCAGTTGGTCAAGGCACATGCAACCCTGGCTCTTGTCTGCATACTAAATGTCATGTCTGCATTCCCACCATGTTAGGCTAGGGCACTGGGGAAAAAAAAAAAAAGAAAAGAAAAAAAAAAAAAGGATTGCTCAAAGGCTTAAAGAAATGGTTGACTCTAAAGCTCACTATGAAAAGGCACAGAAGGTAAACGTATGGTTTCACAGTTTGAGTAATAGTTTACTGAGGAGTACCTAAAAGATAGGGTGAATTTGTGTAACTACAAGCTTACCCTTCAGATCTTGCCCTCCTTCACTTGAAAAGATTTCCTCAGAGGGGAAAGATCTGAGTTTGGTACAAAAGCAATTGTTCATTGTGTGGTTTCTTTATTGTCTGTTGGCATGAATCAGAGCCAAGCTTCCTCAGGTTTGCTGGGCTACCAATGACTATGCTATTGTGCTTTCACCAGTCAAGGAGGATTTTCATAACTCTTGGTGTGCTAGATATCTATGTGTGAAATCCGATTTTAATCTGCCTCTATAAACATAGTAACATATCTCCAGCTAGCCCTTAGGGCATTAATGCCTGAGGTAACGTCTGGATTTGATGCCCCTCCCCGCTATTGCTCCTTGCTTCCTCTTTCACACAAAAGCTTCTTGGCTCAGCAACGAGTCTAGTCCCTCCTCCTTCAGGAGATTTTTTTATTCCTGAGCAAGCTTCCATTTCTTTTTGCTTGTATGCAGTGAATGCCACCAGTGCACCTGCAGAAGGAGCAGATGTAAATTTTTCTGGTGTGACCTTGTAGACCCACCGCAGCACATCTATGAGAGAAGAGCGAGCCTTTAGGGTACCTCATAAGATTCCAGTATACTAAGAAATAGTGCTCTGCCTAGACTAAAGCTGCTTTTGAATCAAGTTTCATGTCCATAAAAGGCTTGATCAACTCTATGAAAACAGTATAAATATGCCAATTGGCATTAAGGAGTCTGATATTTGGCAAAGCTAATCGCAGTGAGAAGACAGAGTAACTTCACCATCGTTGGTCTAATAGGTCTAATATATCCCCGAGGTAGCACCTGTTGGTAAGGACTGGTTTTTGAAAAGCCAGCTCCAAGGACAGTAGTACAGCTGGATCTGATGGTATCAACCCTCTGTTGATTCCTGTGAGGAGTAAGAAGCCTGCTCACACATCTTATTTCGACTGAGATATATTCCATTTTATTTTCTGTCTCTTATCAAACTCAAAGGCAAGCATATGGACAGTCAAACTCCACTTCCAGATGATGAAAAAAAGTGGATCTCTAAGCAATTCTGGTCATTTTGTACTACATATTTCTGGGTTTGGCCAATACACAGGTGGTATTGCTATATTACATTACCCAGCTTGCAAGCCTAGCTCTTTAATTACTGCTGTACCCGCACAAGCATCAGGCTCTATAAATCTAAAAGGTGGTGACTGATTCTTGGGCACATCATGCTAATTAAGTGCACGATCTTCTTCTAGGGAGAGGTTAGATTTTTTTTCTAACGAATCTAGTTCATTCTTCTGTCGTAACAGACAGTGCCCAGTCTTGCACACATATGTTGTAACACCTTATCATCACCCTCTCATTAATGTATGAAAATCATAGAATGTAGAAAGGTTTATCGGGCTTCTGTTGTGTGACTGAATGCTGACAAGCAGAAGTGCATTTCATCACCATTCCTTAGGGAGGGCAGCAGAGAGGAGCTGCTTTTGAGATCATTGAATTTAGGCCACCCCTCCAGACATAAAATCTTCTCTGTTTTCCATCAGAAAGCCTGTAGAAGTTTAACTTTTTCAATTAATAACTGCATGTTGGAAACATAGTCAGCGAAGTGCAGCATATAAGAACCAAAGGTTTGGTGCTGCTGGGTTGTATTTACCCACAACAAAAACCCACAACACTGCATTATGAGCCATGGAGGGGTTTAAATTTCTTTCAGGAGTAAGATACAGTGAAGATAATTGCTAGACATCTTTAAGTCCTCTTGAGGTAGTGTTTCCTGCTTGGCTAAAGTTAGGAAAGCTACAAGTTTGCATACATGTATAATTGCAAGAGGATGGTAGTTGAAGACCTACCATACATAAAAAAATAGCTTTTGCAGCTGATGAGGGATCTAGTCTCTTTCTCATTGAAGTCTGCAGAATTCCCCACTGATCTGAGTGGAAGCAGAGTTTGGCTCTAACTTCTAAAGCAAGACTGAGACATTTAAGAACCACAAGATCACTTGGTATAACACACTCTTTATTATAATAATTATTGTGTTGCTTAATGGCAACTGAATGGTATTGACTCTTACAAAATGTGTTTTACTTTGGAAATGTTTATATTGTCATCCAGAAAGGGGCTTGCAACAGCCTTTAGAATTTCTTAGACTTAGCAGTACTTTAATATGCAGCTTCCGCGTATAAAACTAAGCGTAATTGTACTCATTATAAAACAATGCACACATTATTGTAAATTTAATTGTACAATAACAAAAAAGTTTCATGTAGCCACTTTCATCACACCTTGTTTCAAAGAAGAAGAAAAAAAAAAGAGGTAAAACAATACAAATGTCATCTTTAAGCACACATAGGATGTTTTATGTAAATTAAGCAGATCTTCAGAGTGGAAATTCCTGAACCTGAACTCCATAGCTGTGGTCTACAATAGCTGTGTAAATGAAAAGAGCCATCTAATCACAGAATCACAGCATGGTTTGGATTGGAAGGGACCTTAAAGACTACCTAGTTCCAACCCCCCTGCCATGGGCAGGGACAACTCCTACTAGACCAGGTGGAAGCTGCATCTAGCCTGGTCTTGAACACTTCCAGGGATGGGGCGTCCACAACTTCCATCCTGGGTGGTCACTCACAACATGAAGTGGGAGCAAGACTTCAGATACATGAAACACCGTATAAGACTGACCTAGGAGCAAATTAATCTGTTCTACTTCTCAAGTAACTAGTAGCAACTACAAAAGTGGTTTTCATAGAAGGGACTTTTACGGAGCACGTGACCTTAACTTGCTGGTGATTTCATCATTCTATGTATTCCACAGATTTGTGGAATTACTTACTGCAATTCATTAAAGAATTTAACCACTGCTGAGTGAGATAAACCTGTGAATCCCCAAGGCTGCATGTGTTATTTAGGGAAAGTTATTAAAATGTGTCTTAACTAAATTTGCAAAGATATCATGGCCTTTCTTATGAAATCCAAGGAGATGTCCTTATTAAGGAATTGTAACATGGACTGCTGAGTTCACAGTAGTCATTTTCACTATATCCTATACACCCACTCTACTGAGAATTAAAATAATTTAGAAGTCTTAGGAAACTTTCCTTACTCTTATTATTTAAGTTGTGGACATCCACACTAATAAAGTGTGAAGTCAAATGCAATCACACCCACCTACCCACCCCCTCCTGAACTGAGAAAGAGAGGATCCCATTTATTATTTGAATTTGAAGTATATGAAAACTAGGATCTCAGGAGTCCATCTCTTTTGGAAACTCAGTGCAGGACTGGCTGAGGTAACTGTGCCTGCCACTAGTGGCTGGTCCCTGTGACATCAAGGACCTGCCAGGCAGGGGATGCCTCTAGAGACTGTGCGCTTTCTCTTAGGGGAAATAAGTTGGTTTTGAGGAAATCAGTTTTCACAGAAAAAAGACCAACAAGCACAAATTCAGGTCTAACTGCACAATTGAAAATACATTAAAAATATTTATGTTTATCATTTTTCTTTCAAACATGAAGTAAATAATTAATATTCAAGCTCTATGTGACTGAGAAGGAGAAAGACAGTATCCTCTGGGATGATTTTATTATCTGGCAGATACTTAAAATGCTACATATGTTGTGGTGTGATTAACATGAAGTAGAACCATAGCTCTTCCTTCCCTTATCCGTTGTTAGGACTTGCAAGAAGGCATGTCTGAAAGAATTACACCGATGGTAGAGCTAAATGTTGCGTTTGTCAATTATGTGTTCTCTAAGCACATTGTCTAAGCTAGGGATGACAATGGGAATCAAATATTTTTCTCCAGTTTTATTCAAGTAATAAAGAGTCCAGAACGTGGCAAGCATTTTTCAAACCAGGAGGAAGCAAGAAACTCTGGCATGACCAGTGCGACCAACCTGCTTCTGAACATCATAGCAATGGAGAAGCTTACGGAAATTTGCTGGAGGGAGGAAGAAGAAAGAGAGGAAGGGCTCCAGAGGAGATGTAGAGCCAAGTTATGGAGTCATGACAAAAAGGTAGAGGCAAGTCCACCAGCACATACAAGACCTGTTGCAAAATCCTTTCTTGAGCAGAGTTACATCTACTGAACAGCCCAAGTACCCAGGGGCTCTGCCAGTAAAGAATGTCTCCAAAGCACTCAGACTTCCATTATTTGTGCAGCTTGGACATGTTTGCACTATCATTGTGCACGTTACAGAGAAAAAGGAAACAGGTCACTGTGATCCTATCAGTGTTCTCCATGCTGATCAAGTAGGAAGTCGCAGCTACCCTTGAAGATTCCACAGGTGTACTCAGAGGTCAGAAGCTGACCAAGCTGCACTACTTACTGGTGTCAGGAATGTCACAGTAATACCACAAACAAAAAGCAGAGAGGGACTGGCAGACGTGTAGGTACCTCTCACCACATGTCTCAAACATGATACTGACAGTGGGGGCTGGATTATCTTGTAAAATAGCTATTATATTTTAGGGGGTGGAGAGGGGGAAATGCCATATAAAAGGCAAGCCAACCTGCTGTAGTTGAGAAGCATTGATTGTTGAGATGGATAGACTGACTCTGAAGTAACATAGCGTCATCAGAATAGCTAAAATTAATTGGGGACCCTTCTAACATGCATCAAATGGGAATTATTTAAGGTTACTGCAGAGCTGAATGCGTTGAATAGCAGGATGCTCTCTTGATGAACAGACATTCACAGGCAGTTCTGCCAGGATGTGACCACTAAGACTTCCATAATGATTACAATAAAATGAACTGGCAATGCCCAGCAACCATATCTCTTATCTGTATGAGCATACCTGTGGGGTTATATCCATATACTAGATATTTAACCACAACCACTGGGACACAGTAGATGTCAGCTTGGTGGTAGCACCTTGAACAGTCTAGTTATGCTTTTGGCATATGAGAGAATGGCCTTCTTGGAAGGGGCCACGGCAGCACAGTTTTTGAGATATTTATACCCTTGTTTGAGACTCTGTGTAACTTCTACCTTCTTTGGCTTTCTCAGTACCAGTGTCCTGTTGCAGCATGCTGAGGCAACAAGCAGTGTGAACGCTGAAGGACAGCACTGCATGGGACTTCTTATAAAGGGCTATGCAGTAGATCTAGCAGCTGAAGACAAAGTAGACGACTAGGTATGTGTGCCAGAAGATCAGCGCTCAGTGTATTGCAAGAACTTACAGGTAGTACGTACCACCAAGGGAAACTCAGCTTTGACACAGTCAAAAGCTCATGCATGAGGCTCACTGAGGGAGAGGAGGTCACCAGAGGCAGACTGGAAATATTCACTAAGGCAATTCTAACAGATCAGATGCAATCATTATGGTCCAGAAATCAAAAACCATGCTGATAAATTGTTGATAGATTGTTGGGTTGGGTAATTTGTTTTGTGGGGTTCGGGGGTTTATTGGGGTTTTTTTTGGTGTGTGTGTGGTTGGACTCAATGATCTCAGAGGTCCCTTCCAACTACAAAGATTCTGTGATTCTGTAAATCAGGTGGTTCAGAGACAAGCCAGGAGACTGATGAACAGCAAATAGAAACAATCTCATATTGCTTAGTTTAACAAGAAGAGTAATATGGAAAGACCTGTTAGCAGATCATACATACCCACACGGAGAGAAGAAATTTGCTAATAGAGAGAACATGCTCCTGAAGATAGCATTTTAATGTGATGAACCTGAATATAAATGAAGTTTTGAAACTGAGTGTGAATTTTAGAAGAAGTATATCAAAGACTTCTGCAGATGAAATTGTGTAAATCATCAGATAACAATTAGTAAGAAGTCCTTACAAAGAGGAAGCAAGCTGGATATTGCTCTCTCCTTCCTCATTTCACACGGCTATTTGAAATATCAATATTATATCTGTGTTCTTATCAGCCTCTGAAGTTCAATACAAAGTAGTGGAATCTGCTTCCTAAACTTGTCCAAAGATTTACGGTCTTATTAACTTCACATAAGCAGTCCCACTAATGGAGGAGAATGCCTTTTCCAGATATGTTTCCTTCAGTACATCCCCTGTAGTAAATTTAAGTCTCTTCTCCAAAAAATTTATAATTTATAGAAGAGGTTGATTGCTTTACAGTATGAAACTGAAAGCTACATTTCATAAAAAAAAAAGTTGGCTTTTCTGGGAATAGGTCTGTTACAGTTATAAATCATAAAAAGCCATAGTAGTATTGATCTACTCTAACAGCTGTTAGGTTTTACAGTGTTTACAGGTAACATTTACCAGTGACTAAACCAGAGAATTTTATAATGCCCCTGTTTTCACTTATCTGATTGATAACTTGAACTTTTTCAGTAGTCAGAACTGTTTCAAAAGGCTTAGTTTTATTAACAGTGAAGAATTATACTCCTAGATGACATGTGATAGGCTTTTCCATCAGAATAACATTTATTAATCTTAAGAATGGTCCAAGTAGAATCAAGATAAATTCTTATGGTCCATATCTTATTCACAGACTACTGAGACATGACACGAAACACATTGTAAAATTGTCTTGTTTATTAGAAGAAGATTTGATCATACAATTGCATTTATCAAGTATTTTCTTTGGAGAGACCTGTTAACTTGAATGGCAAAGCCACTTTTCTTTTTCCCCATGGAGACATATCAAGAGCACTTGACCACCTGCATAGATCTGATTGCAGGACTTGGTTTAGCTACTTATATCTGCATTTTTCTAAATTAAAGACTTGTTATTTCACTTTCCAGAGTTTTCAAACTCCTGTCAATTACACAACCAGGTGATAGGTATATCAGCCTGTAATCACTTTAGACCAGTTACATGACTTCCCCAGTTAAAGAAAAAAAGGCTTTGTAGGTAGGGAGGGAGGAAGTAAATATTTTTACCATCCCTATAAAAAGTCTGAGGAATTATCATCTGGGACATAATCACAAACAAGTGCTAGTTTTCCCCTTGGGAATTCAAATTGATTAATGCTGACACATAAAATCAAGTGGTGTGACTATTACCATTTGTGTTGTACTATGTGGAGAGGATTATATATTATATGGGATTCTATTATATATTTCTGTTGTCCTGTATGTGCTTAAAGCAGAAGAAAGAATTGCAGCCTTTTCAGCTAGTTAATCCATGCCAGTCAATCTGTTGATTCTTCAATTTATATTTTTCTTGTTCCACAACAATAAGTATAATTACTGGAGCAAATTGTGGCTGGTACAGATGGCAGTTACTACACACTGGGCTTAATATAAAGAAAAAACCCATGCAGATGAAAAGTAATGCCAAAGTAATTCAACCTAAGAAGTATACAAGTAAATACTTCACAATCTTTTCCCTTTGACCTAATTCCGATTCAGATTGCCTCCCTATGCGAGACTGTACTTGTACCAAACAAACAAAATCCTTGCCATATGCAATAAACACACTGAAAAAAAATCTACCTCAACTAAAGGAACTGAGAGTATGCTGAAAGCTATTTCACTAAATAAATAATGTCTCAATTACGCCTATTAGCATCAAAGTAGAAAGCAAATTACTAGGCAATTTTAAAAACAATCCTAACCCGTTACTTTGTTGTCCATTTAGCAAGAAAAACAAGCAGCACCTTTACAAAAGACATTTAGTGTACAAAAGTATTTTGCCTGCTATAATTTCTTCAAAATACAGGATTTTAGTAGGCAACATTGCCAAATTACGAATTTAGCTCCCTTCACTTCTCTATTCTGTTTGTCTGCCTACTACTTGTCTGTCTCCCTGTCATCTTTTATTTTACCTTTGAGCTACACTCAAGATCCACTGAAATTTAAATTGGAAAAAAAAATGGTATCTCTTCAGAAGAGCTGAGTGCATTCAAGCAAGCTGAATGAGCCTTCCTTACCCCAAAGATATGGAAAAAAGAAACTTGGAAATGGTCATGCAGTCAGGATTTCTAGCCGGGAGCTTTTGAAATGCTAGGCAAACAAATGCAATATCTAATGCCAGAACTGATGTTGCATCACAACTCATTGGGAAGCTATTTAGTGGTGGGGTTTTTTCACTGTATTTGTTGTTAGAAGAGTGGTATTTACTGATGTGTCTTCATGCATGCAAGCACACATAGACTCATCCTTTTTTTATTACCCTAATATTTCTATCGTTGAGAGTATGATTGAAAATTTCCTGGAAGGATAAATCTGGACTTAGGGAGGTGCCTTTTGTGGGTTCCAAAAATGTCAGTTTACATTTGGTTGATTTATAATTGTGGAACAGGCATTTTTCAGCCCACAGTTTGAATAGTATAGGAGGTTTGGGTTTTGGGGTTTTTTTTAGGGAGGGGATTGGAAACATGTTAAAACCTTTCTGTGATACATTCAGTAGCACTAAGCATACCCTACTGTGGTGTTTCACATCCCCATCTTAGCAGAGTCCAGACTCTGTGGCTACGTGAAAAATGACCCCTCCATTTCCTTTCTGTGTGTATGCACTCAGAGCGCCGACAAGTATTCAGCAGTAGAGATGACACTGAGTTTCCATCCTGTTGTCCGAGTGGAAGAGTAATGAGACAAGTAGGCTGTGCTGGCACTTGGGCTCAGAAACCTTTTAAGATGTTAGCGGTGCTGCCTGCCTATCTCACCTCAGTGAGCGGAGAGGTGAGAATGAGAATTTTATAGATGCATCTTCTGAGAAAAAAAAAACAAACAACCAAAACCTTTTTGCTGTGGTACTTTGCCCAGGGAGAAAAGAGCAGCTGTTTGAAGGTGCTGAGAAGTATGGAATGGTAGAAATAGTCCCAGAAGAGGTAGGTTAGTAGGGAAAGGCCAGATGAGGTGTTCAGAAGCACATAATAAATTGTGAAGCCATGTAATAAATATTATTTAGTGCATGGTTCTGCAGTTTATCTTATGATTCTAAGCTTACCGTGAGGATAACACCATCCATATATTTATGCATATGCTTTATATAATATTCACATAGACACATAAAATACTTATGTAAATAAGACCCTATTTATGTATAAGTACCCTGCTGGTTTTGAAATACTGCTGACTTTCTTGGTGTTATTAGTATAAAGATAGCAGTGGAATGAATAAATGTTCCTCGGCAGTGGAATAGCTTCATCTTTGGCTGTTTACAACTTTCGCACACTTGTATAAACCAGCTGGTATCAAGTTTAAAAGGAAATCGTATCAGTGACTGAGAAAAATCAAAACAGATGCTCATTACATTTGTCTAAGATAAAATTAACTGAACCTGTCATATTTTGCGGGCAATTCTTCCAACATCTGCAGAACAAAGCAAATACACTTAATTCACCACAGCCTTTAGTTTATAGGTCAGTTATGGCCTCTCAGGGCTATTGTGTTTGTGTTTAAAAAGCTTAAAGTAAGTTTGAAAACAAAGAAGCTGGAAATGTTTATTTTTGTGGCCTGATATAATCATCCTTCCTGAGTTTCAGTTATTCTAATTTAAGGTTTACACTTGGATGGAATAACCAGACTCGGTACAAATAATTCATATGCAGCTGGATGGGGAAAGGGACCTCATGCAGGGAATTAATGAATTTAACTGTTACCTCCTGAGACTGGAGAGGAATCTCTGCCTTAAATAGATCTGTCCCAGAAGAAAGACATGCCTATGTGTGTCCGAAGAAGGCATCTGTCTTCATTGCTGTGCGTTTTGACTTGATTGATGAAATTTATATTTCTGCCATACAGGAGGAAGGTCACAATGCTGCTGTTAGTTATTCTTTATGTCTCAAATTTTCTAAGCAATAGAATAGCTCAAATGTTTATTTTTCGCTAGGTATTTAACCACTTCCTCCTACCTCCATACCAAATTTAGGGAGGTATAGCTGTGGTTGAATTCCCACAGGGAACTCAAAAACACTGGGATGAAACAACAAAAGGTGAAACCTTGAATTCAGTGGGGCTTTTCATACAGCCTCCCATAGCAGACTTACTCAACTGCAGAAGAAGGGACTGGATATATAGATTAGAAGCTGTGTCAAAATCTGCCTGGACTGTTGCTCTCAAAGAACAGTGATAGGAGGTTTGAAGATCAGCCAGTGGCTAGTTACTGGGACTGATATTGTTCCAAATCTACGTCAACAACCGTCAACATCCGACAGGATGGAGTGTGTCCGCAGAAAGTCCATATTTGATGGCACCAAACTGGAGGAGTGAGTGGAGGGGAGGGATGCCACCCAGCGCCATGTCAACAGGATGGAGAAAATGGCAGAAAGAAACCCAATGAAACAAAGACAGAGACTTGCACAAGGAACAGTATAACTCCAGGCCTCAGTGCAGGTTGGGACTCACTGGCTGGAAAGCTACTCCACAGAAAAGTTCTCAGATGTCCTGCCGGTGAATAAATTAAACCACAGTCAACAGTGTGTCCTTGTGGTGGTGAAGCCCAAATACAACCAGGACTGTATTAGTAAGAGCATTTCTAGTGTGTCAACAGAAGTCATTCCTCTGTTTTGCCCTGTGAGGCTGCTTCTGCAGTACTATGTCCTGTTATGGGCTTCTCATGCAAGAAAAATATTGGCATATTGCAGTTAGTCCATGGAGCACATGATGCATGAGAGGGACTATGAGAGCTGGAATTTTTCACCTTGGAAAAGAAAAGCCTAAGTGGAAGATGGGAGGGAATCTCATCTTTGCCTTCAAATACCCAAAGGAGGATTATAGAGAAAACAAAACTACACTCTTAAATTCATGCAGTGAAATGCAGCAGATTTCAGCAAAGGAAATTCTGGTTAGATACAAGAAGAATGTACTCACTTAGGAGAGGCACATCACTGGAAAAGGTACCCACAGAGGCTGTTTGATTTCCTAAATTTTTAAAACTCATTCAAATGAGGCCCTGAGCAACTAGCTTCAAATCTAGCTTCAGATAAGGCCCTGCTTTGAGCAGGAGATGAGTCTGCAGACTTCCAGAGGTTCTTTCCAACCTCAACTGTCCTATTTTTCTATGAAGTGGCTGTAGGTTACACAGTTCTTTGAACATTTCCTTATGTCCTCTTCTTCACATCTCCCAAATTTGGAATCTTCCTTTGTTCCCTCTCTCACAACTGAAACAACCTTACATTTAGAGAAGGCAAATACATATCAAGAGATTAGAAGTCAGTCACCATTCACATCCTAGAAATGGGACTTATATCTTTGACCTTACTCACAAATTTCTCACTAGTCATAGACTGTTACTAGATCAACACTTCACCTAGTCCTACATAGGTTTTCCTTAATTTCTTTTTTCCAAACAATAATTCTCTTGAATCGGCAGTCACATGGACCAGATTGTGCCTGGTTGTTTTGGGGGAAGGAAAGAGGTTGTTGTAAAGGATATAATCAATGCAAGACTGTTTTGTGAGTAGTTAATATCCTTGGGGAAAGCCAGAGAGGGTCAGAAGAGAGGTGGCTCTGATCAGATTTGTCTTTTGAGTCAGTTTGTGGAGCTATTCCCATTAGTTTGACAAACAGGCTGCCCACAATGAACAGTCAGAGCAGTGAACTTGCATTCCCATGTGTGCCTGAAAACTTGGGAAGGAATCCCCCTCCTGTGCTAGTAAGGCAGTACCTAATCAAGTCCTCTGAACAACTTTTGCTGTTATTGTCCACAATTCCTTTCACTGTGCCATCTTTTGTGGGAATTTCAAGGAATTACGTATGTGTTTATATTGTAGAAGCTGAAAATTTAACTTGCTGCTGGATCTCCTCTTTTTACCATACTGAATCTCTGTGGCTGAGTAGTACCACCAATTGGCAGAGGTTTTCAAGAGCAGGACCTACCCATAAACCTTCAACATATGTGAAACCAAATGGACCTTTAAGGACTTTTAATTTGAAAGAAATATCAATGATTAAGAAAAAATATTTGGCATGAGGTAGATTTTTAGTATGAAATAAGTATAAATGAAATAATTCTTTAAGTACAGCCTATGCTAGGAATGGGATATTGTTCCAGTTTTATGGTACTGTTAGTTTTGAAACAGAATGGTTGGGGTTTATTAAACACATAGGCCTTTGGGGCCCTTTTCTGGTAATTAGACACATAACTTAAATCCATAAAGTGCTTTCTTGGAACCACTGCTGCTAAAGGGGTGACACAATTTACTTTTCTCCTTGGCATGAGTTCTTGAAACAATACATACCATTTTATTTCAGGATGTATAAACTACACGTTATTGTCAACAGTAGAAACAATTAGGACTGGACTTGCTTATTCATGTTAACCCATAATATAATTATAAATTGAGTTGAGGTTAAAGCTAAGAATACTGAAAAAAAAATAATTTTATACGGAGTCTATAATGAATACTGCTGAAAAAAACCTCTGCAGAGAGTCAATAGAAAGATTTAATAGGGAAAGAAAAATTTATGTTTACAATCAGAAATACCAGGTTTGCTATATACTATGATTTGACAGGGAATGGAAGAATATCAGTTTTTTACGAGAGAGAAGAACATCTTCTGTTAACAAAGTTGTAGTTAGTCCTACTAATCAAAAGCTTTTACCACAGCTTCTGGAGCTATATGTCAGCCCTGACTTCCCCCTGTTGGAATGAACATAAAGGAACAGTTTTTCAAGACTGAGTATGCCTCACTTCTCTCTGAAGCTATGTGAGTAGAAGATCACGTTTCAAGATAAAGTCAGGAGGATTTTCCAATGTTACCTTTTTGAACCAGCATTTTCATTAACTCTGAATTGTACCTTGTAAATGGCAATGCTCAAGTTCATGTTCCATCTAAGTGCAAGACGGATCTAAGTAGTTGCAGATCTGTTACACTAGTGTTCGGCCATTACTTACTGTAAACAGCTTGACTTTTCTTACCCAAGGCAGGTGAATAAAGGCAGACGAAGAAAGGCAGACGTCTGATTCAATTCACTTTTCTAGCTCATAAAACCATTGCAAAGACACTGAGTACTGCAAGCTTGAAGAAGAGACAAGATTTGAACAATCTGATTTAGAATACCAATCTAATTTAAAAAACAGCAGTGGGATCAGGAATTCAAGGAGGAAAGTAATCTAAAACAGCCTTTAAAGGCACCTGTTAAAATCCATAATAAGGAATTATTATGTTTATCAAAAGACCAGAGAGCTTTCACCTCTGTTTTGGTACTTCCTTTCTCATATCAAGCACTGCTTCACAACTATTTGGGAGCCCACAAGTAGTTATTCAAGTTCTAGTACAAGGTTGTCTGTACCACAAATAAAATGACCCATGCTGTAATCTGATAATTTCTCCATGGGAGCTTCAGAGTAAACAACAATTTAATGAGGACGGGAAAAAAATTACTCTTTTACTCTTTCATTGTGGTCTGTCTTGGCAAATTTCAGGTCCATTGTCAAAATAATGGTGAGGAAGTGTGTACTTCCACTCCCCATGTCACATGGCTCCAGTGAAAAATATATATGTTCACTGTTGGGGCTTTCAGATTGTTTTCTTTCACTGGGAATCAGCTTCATTTTCTTTTTAGAGAAAATCATGGAAATATCAGTGCTTAAATTGCCAACCTCTGCTCCCTAAAGTAGGTAGTATTGCTGAAAGAATCTCTCTCAGGCACTCTGAGGCACAGTCCCACTGCTTCTCTGCTCAAGAGATATCTGTCAAGCAATAAAACCAGCCTGGGCCCATGCCAGAGTGCTTCAACCCATTGTTAATGAAAAGCCTTCTGCCACTGAAATGGAGTGCTTTTCCAAGGCTCCTGGCAAACACTGAAGAACTGATTTGAAATGTTAAAACCCTTGCATACAGGTGTCATCCGAAAGGAAGACATCAGAAATAACTCTTTAATTCACAATATTTAGAGTCAGAGTCAATGCAGAAATAAGAAAGAAAAAAAATGAAGCAGGAATCAGAAAGCACCTAAATCTGGTGTCAAAAGACAAAATCTGAAAGCATGTGAGGAGCCAAAAGCTACAGATGAAGGCTTGAGGCACCAGCTAGCTAGGGAGCAATGTGGGCTGCTCCGAATATTACCTGTGGTTAGGTTGTGGTTACCAGACCTCAAGCTGAAAAGAGCAGTTCTTTGATCCTGGCCAATGAACCCCAGCTAGTGAGAACTGAGACCATACTCAAATACCTGAAAGCAAGGCACAGTAAAGCAGGTTCCTAGTTTAAGGGCACAGCCTAATCTAGCATTTGAGGTAAACCTCAGAGTTTGAGAATTTGAGTCAATGGCTAGACAGTTGCACTGTGCTTTGTGCAGTATTCTGTTCAAGTATTTTGATACTCTCTTTCTCCGGTAAGCACAAGATATTGAAGAGAATGTGAATATCAGTTCAGTGCTCCCCATCCAGCAAGGATTGTGTTTCTTTCCATGGGCTTTGGATCAGATTCATGAGGCCTGTAGGAGCCCGGTTTGCAGGGTGATTGTGAATCATCTTCTTTCTTACCCTACAGGTACATCCTCTACTTTGGCAGACTGACTGCTGCTGTTTTTCAAAGCTCTTGAGAAACGGAGTGAAAGGAAGCAAGCATAAGACAGGGTAATTTTCCTGTGATGAATTAGGGCTGGGCATTTGTTTGTTCCTTTGAGAAATCTTTGATCTGGTTTTACATCTTAGTTGTCCTTGATGGGAAACACTGAGCCTCTGTCAGGAAGTCACAAGTGGGATAATACCTGTTCCTTAAGTTGCTTACCTACTCGCAGTAGGCTTAATGATCATCTGTCTTCCTCAGTCTCCTGAGAACTTCTATAACATGCCATAAGGAGGAAAAAGAGGGAGTAAGAAAAGTATAGATCAGCATTTTCGGCCATGTTATAAACTACGTGGTAATTTGGACTGCTGCATTTACAGCTAAATTCTACCAGATGACACATACAGAATGAATCATAACATGCCTGAGTCTGCACACCCTTCCGACTGCAGCGAGCTCAGGGCAAGAAGGGGCAATGGGACTTAGTACTCTGTTGTCTCCTTCCTGAGGCCAAATCAAAGACTGGCCTCCCAATTTTCAAATCTCTGCTTTTTGCCACAGCTCACTCCAGTTCAAAATTTCTGTGTCTGTAGTTTTAACATATATCTGTGCAATTATTACTTATATTTACACATTTATACACACCCATGTTAATAGAAATAATATATACAAACTTCCATGGTTTCAGCGTTGTTTGCATATCTCAGATGTGTGACTTGTGTTACAAGGAAAACCACTATATGAGTGCAATGGAGTGAATTGCCGTTGCTGCAAGTAAGTTGCTGCAGAAAGTTGCCTGTTCCCTTCCCAAAAGCTTATGTCACAGAAGATAGTAAGGAAGACAAAGATCAGTAGACTTTTCTGAGATGACGTTTTTGCCCTTTTGCTGACCTCTTTGCTGTACTTGAGTGACTGGCAGCACTAAGCTATTAAGAAACAGGGCGTGCACGTTGCACCCAAAAATCTTTCATAAACACCCATCTATCATGGCTTCTCAGGAGGAAAATGTGCTTTTGTCATTCCTCTTGGCATCTTGGAATGACATTGCATGCCATTTTGTTCTCTGACATTGTCAGAAGGGTCTAGTTGCATTTAGAGCTTAGCAAAAAAAAAAAACAACAAAAAAAACCAACCCCAACAGTTCAGTCTAGAGCATTTCCCATGGGCTCTTTTCATTCCTTTTTTTTTTCTCTTTATGAATTGCTACTGACAATGTTCTTCCATGAGTAAAGGTTTTTAGCATTCCTATGGCCTCATTCAGCTTTTTCCTATAGGTCTTGTTGAGACAGGAGGATGAATACAAACACACTTCCGGTGGGTGAATGGATATATTGGAAATTTGTAGTAGGATGTAAAAGATTTCTTTTTTATTTTCCCCTGTTTTTAGTCCTGGCTACACTTCTGTTGCATATGTAGCAATTGCCTTCCACAGAAGGAGAGGGCATCAGTGTTCAAGAGTCATTTTTTACTTCACAGCCTACAGAACACACTTCGAATTTGTTTTGAAAACACAAACTTCAGTCTTTGAGTTACACCAAAACTAAATGAGAACCTGGGAACGATGAGGTTTATTCTTTTCAACTTAAAAA
The DNA here is from genome assembly GCA_013400375.1 of Thinocorus orbignyianus. Classification (NCBI taxonomy): domain Eukaryota; kingdom Metazoa; phylum Chordata; class Aves; order Ciconiiformes; family Thinocoridae; genus Thinocorus; species Thinocorus orbignyianus. The sequence goes on along the minus strand of VXBW01006630.1, from coordinate 67,912 downwards.
AAAAAAAAAAAAAGTAACAGAGTGAAAATCTGTAGTCTTGATCTTAGTAAAAGGACATCATGCACCTTCTGAAGGAGTTCCTTCCTCATTCTGCCTCTTCCCCCCTGTTACCACCAGCTGCCATCACATGATGATTGCAATGGGTAATTACACCTTCTCACGGAGAAGGAAAGGGAAATTCAGAGAATTCAGTGAGCTCAGTTTATACCCTTATATACTCCCAGTAAGGCCCGCCTGGGGCCATTTTGCAAGGACTTAGTTAGTTTAGCCCAGTGACAGCTGTTTCTTTCATCATCTGTTTTTTATATGTTGCATTTCTATTTAACATTGCTCTCTGTCAGGTCTAATCACTCTTTTCTTTCGAGGGACTGCTTTCTGAAATGGGTTAAAGAATTTATTCTCCAGGCTAAAAAAAAAAAAAAAAAAGCATTGGAAAAGACCTAGAGAGAAGTATATTACCCTGAAAGCAGATTTTGTTTTGGCTTTAATGCCTGGAAGTAGGGTAGCAGAAATAGAGGTAAATACCTTATTGGAATTAGTTATTAGCCTGTCTACTTCCCCTCTTACAAGAAGGCAGAAAGCTTGAGGCAAGTCCCTGGCAGCAGCTGCAAAGTTGGGTGGGGATTCCCTTCCACAGCAGAAGGAGCAATTATTCGCTATCATTACTTGATCCTTTTTAATTAGCCTTTGGACATCTATTTTACAACTCAGTTTCTCTCCCATGGCATGAAGTAGTGTGGTGGTCACGTGAGTGTCACTATTCTTTCTCTCTTTTCTGTGCCCCTGAAAGCCCACCGACACCCACACAGGGGATCATCAACCAATAAGGATGGAATGATTCTCAAAAAAATAGAGTTAGCCTTAATGACATGTGTACTAAATTTTAAGATAAAAATTTTATGCTGAAATTGCAAGTCAGTACTTGAGCAGATTAGGTTCACACACCAGACTTTCTAGCCATTCAATACTGTTCAATTATGTACCAGCAGGAATGATATCCAATTTCTGTACCAACAGAAAAACAGGAAAGTTGAGGAGAAAAACAAGAGGCCAGAAAATCTTCTGAGAAGCCTGTAGGGTGGAGATCGCTAACAAGAAGATAAGAATCTAGGGCAAGGTTTTGCTAAGGTTTGATATATTGGTTTTATTTGTAAAGACAGGCTAATTTTGTGTCAGAATGACCCAGAATTACAGAGACTTTTCCATCTATGTACTAAGGGGCTATATTTCATGAAATTTTTATGTATTAGAGTTCTTGTATCTCATTTCACTACCTCCTCCCACATAAAATAAGCTCTATGCAAATAAATGCTTGAGATTTCTGGATTGCCCTGTGTTTTCAAAGACCTGACAATGCACTGATCATTACAATAAGGTAATGATCTTTCATAACAGTTTTTCTACACCACCATTCAGAAGAAGTCCCAGTAAACTTCACAGATCTGACTTAATTAAAACCAGCATCAAATCATGTCTCTTCAGTTTTGATTCAAAAACCAAATCAGATTCTGATTTCCAAATATAAATAAGAAGCTGATTCCATAATTGCGAAGCGTAAATATGAAAGGCTCCAACCACCAAACGTTTTCAATTTATATTTAGGACAAGCTAATAAATCAGACTTTGGCCTCAAAGTATAACTGGAAACATAAAATCAAAGTCACTTGTAAGGATATTCTGGAGTAACATGTGAAGAACCAGATAGGTAAACAAAAATACTTTAAAAATATCAGTATAAAATATTACTGCTAACCGATGAAAGGTTTTCAGCTCTAGGGTGTTTTGTTCCAAGACTTTTCCAGACTTTTTTTTGCTTTACAGTAAAACAGCTGTACTTACTTATGCAATCGAGCATGCTACAGTATTGTATCAGTAAATGAACTGAAGCTGTTTTCAGGGTACCGGTCGGGAGAGTTTTCTTAAACCAGCACACAGAGAGTTTAGGTCTAAATGTTACTGATAGCATCTGTGCAGGGTGGTCACAAACTGCGACTAGAGACCTGTCCCAACAGTGTCATAAAAATTGCAGGGTGATCCTTTACGAATGGCATCTCCAGTGATCTTGCTATGCCCTATGCCAGAAATAGAATTTCAATCTATTATTTAGGAATCCATTTCCAATCTTAGCTGAGGCAAGCAGAGTATCTTTGTCTAGAAGTCCCTTGTGGTCATTCTTGTATCTCAGACACAGAATTCACTGTTGTTTTTCCATTGTTCACTAACAATGAAAAAAGCCCTGCTCTTTAACTTACTTCATTTTTCCTTTACAGTTCTCCAAAGAGAAGGAACAGTTACTTGCCAAGCACTGCTGTCAGTCTGACATCACTGTGGGGTTGATCACATGAAAATTGAAAGTGTTTCTCTTTTCAATTGATTAAATGATTAAGTACAGACTTCTTTAATAGAGCAGTCATCATAACTCATCCATAAACTCAGCATGGAGCACAGTGTTCACCATGCTCTAAATTGCTGACAAACAGTTTATGGTTTGTCACATTTGGCAATCTCTGTTCAGAAAAAAGGCCAGTCTTAAGCTGAAATAAAAATAGGTGCTTTAACCAGAACTTGGAAGCAACTGGTAGGACGAGAGGCTGTGCAAATATATATCAAAAACTTTCAGCTTTTCATTTCTCCTTTTACTAGCTTTAGTTTTATACATCATCATAATTAACCTTTCCAGTTAAATTACCATCTGCATACACTGCAATGTAAACAATGTTACAATTTTTTTAAATATTGTGATTGGGTAACATTTCTAACATATTCAGTTAATGCTGGGTATTTGTGAAATCGAATGGTAGCTAAAGGAGTGAGAAAGGTGAACTTGAAAGACCTCAACTCTACTGTCTTGCTCTCATAAATCTCCCTGTCTCAGGTGACACAGACCTTAGAGTGTTTTTGCCAGGTTTCTACCTTCTGGCATCTTTTCGAAAGCTGACAATTGTGATTTTTTTTTTATAAAAGTGCTTTGTTTTGCCTTTCTGCAAACACCTGGTCTTAAAAAATAAAATAAAATCATGCCCAAAAATTTTGACTACTTGGACAGATATATGGTTCCATTTCTGTAATTCCAGTTCCATAACTCTTGGGTTTTGCTTCTTCCAGAGAGAACTAGGATGTCAACTTGCCATGTGTTTTACAAACTTCTGGGAAAAGACACATCTTCTTGCAAAGTGATTACATGCTTCTCAGCCCCATCTCCTCTAAGATGATCTACAGAAACAGGTCTTCATGGCAACACAAAGCTCTACTGAGATTAGTCGAGCCTCAGCTGGGCACGTGAAGCCATCCACTTAAAGTAATTCACAGAATCATAACCCAAATGGCAGGAGTCAGCAAAAATCAAGTGTGGAAAAAAGAAGTAGCTACATGAGTGGCATATGTATACAGTTTGCATATGGTCTTCCTTTATAATGTAAGAAGCCATCTGTGACTCCATGGGTGGTATCTGGCTCTTCAATGGCAGCTAATGTATCTGCTGGGTAATATTACGACACTCTAGCAAGGCCATGTGAGGATTAAAGACTAGAATAGCTCAAGTGTCACAGATAAGAATTCAGCAGCTTCTTTATATACCAGAAATATCTTAAAAAGCCAAAATATTCTTGACCTTATTAAATCTGATCTCTAAAAAGCACTGAAAATCTGCATGGCATAAAACTGCCCCAAGAATAATGTTTCTGGACGGTCTTGTCTCTATTTAAGGAGAACATAGGTTCAGGGCAGGATTACTGATTTTATTTTTCTTAGTTTATTTAAAGCAATTACTCAGGAGGTTACTATAAACTCTGCCTTCCAATTTCTGTGACCAAATGACCAGGGTTAAGAACTATTATCTACCCTAGAAGATGTGCTGATGTTGTAGTGTGTCTCCCCGTTATTTGATATAGGGAGCTCACAGACTGGATGAAGTACTTCACTGACTAACAGACATTTACATCTATATTAAGGATAAAAGCCGGCAAATGAAGAAATAAGGAGTTAAGATAGGACAAGAAAAGGTCATCAGTGTATCTGCTAGCCTATTTGTTGCTTTTAAATCCAGAGGAACTCTTTTGCAGGTCTGACTGCCCTTTCGGCATTTAGATGGATACCAGAAAGCTGTGGGTTTCTGAAGATAAGACATCTACAAAAGCCATCTTTTTCTACCTTCTAGTTTACCTTTGACCTACCAGTAGCTGTAGATTCAAAGTTCTCTTCCCACACTGGGTATATACCACCTGACATGTAAAAGGCTATAATATTTCAAGAATCTGAATAATAAAGTAGAATCATAGAATCACAGAATGGTTAGAGTCGGAAGAGACCTTAAAGATCAGTTGAGTTTCCACCCCATTGCCATGGGCAGGGACACTTCCCACTAGACCAAGGTGCTCAAAGCCACATCCAGCCTGGCCTTGAACACTTCCAGGGACGGTACATCCACAACTTCTCTGGGCAACCTGTTCCAGTGCCTCACCACCCTCGCAGGAAAGAATTGCTTCCTAATATCTAATCTAAATCTCTTCTCTTCCAATTTAAAACCATTACCCCTTGTCCTAGAACTACACTTCCTGACAAACAGTCCCTCTCCAGCTCTCCTGTAGGCTCCCTTCAGATACTGGAAGGCTGCTATCAGGTCTCCCCGGAGCCTTCTCTTCTCCAGGCTGAGCAGTCCCAGCTTCCTCAGCTGGTTCTCCATCCCTCTGATCATCTTTGTGGCCCTCTTCTGGGCCTGTTCCAACAGGTCTATGCCCTTTCTATGTTGAGTGCTCCAAAGCTGGACGTAGTATTACAGGTGGGGTCTCAGAAACATAGGGAAGAGAGGGAGAATCACCTCCTGTGACCTGCTGGTCATGCTTATTTTCATGCACCCAGGATGCAGTTAGCTTTATGGGCTGCCAGTGTGCACTGCCGGCTCATGTAGAGCTTCTCATCCATGAGGACTCCCAAGTCCTTCTCCTCAGGGCTCCTCTCCAGCCATCCTCTGCCCAACCTATGTTTGTGCCTGGGGTTGCCACATCCCGGGTGCAGGACTCTGCACTTGGCTTGGTTGAACTTCATGCAATTGCACTAGCCCACCTCTCAAGCCTGTCCAGGTCCCTCTGGATTGCATCCTTTCCCTCCAGCGTGTTGACCATTCCACCAAGCTTGGTGTCATTGGCAAACTTGCTGAGGGTACATCCTATCCCACTGTCCACATCTCCGACAAAGGTGTTAAATAAGCCTTGTCCCATTACTGACCCCTGAGGTACATCACTAGTCACTGACCGCCACTTGGACATTGACCCATTGACCACAACCCTTTGAATGCAGCCATCCAGACAGTTCCTTATCCATCAAGTGGTCCATCCATCAAATCCATGGCTTTCCAATTTTGAGACCAGGATGTCATGTTGGACAGTGTGATATGCTTTGCTGAAGTCCAGGTAGACGACGTCTGTTTCTCTACCCTTGTCTACCAAGTCTGTGGCGGTACTGTAAAAGGCCACCCAGTTTGGCAGGCACAATTTACCCTTGGCTGGCTGTCTCAAAACACCTCCTTATTTTCCATGTGCCTTAGCAGAGATTCCAGGAGGATCTGCTCCATGATCTTGCCAGGCACAGAGGTGAGACTGACTGGCCTATAGTTCCCTGGGTCTTCTTTTTTTTCCTTTTTGAGTATTGGGGTTATGTTCCCCTTCTTCCTTTCAGCAGGAACTTCAACAGATTGCCACGATTTCTAAAATCTGATGGAAAGTGGCAGTAATATTTGCAAAATTCTTCCTCTTTCAGATGTTCCTATGGTCCTGAAATGTGCTATAGTTCCAAGTTACAAATGGTAATTATCTAATTTTGCTACTCTTCTTCAAGGATCTAATTTATACCATTTAGTACAACTTGTCCATCCAGTCACAAAGAAACCACTTTCTCTACTGTGAACCCTGATTCCAGAATGGTGCAACATCTTTGCTTTTTAAAACCTTTCCTTCCATCTAGCCCTCACATATGCTAATAAAACACTTCTTGACATAGAGATACATTCTTTGCTCCTGACACAAAGAATGAGAAAAAAGCTCTATAACTGGCCATTTTCCTTACATCATCTATTTTTATAGCATTTTATAGACGCTAATAGGGTGTTATGGGTGTCATCCAAATTTTAGTGACGTAAGTGAAAAAACTCCCACCATTTCAGTGACTTCAGCAAGTTTTGGATGTTACATATGTAATGTTCATTGCATAAATCTGGACAGTTTTCATTCAGAGAGCATTTTTAAATTTCAAACTTTACTTCTTTTCCGATAATATTTTTTGTAGTTTCTATTTCACAGAGAATTTTTACATGCTTAGTTTCTGATTCAAAGCAGAATAAAGTTAAACAGGTTTGATAATTTCATAACACTGATAATGTTTGCCAATGACGTGTAGAACCACTACCTGTCAAGAAACCAATATAATCTAATATTCAGAGAGTGAAGAGATTAAAATTTTTACTCCACAGTTTCCCTATTTTGTGTAAGACATTGCATTTCACTCACTCATATTTTTTAATATTGTGTATATGTAATTCTTCTATGGGAATACGTGCATGTATACATATATAATTTATTACATTTAAAGTATTGAGAATGCAAGCACATGATCGTTCGACTTACTGATGTTAATTTAAATTTGCTTATTTTGGTAACCTATTGTCCTACTGTAGAAGAGTTAATAAAGATTCAAAAAAAAGGTAAAAACACAAATGAGGACAAAAATACAGATTAATTTTGGAGTTAATTGTTTTTATTTAACTAGAGTAGTTGTTTGCTAAACAGTTTCCAAATTATTTTCATTGTTAAGGGTATTTTAACACACACTGTGTTTCTTTTGCAGATGCAGATTCTTCTAGCTTGTTAAACATTTCTAAGTGAACTGTCTGACTGCGTGGACCAGCATGAAAAAGAAGTTATTTTAGAATGTGCCTGCCTGCCTTAGAACAGCTTCTGGACAGTGAATTTAAAAATTTTAGAAAATGCTGATGACATCTGGAGTGGTCCTTCCTGGAGTTAGAAACCATAGGCTTATTTTGGTATTCAGTTTTTCAGCAATAAGTCTTTGTCCAATTTAAGCAAGTTGGGAGATAATAGTATCACTGGGAAATGGGAATTACTTGGGTTTTTTAATTCTAAGCCAAAACTCTTTATGGTGTGGATGGTAGAACAGCACATGAAAGTTTGAAAGTTGAGAGCATTGCTACATCTGCTGAATTTGCTATGCAAATGAGCATACAAAAATAGTAAGTACTTAGGTCCTTTCAGGTAATTTGTTAGTTATGGTTTATTTGGAAACAAGGTTTTTTCCCCTTCATCCAACAATCACAGTACATCAATCACAAAGGGAGAAGAAGTTTTATTTGGTGTTTCTCATGTTCTGCTTTATGTTTTATTTTTGATATTGTTCCTCTTCTTCAAAATCTTCATTAGGTTTTACATACTGGGCTATTTGGTTCAGCTAACCTGCTGCTTAGAGCAGAGTTATTGTGGGTGACACCATGAGGTACCTTTCTTTATTTATTGGGCTTTAGCATTCCTCGAGAGGGAGGAAGTTAAAGGAAATGAGATGAAGACGGGAGTGGCAAAATAAAAATGAGTATTATTGTTGTGGGTTGACCTTGGCTGGCTGCCAGATGCCCATCCAGCCACTCTCTCCCTACCCATCGTCAGCAGACAGGGGGAGTAAATAAGATGAAAAAGCCCGTGGGTCAAGATAACTACAGAGAGAGCCCCTCCCAGTTATTGTCTTTAGACAAAACAGGCTCAACTTGGAGAAAATGTTTTTAATCTATTGAAGATAAAAATCAAGTTGGATGGTGAGAAAAAAAAAGAAAAAAAATAAATCACAATCTCCTCCTCCTTTTTTAACCCAGGCTCAACTTCACTCCTTCAGTCCCAACTTGTCTATGTCTTCCTCTCCATCCCCCAGGGTGGTGCAAGGGGATGAGGAGTGGGGGGTTATGGCGTCAATCCATAACAGTTTCGTTCTGCTGCTCCTTCCTACTCACACTTTTCCCCTGTGAGTCCTCTCCACAGGCTGTTGTCCTTCAGGATAAACTTGCACCGGTATGGCATCCTCCACAGACTGCAGAGTGGAAATCTGCTCCAACATGGTCCTCTGCATGAGCAGCAAGGGAATATCTGCTTCACTGTGGTCTCTTCCACCGGCTCTGCTCTGATGCCTAGAGCACCTCCTCCTCCTCCACTTCCTTCTTCTCTGACCTTGATATTCACAGGCTTGTATCTCATACTTATTTTCCTCACTCCTCACACTTTCATGAGTGAATTTTGGCCTTTTTAAAATACATTTTCCCAAAGGTGCCACCAGCTTGGCTGGTGTGCCTGGGTGTGTACTGTAGTGGGTAGCCCCTTGTCTCTTCCCGTACCACTCTTGCAGCTCCCCTCTTGCCAAAACCTTGCTATGTAAACCCAATTACAAAGACAAGGAAAGCCCACTGTAACTTAGAAAAAGTAGATTTTCTCACACAGTTTTTCCTCCTTGCAAGTTACAGATGGGAAGCTTCCTTCCAAGCAGGAGATTACTGTTTGCCCTCACAGTACACTTCTCCACTCCGCTGGATCACTCATGTGTTACTGTACAAGTGAAGTACCAGAAGGAGAGAGGCAGAAAGGCAAAAGCCAACAGAGACCTTTGGGAGGGTGGTCGTTATAGACTGTCACAGCTGAAGAAACTTCCAGCCAGAACTGTTATATGGAACATCTGTTTGCTGTTCATTAATATTCAGGAAAGTGAGAAAATCTAGTTGAAAATCCCATGAGAATCAAACACTCTGGGGAAGGGGACAGCATGAACTGACTCCCTGCTCACCTGACACTCCTCATATACCTCCAAATTAAAAATGGAGCCATGTAAAATGGAGCCATGTAAGACCACAGTGGAAGTTTCTGATAACTCCTCAGACTCTCTTTAGGCTGAAACAGCAACCACGCTATGTGTACAAAGTGTGTAACAGACTTGCATTCTAAAGAAATCTTAATCTTCTGCAGCCATTTAAACCATCCAGGTAAGAAAAGTGAAGGTATTTATATCCATTATGACTACTCATCCTGCTTATCTGAATGGAGTTAAATACACTACACAACAGCTTTGACAAGAGGTTGTGCATCCTCTTACCTTATTTCAAATTCTAGTTCAGGTACTTGTTTTCCATTTTTCTACTGTCTCTTGCTTCATCTCTTTTCAGCTCTGACTTCTTCTGGAACCTCTCCTCATCTTTCCATGTTACTGCTTGGTCCAGATGTTTCCTGGGTTCTTTTTTACCTGGTATTGTCCTTGTTTTGTGCTCTGGCTCCTTCACAAGAATTATTCCACTCTTGCTCTTATTTGACTACTTTCTGGCAAACCTTTTCTCTTTTCCAGCCCTTATCACAGTGCTTTCCAGCCTCCACTACCTGCTCAGCTTGGCAGTGGCAGCAGCAGCAGCACTAGATGAAAAACAAACATGAGACATATTTACCCCTATATGGTATCCCTTGTATGATGGTCATGATCTTTATCCCACCCTTGCTGTGGACTGGTCAGCATATGTGTGTTTACCCTGGCCAATTGGTCTGAGAAGAAAACATAAACAAATCCCAGGTGCTGTAAATCAGATTAATACAATAGGAGTGTTCCTAATCTTGTTTATGTTGGTTGTATAAAATTGACGTAAATGTGGTCACTCCTGGTTTACCTGGTTATTTGTGCAATTTGAGTAAATAGCTGTGAAAATGAACTGCCATGGAAGAATAAGGTGAGCTTGGGCTTACTTCCTGACTCCAGTATTACACCACTATAGTGCCTCTGAAATCAGTGCCATTGCTCTAGCATAAAAATGTAGTAAGTTGTGGGGAATGAAATCCTGTTTTGTTGCCTCTGAGAGTTTTCAGAGTCTGCCTGATATGGCATGAGTCAAAAATATTTTGTTATTCACTGCTTTTTCTAATTATCAGATTTGTCTCCAGTCCATTTTGTGGTGTTGGCCAGGCACTTGATCTGAGTCAAATTTTCCATACAATCCACACTGCTTTATGTTTCAATGTTTTTTTCCTTCTGCCTTAAAACCAGAACAGAAGAGCTGGCTAAGCATGTACAAACCTGCCTGATGAAAAGACTTGTTTTTCCTTTTCCCTCATCCCTTCTTTTCCATTTTATGTTAGTACAAAGATGAAACATAGTTTAAGTAGCATAATGGTTAGAATTATGAATTAGGAAAGCGATTAGCAGATCATCAATCTGTTCACTTGCCAGTGGACCACTTCATACCACACTCTAATTAAAGAAGCCAATCTCTTGGATATAGCATTAATTTTTACAATAATTAACTGTGGTATACGTCTGATATTGTTTTGAGAACGCTTATTTCAGCATTCCTGAGTGCTACTTAGTCTGTGGAGAGTTATTTGGGGTTGAAAAACATCTTTAGTTGCAGAAAAGCATATGAGAAGCAGAAACAACTGGAATGAATAAGTAAAAAATCCACATATCCCTCATACTGAGTGGTCTTATCACTTGACTCAAGATCTTACTTAATATTCCTCCCATTATGTACATGATACTGGCATTGTCTCCCTCATCCATGCCTACATTTGGAGGAAGGATGTTCGCTTTTGAAGTTTAGGTGAAATTTCATTTGCAAGTTTCTTGCTGTCAGTTTTATGTACTACAGCCTGGATCTGTGATAGACAATTTGGTGGAAAAGGGGGATTACTTGAACAGTGTAACATAATAGTTTCACTGAATTTTCTGAGTATGGGGCAGATTTAAGATGCATTTTTGCAAGTAGTGATTCAGATAAACCTATTTCCTACTGAAGAGCACAGACATAGTTATGGGGCTTCTAGGCTTGCTATGTTGTCTTGCTTAGCAAAAATACACATAAAAGCCAACTTTGTTTTTCAACCTGTGCTGAAGGAGCTCCATTGATGAAACTGTGGCTTTTGGACAAAAAGAGGATGGTCTCTTTCATATACATTATACTAAAAAAATTTCAGTGTTATTGGCTTTGCTAGAACATTCCCGGTGGCATTGGTTTTGGACATCAGAGATTATCATAAGCCTTGCTTAAACTCACTCTTCTAAATTGTTTTTTTTTTCTGAAATTTCCAACTCACCAGGAATAAAAGAACCTGGTAGCTGCTGCTGAACTTCAGTTCTTTCTTTGTTTCTGAATGTGCCTTGAGTTGTGTGCTGCAGTTGTGTGCTGTGTCTTATCCAGGGTCAAAGACATCAAAACAAACCAAATGTTTCTGAAGCTGAAAAAAACATTAAACTTCTGTTCCAGGTGGAACTTCATTTTTTTTTCAAGACACCAAATAGATCTGAGTGTTACATCCGGCCTTAAATGCTCTGTTTTAGTTTTACACTTTTGAACTGAAATCTTTTTCTTACCCTGACTGATGTCAGCTGAAAGAAAGTTCCAAGTAAAACGCCCTTTATAGTGCTATTTTAGGGCTGAGGCCATTCTTTTTTCTCTTCTCTTCTCTTCTCTTCTCTTCTCTTCTCTTCTCTTCTCTTCTCTTCTCTTCTCTTCTCTTCTCTTCTCTTCTCTTCTCTTCTCTTCTCTTCTCTTCTCCTCTCTTCTCTTCTCTTCTCCTCTCTTCTCTTCTCCTCTCTTCTCTTCTCTTCTCCTCTCTTCTCTTCTCCTCTCCTCTCTTCTCTTCTCCTCTCTTCTCTTCTCTTCTCCTCTCTTCTCCTTTCCATTTTCCTGAGGCAATCCTCAGTCTGGCCTTAGGCTCACCTCACAGACATTAAAAAAGAACAACAAAAAAAAAATAAAACCAGGGGAGCCCTTCAAACCTCAAAATTTTGCTTTCAAAATGTGCTCAGAACCTAGTGATTAGCTTCCTCTGGAGCAGCTTTTCTGATTAGCAAGCTTAGAAAAGTTGGAATCATTGAAAGGCTTGGTGGCTTTTTTTTTTTTCTTTTCTTCTTTTTTTTTTTTTTTTTTTTTCTATTGAGCCTATAACTCAATCTGGCAGTGGAGGTCTACAAAAGAAACACGAAAGAAGGAGGAAGTAGCTCAGTAAGGCTTGGCAAATACCTTCAAAGAGTAACTATTCTTCCAAATTTGATCACTACAGAAACAAGTAAGTGCATATTAGTGTATTGCCTTAGCTAGGAATTTTCTGATGAGCAGAGGAAGTGCTTAATGGGTAATATCTTACCTCACTTCTTTTTACGGCAGTTACTCTCCCATGTTTGGTTTCACACTGCTTTACAGTTGGCCTCACCAAAGTTCCAAAGGTCAAATTGCTTGTCCAAGGTCACCAAATGACTCAGTAGATTAATTGAAAACTGAACTCAGAGGACCACCCTGCTTTCTAGCTTTTGTTTTAGGGATTCAACCTACACATTTTTCTCCCATATTTCACACATTCCATTAATCTCATTTGCTATCAGCCATAAAGATATTGCAGAAAGATTCAATACATGTAAATATCTACAGTGATATCTAACTTCAAGTTGATGGAAAATATATAGAACAAGCATGATTTAGTTCCCCTGCATTTAAAATACCCATAAGATTCATAATTCAAAAATAAAAGAATGTGAGAATACTTTTGTGGCTTTCCCTGCATTTATTAAGATGAATAAGATGAATCTTCCATCATGTTTCACTCTTGCATTACTGACACATATTCAAAATCCCATGGTTTTGTATCCAACTTCTCAACTTACTCCTATCTGAAAATGAAATTAGTAGGTTGACTGTTATGACTACATTCTTATTGATGTCCTCTGGATCCAGAATAGATAAATTCAAATGTCAAGATTTATTTACAGTTTTCCCATTTGTCAAAACTGAGAGTCAGAGACGTGATGAAGTTGTCAGCCCATCAATAGAGCAAGTAAAGCAAGCTTTTATCTAAGAACCTGTTCTTTAGCTAGTCGCAAAAGTCTTGTAAAGGTGAGAAATTGCCTTATTCTAAAGAAATTGCATTTGGAAATGAAAGAGTGAAGAAGCAGCTACTAAATACATTTCCTTAAGGAGCAACAGTAGTAACTGACCTTTGTGAAACAGTGTAACAGGAGAAAGCCCTATGTTGCTCGAGCAAGATTTGCAAGGATGTCGCAAGATGTTAACTAGTAAGGAAAGGACCTAGCTATCATTTTCTCCTTTTCGATGGGATCCTTCGACTTCTTCACATAAGCACTAAGTTTCTCCCTGACCTGCTAGTTTGCATAAACTTTCAAAATAGTCATTATATCATTTGGATTAAAAACAAATCTGTCTCCTGTCTCAGGTTCTGTATGTTTCACTCCGCACATTCTTCTGCAAAACCAACTCCTGTCTCATTGGTAAGCCTCTTCCTTTCAGAAATTTTGGTGAGAATCTCCGAAGATTCCCTTCCTGCTGCCATTTTCAGTATTTTAATCCTTTTTGCTTTGCGTTCTGTGTGAGTTCCTGGAAAAGGTACTGGTCAGTTCAGATGTCTTCTGAGCCAGTGTGCAACTTCTGGAGAGCTGTTCACTGAGGTTTTGCTACCTTACGGTGTTCTTGTTGTGTGGTGAGAGGACAAGGAAAACAGTAAAAAAAAAAAAAGGATTTCAAACATTTTAAAGGGAGTGAAGGTCTTTACTCGTTAACCAGAAAAGGAGCCTCTCTGTGTTACATGAGTCTGTACAAATGGAATAGATAAGTTGCCAGTAAATGGTGGTCAGGATTGGTAGCAGAGTTCCCAAGTTTTACAGTACCATTAAAATGTGTGTAAATTGTTTCCTTCAATTTATGTCAGCTATTAGTATAGAGCATGCCCTTTTGGAAACCCCACTGCCTCCCACATCTCCTTGAAGAAACACTGTTGTTTCCTCTTCACTAAAAATCTCTGTATATATCCCCCAGCTTCATCTGTAAATCAGATGTGCCTAGAGGAGCAGACTTGCAGAAAATTCTGCTGTAAGTTATGTGATCCTCCTTATTTATGAATCCAAATATATGTGTAGTAGTGCTGCAGGAATGTGATGTGCAGTGAAAGTCCCACTGTCAAAAGTGCACAGGAACATGTGTGGATCTACAAGGCAACATTTTGCTCTTTGTAGGAGTCAGAGGATACAGCCTGCAATATGATGCCAGTCAATTAAAGAGAGCAAACTTGAGTCTAGTTGCTTTCATGGAGTCCTGGCTAGGAATTCATGAAGTTGGGGTAGAACCTCAGTCTTCAGTACTGTGGATCCCAAACCCTCTGCTCCATTCATTATCTCTGCCCCTTTCTACCACTTCTTTTTTTAGTAGCTAGGTGGCTTGGGAGGCACTTGCATGATCATCTAGGTACAAACATTACTTTTCAAATGGAGGCAGTTACAAGAGCAAGTGGTGAGTTACAATCATTTTCTTGAGCACATGAAAGTGAAAACAACACTTGCTTAGAGATGATAGTTTGAGGACAGCTAAGTAAGAGCTTGTAAGAAATAGCATGACCGAAAAATAGCCATTTTAGAAGAGCTGGACTTACCTGTGTGAAAGACCACCACAGTACTTATCCATTCATGGCTGTACTTGACTTGCTTAGGTTTTACTTCTTGGTAGCTCTGGAAAAACGTTTTAGTAGCCAAAAAATCTGTACTTAATTAGACACAAAAAACAGCAGACAGGAAGTCTATTTCCTCAGAGAGATACTGTGGTTTATATATTCTGCCCTAATATGAACAAGTCTACTATTATTTTCTGATGTCTCTCCTGTTTAAGATGCTCTGAGTAACATTAAAGCTCTTTCTTTTGTACACCAATCATGAAAGCAGACTTGTCAAGATACAGAGATCCTGGAATTTTCAGTATTGGATGGTTCCCAATTCCATTTGAAAAAAGTTTCTGCCTGATTTTATTTTATAGGAGTTTATCTCATTTTAAAGTATTTAAAGGTAACTATGGTTACGTGTGCAAGCTCAGGGGCAAAATCTGATCAATTACTGTGTACCAGTACTCTCACCCTGAATTTCATCAGTGTTCTAAGTGGTTGTTTTATTTCCTTGTTACTTGAGGTTAGCCCAGATACCCAGTGACTGGAAGCTATTTCGGACAAGGGTTCTATGTTCATGAAGTATCTCATAGAAAGGGCCACCAGAGAGCTGCTGTAATAGAATAACTAATGAATAATAATAATATCTGCAACCAAAGAGAAAGTGAGGTTAGTGGGAGGGGTTGAAACTAGATGATCTTTAAGGTCCCTTCCCATTCTAACCATTCTATGATTCTAAGGGATGTTATTCTCCACACTTAAGTTTAGAAATTTGTTGGGAAAAGTAAAATAGTAAAATTTGTGCCTAAAAGTGGTTTAGGTTTTCTTAGGACTCTAAGCAAATTTCCAAAAATATTTGAATTTCACTATTGCTTTTGATTCTGTTCAGAAAGTATCCAGATCTTAGGTGATGAGTGGCCATACAACACCCAAACCCTCCAAGCAAAGGAGGAAATTGTTGTGGGTTAGTAACTAGCACTATTCCTTAAATATTAAATACAAATTAAGATATGCAGCATGACTTATATGGAATGACAGCTAAAAACAGCCTACTCTCACTGTACTATTGGTCCTTGATTTTTGGGGGGAGGGGGTGGGCAGGGAGGAGGGAGTGTGAATATTTTTGTTTTGGTGTGGTGTCCCTCTCC
>VXBW01006630.1:15916-52288 GCA_013400375.1 Thinocorus orbignyianus | reverse complement strand
ATTTGGGCTTGTTTTGTTTAGGTTAATTATTCCGATATAATTTGTTCTGTCTTTGAAAATTCCAAACATTTCTTTTCAAAGTTCTTTCTTATGATTCCACAGACCCTTCCACTCTACTGTGAAGGTTTCTTGCATCCAACATTTGCTCTACTTTTTCTCCTTACTCTGTCCTAGCATTCCATCTCTGTTACTAAATTCCTTTATTGTTCTGCTTTTACTTTTCCTCTCACAGGGCTGAGATAGTAGTATACTCCATTATCACTTTGAATGGAAAACAAGGAAGAAAAAAACTTGGAGCTGAGGTCAGTGTTGACAGTGCTGGAACAGGAACTTTTGAAAACCTGATTCATGCCAGGAGATGTGGCAACAAACACGAGTCTCTTACCCAGATATCATTACACTCCATCACTATTATAAACATATCTGAACTAGAACTGGAGTTAAAAATAAAAACCCTTGAAATCACTGCACTGAAGTACATGCATTAGTTCTTAAGAAAATCTCGTTCCTCAAACTAAAATCACTTATTCATTATTTCCCACTTGAAATCACAGCCTTAAGTATGTCCAAAGCAAGTATCCTGGGTCATGTGGGACCCCTCTCTTTATCCCATGTCCAAATACACAAATACATTATTTCACCAACTGACATTGTCTTTCCATCAGACAGCCATGTGTCTGGAAAACAGCCAGGAGCCAGAGAAGGCCTGTGTTTTGGCTTCTCTACAAGTCAACCTTTCGTTGGGGTAGCCAGTAAGACCAGAACACAAACAATTAGTGAAGGAGATACAATCTTGTGCCTTTTTTCATCTTACTTCTGCCTGATGTGACTAAGAGAATGTCTCTAAGAGGTATGGTATAGAAAGGACGTGCATGTGGAAGGGGTCTTGTCTCCTAGTAGTTCTCATCAGACTCATTTGGGGTAGCTGCCATAAGTTGTCAGAGAGACTTTTTCCTCTTAATATATATTTCTTCAGGTAGGAAAAAAAATAGTTAAGCCCATGTACAAAGCTACATTTGTGTTCATCTGTAATAGCAACTGACAACTTACTGATGGTGATCTAGCTCTCTGCCAGGCAGCAGACAGTGTGGCAACCTTTGGGCTGAGTAGTCCCCTCTATCCCTATGTTTTTTATACCCAGTGAGGGTGTGTCTGAGGAGGCTTTCAGTTCTATAAGAGTATGTAACTTTTCTTAATGTCTCCAATTTTCACAATATTTCTCCTTCCAGAAAAAGAGCAAATGTTTATTGATGGCATATGAAAATATACTCACTACCTTGTCTGTCCACCCTAGATTGCCCGGTGGTTTTTTTCATCAGTGAAGGAAAGATGGGAGAAAGGTGGAATCACACAGTTTTGGACCAGGAAAAAAACCACTATAGCTATCAAAATACCAGCGAGCTCCACAGCCCTTAACTTGATAATGACAGCACAGATGAATGATGCTCTTCTCCAAAAAGAAGTATGCTCTAAAGTAATCACTCAAGACTATTTTGGGACTTAGTGTGTTGCAAGCTGCTCTGAGAGACCTACCTCTGTGGTATGTCTAAATTCTAGTATATTCCTTGCTACAGGCAAGATAAGTGACATGAAAAAACCAGACCCAATGGTAACATTATTGGAAAGCAGATTCCTGTTCAAACAAGCTAGAGATTAATAAGACAGATTTCTAGTGACTAGACTCATCTCTGGCTTTTGTCTTCCTTCAGTGTAAAATAGAAGACAGATAGTTAGATAGAGGAAAGTCTGGCAAAGGTAAATGGTAACGATGGAGCAAAGGAGTCATAACATTCTCCTGACGAAGCCCGGATGCCTGAATAGTGAAATACAGAAGAACGTTGATTAAGGTGACTGTCAAGCTTCCCATAGGCTGCCAGCAGTAGCTATAGTATGCTCCCAAAAGCATACAATGAAGTCAGTTCAGACCTTTCTTTTCTGTGTACCAGCTTCTCTAAAATGCAATTATTCTCTCTCACAGAGGGATGGTCTATTTTTAATCCCTCTTTGCTAGGCTGTGTGAACGTCACCTGCTTTCCCATGTTTTGCAAAGCAAAAGACATGGTGCTTGTTGTGACTATTTCCTAAGGCTAAAGTTTTTGCTAGCAATCTTCACATTTCACAGTCCTCCTGGGTAATGTAAACCTATCTTTTAATGAAAATGCCATTCTCTGTCTTGACAATTTACAAAAATAATTACAATCTCTCTGTGTCAGTGCTTTAAAATAATGTGGCAAAGTGGGTTATGTCTGTTTTAAATAAGCAGTCAATTGCTTCTTTCCGATTAAACATAATATACAGTAATTGCAGGAATGTAGATTGCACAATTGTATTTCCTAAGGATATCTGTAGGTACAGAGGTAAAGCACTAAAAGATGCAAAGCTCAAGCTCACAGTTTTGTAACACCAAATTGTGCAATTTTTACAGCTACAGACAAATGAAATTTAAAATTTATTGATCTATTTTTCTGGAGAAAACAAAACCTACATATAATATTGGATAGAATGCCAAAACAATGTAGGAAAAGATAGTGATGTAGTAACTCAGAATCCATTTTCAGTGGAAAAAACCAATATACTTGGAACATCTTGACTTGATCTTTGAATGACATATTAGGTAACCTTTCTTTTTTTTCTTGCTGATAGACATTTGTAATGTGAGGGGGGAAATATTTCCTGAGCCAAGTCATTTGTATGTGCATAAGAGCCATCTTGTGCTATATATTAGACTGATTCAGCACTACAGATTTAAAAAAAAAACAAACCAACATTTCTTCCTTGCCTTGCAGTAGCCGTTTTCATTCTAAAACTGTTAATCCTGTTATCATGTGGTATTATTTTAATATATTAAATTGTCAAAACAGACAAATATGGAGGATATTCCTTTTAAGCTGACTAGCAAGCAGGGTATTTGTCATCAAGTGACCTGTTACAGATAAAAACTAATACAACTAACTGCTTAACATCAAGCAAAAGCCCAGATAGAATAGCAAGAGTTGTTATCTTTTAATGTAGAACTTCCAAATTCCAATTGAACCCTGTTTGTCAGAGCTGCACCAAATGATGTTGCTTCTGTATGTGAGGATCACACCACACTTTAAAAAGGCTGCCAATTAATCCATAACTTTTCCCCCCTTCCCCCAAACCCTCAAATATTATTTGATTTGGGGAAAAAAAGAGTCCTATTTGTATCTTTGCCTAAACTTCTAAGTTGCTAGATCTGGGATCATGTAACACAAATGAATCTGAAAGTTTAGCATACGCAGAAATATTTACAGCTCCGAAGTCTAAGGTATCAGTGTTTTCTCTTAAGTGGTGCAATTACCCAAAAATTCAGAGAGACATGCTGGGGAGCAAAAAAAGGACTAAGGAACCTGACTTCCACTGAATCAATGTGTTGAAATGTCTTTGTAAAATGTAGTAGTAAAGAGAAACTTCCCAATGCCCTTACATTCACACTGAGCCTTTACCTTATTTTGCAATAGTTCCCCTGACTTCTCAGCATCAGGGTTACAGAACATTGTCTAGAGAGGTCATGGGGTTTTCTATTTTCTCTTCAGCACACCAGAAGAGGAATAAACTGGAATGAGATCTTCATGTCCATTGACCTAAATATTAATCTCTGAAAGAACATACTTACTGGATGAATTCTTTTACATTATTCCAATTGGTCAGTATCAGACAATTTGGTAGTTTAGGTTCAGGAAGTTACTTAAGTACACATTTCCCACATTTTTTGGGCATGTATTTTTGAAATTTTCAGAAAAAAAAAATAGAAGAGAAACAGAAAACTCTGCTCATGAAATAAAATGGAAACATCATCTGAAACAGATTTAAGTATATGCAAGTTACAACAGACTCCCTTAGGCGTATATAACTTGTATGCTTACAACAAAAGATAACTTAAACTGTTGTTCAATTTCCCAGTTTATTGCAAGCATGCTATTCCGACTTGTATTAAACAGTCTTGACTGATGACCTCTCTAATTTGTTTGGTGCAAACACTTTCTTTCAACATCAGACACTTACTTTTTTTAACCATCTACTTATTTGAGAGAAAAATCTATTGTGGCCTGTACAGACAATCTTGCTTTTTAATTGTGTTAAGGCTTTTTTCTGAATCTGCTAGACAACGCATGAGAGCACTTGACGATGAGAGCATTGATTAACCTTGAAACACATAATCTGGTTCCCAGGCTTGGTTCTAAAGGGTTTTTGGCTCTCTTTTCAAACATGATTTGCCAAAAAGCAATTACTAGGGAGCTGCAAAAAACTCGCATTCTGGATTTCAGATTCACTTTCTTCTTTAATGTATTAGGAATCTGAGCATGCTGTCTCCTGCTTATCAGTTAAATATATGCAGTGATATGACAAAAAGAAACCATGAATGGTGCAATTCTAGTTCATTAGAAGTCGTCATATAGGGAACATCTATATAAGAAAACGGTGCCAAGCAAACAGCCAAGGCTGTTCATCAACTCTGGATTTAATAACTACCTTATTAATACCCTACATGCTAGGAAAAATATTGTAATTGGGATGGATTATGTAGAACATGAGGAATGGAATAATTAAAAAAAACCCCACTAGTCTGCTTTATTTCTAAGCTGTTGATTCAGTGCTAACAAAGGAATACCATTAGTGTCCAATTCCTTTTACTTTTCTACGTGACATTACAGGTCTTTGTAGAGAGAACTTTTTAGTGGAGAACAACACTAGAAGACATTTTCTCCTACCTTGCTTGTAGTCACCAAGGGGCCTGCCCAGCTTGCTCAAGACTTTTGTCACAGAGAGTCTCTCTCAGCGGTTGGCTTGCAGCAGGGCAACTCAGAACGTGTGTGCTATCACTCATGCTCTGCCCCAACACTTTACAACTCTCCAAGAGTATCTGTGCAGAAAAGTGGGACAGGAGGGTGATGCCTCGACTTCCACATTTCATCCTGTCTGGGTTTTGCAGGTTAAGGCAATTTTTGTGTCCCTGACTGTCAACGAGCCATCTTTTGTCAACACTAATCTGTCCTGGAAACAATGGAAAGTATACAGTGTGTATAGACTTGCACAGGTATCTGATGCAATCTAAATGTAAGACAGTCCCGTTGCATTACCTAATACATCTAAATGAATGTCCCATAACCCATATTTTTATGCTGAGGAACTGCTGATTGTCATAGCTCTTCATTACAAACACCACCTACATCTCCAGGTGATAATCCAGCAAATGAAGGGCTTTCTAAAACTGACACACATCCTTCTTATTCAAGGACATCACGAATATAGAGTAGTGTTCTAGTAGAGGGGAACTTCCACAGAAGTTCAAAGGGTGAACTTCAGCAGAGTAGGGATAAACCTTGCACTGTCAGGACTCTTTGCCTTGCAAAAGTGTTCATAAATATACTTTAACATAAATAAGAACCAAAACTTTACTTTGAGTATCAGCTGAGAAGGGCATAAGATGTTTGATAACCTAAAATAAAATTAATCAAAATATGTTGCACTTTTTTAATTGGTTGTTGTTGTCGTTGTTGGGATTTTGGGGCATTTTTGTTCTACCTTAAAGAGTAGAACCGATATAGCAGGTTAAAAAAAAACCCAAAACGTGCGGAGGTACACAGCTGTGCAATGAAATACTTAAAACACTCGCTGGCCCTTTATTAATATGCTTATTAAAGATCTACACTTTGTGATATTCCTATCTGGAATCAGTACTTTACTTTTTGCTGTAGACAGAGCATTAAAAAAAAAACCACCCAACAAATTAGGTATTTGATCATGGAGACAAAAAAGCAGAGAAAGTAATGTGTGTGCACATTGCAATTATATTATCAAGGATTTCTGTAATGTTATTATAGGCTGTTCCAAGTTACCATGTATGAAAACAAACCACACTGATTCCAAGCCCCAAAATGAGAGAAGTTAGGGAAATATAATCAGTGCAGCTGTGGCAACAATACTATTGTTAAAGTACAGGGAAATTTCATAAACAGTGAGTAAGAAGTCAAGAAGGAAATAGTTGTAGACAAAATCATTGCTAGAAAACATGAAAGCAACTCCTTTTTTCCCATCCCATCCCCTCTCCACCCTGTGAAAAGATTATCCATGGAAGGGGAAAAAAGGGTGAGGCTGTGGGTGGTGTCCAACATAAGGCCATAACACACAAAAAAGTATGTGTGTTTTTTCTCTTGGAAGAAGATGAGGAAAAGAAAAGGAGCCTGGAATTTCTTTTGGAATAGATACTGTGCTTTCAGGTGCCATATGTGGGCCATGCCTTGTATGAAATAAGTCTATATTAAAACAAGAATAAGAGATAAAGGATATTTGACAGCCCACTGTAACAATGCTTGCAGCGTGGCATAGGTTTTCTCAAGCTGGTTTTAAA
This sequence comes from Thinocorus orbignyianus, assembly GCA_013400375.1. Classification (NCBI taxonomy): domain Eukaryota; kingdom Metazoa; phylum Chordata; class Aves; order Ciconiiformes; family Thinocoridae; genus Thinocorus; species Thinocorus orbignyianus. Next base: position 45,915 of record VXBW01006630.1, on the reverse strand, counting down.
CTGTCTGGTTGTAAGAACTAGTGGCACTTCAGTTTCTGTGCCAACAATGTGTAATACAGAGAATCAAATATTTCAACAAATGCTAATTTATCCTGCTCCTTATTGACCAAGCTGCAGATGCCTCAGTCAAAAAAAGAAATGCCACTGAGTCAACAGCTATAGTTTGCAGTAGTTTTCATTTGCTTTGCTTTGGCATTATTTTAGGAACTTCAGTGGAATTGCTCCTGCTTGACATCACTGCAGAGGAATCACTTAAAGTCTGACCCCCTGATAAATGCTGTTTCAGAAGAAATTGATGGTGAAACTTCTCTTAGCATAAGAGGGGACAGGATTTAACATACATTTTAAACTGCTTCCACGAGCCATTCAGTGATGTGACAGATGAAACCAAAAGAGGTGAAACTTGATTAGTGTATCATCCAAATTTACATTAAATAAAAGACAATTCTCCATCTGCAGGGAAATTTACTTATATGAACTGCAAATATAGGAAATGTGAGAGCAGGTGTTTCCTGATATCACCATAACTACAGGTATATTAAAAGAGGTTCCCCGTCTTGCCAGTTTTCACCACATCATTTTTAATGGTGTTTGGATGGTTTTAATGGTGTTTCAACTTCAGCTGAAAGCATTTCTAGATTATAGCTTCGGAGTATGGCAGTTCTGCTGTTCATCTCCGCCAAGATAAAAGAGAAATTTTCACTGTTTCTTTTGAAGTCCAGACTCCAATAACCAGCAATTCACATTTTTGGAAAAAAGAGTTCTTGTGAATTGGCAGAAAACATAACATGACTTGCTGGTAATTATTTCCACGATATTAAATTATTCCCTTTTGAGGTTTGCTTAGAATGTATGTATTTGGTGCAGCTAGGAAAGTTTGTTAAGCAAATGTGCATACTGAGGGGTGACAATGAGATTGTAATATAAAGAACTGTGACTGTTTCTTACGGTGAATTTGATATGATACTGGCATTCCAGGCCATATCCTTGAGGTGAGATGTGTAATGTTGATGCAATGATATTGGAAGCTGAAAGGCTGAGTGGAACTTAATCCTGTAGACAGTAAGATGCATTCTCCATAAAGGTTACTATATCTCTTAGCAATAAAGATCATACCACCATCCTTATCTGGTGTGCTATCTTTTACAGAATCAGATTACTTCCCCTCGCCCTCACTCAATTTATAACCTCCAATAAAATTATTCCAGCCCTTTGTGATTGTACATTCTCTCTACTACCTTCAGCATGTTCTCTGTCTTCTCCTTGCCAAAAATATTTCCTGTCCCTCAGACATATAAAACTGCCAGCAAAGAGGTTAAGTCAGCTGTGAGAGGATTTCCATGGAATCAATTAAGACTTTCTGGCAGCAGCAAGGCAGACACCATGGGATGTGATGGGACTCACTTCACACAGAATTTTTGACCTCATCCAGTTTCTAGAAGTGCACTTTGACCTCAAGCCCAGCACCTCCATTGCTGCTACTGTCCAGAACATTTGAATACACAGTTCCCAGACAGACCAGGTGCGCAATGACAGCTTTTTGCTTCCTTTGGTACCGGAAATTTTTTGGGATTCACTGGAATCCCAGAGTAACGATTAACACTACTAATTTTTCTGACATGAATATAAACAGCTTAGGGCCAGACATAGCATCAATAGAATTATTGCCAACTACTGAAAACAAATAAATCAACCACAATTTACTAGCATTCCTGACTTTTTCTGAATAAAATTAGTACATTTTGAGAGTTTTCAGAGAACATCTGACAGGACTCATTTGGACAAGGAACAATTGTTTCGTTAACATACTTTTTTATTATTATTATTATTTTTAAGCACTTTTGACAATATACCTCACAAGAGGCTAGTAAGGAAACTAAGAAGTTTTACGGTGGGAGGTGACCACAAAATGGCTAAAAGAAAAACCTAAGAGAATAAAATTGTCAGTTTTCAACATGGCAGGGGTTAGTAGCAGAAAATTATAAGACTAACAGAACTTCCCTATGTTCATTAATGTTCTGGAAAAGGACTTAATCAGCATGATTGCAAGATCTGCCATGGAACTATTTTTTTAAGAAGTAACAATTCTTTAACTGAGAAGTTATTTAAGTTAGTTAAGACAAACCTAGGCAATTATTCAGTACAATGGCAGAGGAAGTTCATGATGGAAAATACAAAATAAGGTGTGTTGGAAGGATATTACTAATGCATATTGTTGCACTTTGAATTAACAGTAACCACCCAAGAGAATGACCCGTGTGTCACCTTGGAGAGCTTAATAAAAACATCTGCTTAATGTGGAAAGGCAATCAAAAGTGAATGAAATGTTACCACGAATTAAGAAAGGGGTGGGGTCCCACAGAACCTGCTCTGGCCAAGACTGCCCAGGATGTACGGTGAATCAGTACACTTTCTCACTCCGCTGTGCAATCTCTAAGATGAGTTGTCTGGTCCCCTGGAGGAGAGGCAAGTGTTGAGTACCTTTGACACCGCTTCCCGGTCTCTGCCCCCAGCTTTCTCCAAAAGGCCTTCCTGTTGCTGAGAACCAGCTGTTCATAGACTTTTACTACTGAAAAGGAACTGAGTTCATAAAGCAAGCCCACTGAAATGTACTCATTTAACAACATGCAGCATTTCAAAGCAGATAAACGTCATTACATTTACCCAAACATAAAAAAAAAAAAGGAGAAAAAAAAAATCAGGTAAAGAGAGTTATTCAGTTCAATTGTGTTGAAAGTTGGTCTAAATGCAATGGCTAATGCTTCCAGTTACTGAGTCCAGCACTTCTTTTGTTTTGATTCTCAAATGAAACCAGAAGTAAGCAGTATATAGGCTCAAAAGCTAAGAATACTTACTATTTTGTGATGAAGAAAGATTATTTACCACAGGGCGGCAGGGCTTACTAATCTCTAAAAGTCAAATTAAAAACATCAAGCACCCACAATACCCAATTAGTCACCAGGTTTTGTGTGTGGGAGTTCCTTGCAACTCCATATAAACGTAATCCCATAATGGCAAAGCATTCCATTGCCTCAAACTTAACACACTATTATTCAGCATGTAAAATCTTATTCTCTTTGCAGTAAAGTGATACAGGGTGGGGACTCAAAGGACTGATAGAACCAGCTCTGCTCAAACTTACAGCATGAGGCATAAGTCAAACTTTGATTATATCTAATTGAGAATGCATTTCTATTCCTTACATAATCCATGTCACAGCATAGTGAGTGTTGTGTACATGTTTGAAAACAGATAAATGAAAATAGTGCTGATTGTAGTAAACCAAGAAAGCAGCTGATCAAATGTGTAGGGGAAAAAATAAAAGACGAACCTAAGATTACCTTTTTAAAGATCTTATGGGAAACCAGAGATGCAATGGAAAGATAATCAGTGACCAGATTTCTTCATTTGTGCTAGCCATACAGGTCAGGTTTGGGTATGAGGAGAGGCATTCTGAAATATTTCATCCCTTTAACAAGGAAAGGCAGGGACAAGGAAGGAGGATGTTTGAATATATGGGGAAGAGAAGAACAGGGGTTAAGTTATGAGATTTTGGAGGAAGGAGAAGAATTTAACTGGCTTTTGATGGGAAGAAAAGAGATATTGGTAGGGTCTGGGCATAGAAGAAGATGAAATTGATAAGCAGTCATTCTCATCAACTTGAAACTGGAACTGCCTGAAGTTATAACTAAAGTACTTGGCAGAAAAGCTGGGCTTAGACATTCTCTGTCTGTTGCATGTAGACAAGCATGAGTGAGAGGAGAAAGAAAGGTTAGACAACTGTCCACTGAGTATCATCGGGGTATTTTAGTACTCGTACAAGGAAACTGAGTCTGGTATAAAAAAAATGCCACGGAATGGCAAAGAGACTGGGCCTGGAAAGAGGAAACTGTAGAATGCAGTCCTGAGAGGAACCAGGAATTACCAGGCATCATACTGCCACTTTGGAAGAAAAATATCTTATTTCTGGTTATGCTGGTTCACCTAGACAATGGCTAGTCATTCTGCAGTCAATTACTCTGTCAGTTTATGTAGGACAAAGTAGTACAGTGGATCTAAATTCCGAGCCTGCTGACATTTCACATGCTGCCAGAATACAGTACTGTTTTTCCAGTTCATTTCTCAAAAGTTAAGAAGAAATAAAACATTACATAGAATTATGCATTATGGTTATAAAGTCAAGCGTTAACATTTATGAGAAGCCCAAACTAGAATTATTTATGCAACCTTAATTTGGCCACCATACACATAGTCATAATACCATCTTTAAATACATAGGTGAAGAGTCATTTATACACAAAATCCCAGTGTTTTTCAGTATAATGATGGAAACTTTAGCTATAGCAGAAGTCCAAGGCAAAAGGAGTCATAAGGCAGGGAAAAGTGTAAGAGAAAGAATGTCTTCACGGCTATCAGATACCGATTTGGAGGAATCTCTTCTAGACTCTACTTCCTGTCTAATAACAGACAGCTGACTTAAATATCTTTTTCCCAGATGATCAGTTAAGTATATTCCCCGTTTTTGAGGTGTCTGCCTTACGCCTGATTGATAGAAATGTCTAGAGCTCAGGACCATATTTGATATGTATGGGATCTGTGTTTGAACACATTAAGCAATATATAATTCTATATGTTCTGAAAAGATCTACTCCTGGGCATGTAAGATCTGTCCCACACAATCAGTGAAAACATGAATGTTAAACAAAAATACAGAGAGAAATGAGCAATTCTGTTTTTACATCACAGAGTCAACATTTTGCAATAAATAGGGCATGAAATCACATACTGAAAAAAAAAAAAAATCCCTACTATAGATGCTCCATGCCTGTTCACTAACTGAAGATTGTCCACCTTGTGTATTCAATGAGACAGAGATTCCCCTGGAGAAGACTAAAAAAAAAAAAAAAAAAAGGGTCTTTAATTTCATGATCTCAATAGATATACAAAAGGTGACCCAAAATTCTGTCAGTCCTTTAGTTTGAGTACTTTATGATTTCACAATCTTACATGATCTTTTAGGTCTTTTAACTCAATTTTACATGTGTGAGATATATGTAATAACTGGGTTTGTAACAAAAGAACAATGGACTCTTGATGCTGAGTGAGTCCATTAACTATTATTGGCATTCTATTTTTCATTAAAATCACAGCAGAGCCTGTGACAGAAAATTCACAAAGATCTACTTATCTCAGAGCTCCTTGATCCTTTTCAATCCCTTTATTTGCATGGTATGAGACGGAAATTGCACTGGTTCATCCATCTAAGAATGAATTATGACTGTATGGCTATGGTAATACTGCTAGGCTTCTCTTCCAAGTCTTTCATATTACACAACCGACATCAACACTACTTTTGAATTGCTGTTTTCTCTCCTAGGTTGCTTTTCCCAGAATGTCTTGTGTGAAATTTGCTTCCTTCCCCTTAAGGCACTGTGATGGGGCCACTACATTGGAGATCTGCCTTGTCATCTTTCCTGTTCAATGTGCATTTGAGACTGTTGGGTGAGTGGGAGTAATAGGATCCAAGTATTGTTTCTAGGATGTTATCACAATTTTATCACTCCTCTAACAATCAATGTAGTAGTGGCTTGCCAAAAGTCTGGGGAAACTGCAGAAGGATGTAATCTTGTTGATTCATCCAGTGCAACTGGGATTAAACTGATGCCATGGTTGGGCACAGTAACTGAATTGTAAAACCACTAAATCCTTCATTGTTTCACCATTTCTTACTTATGCTTGCAAATCTGCAGTGATGTTGGACACCAGCTGCTCTCTGACCATGTAGAAGAAGCTACCAAAAATGCTGTATTGTCTGTGCTTGAAATATTACCTTTGACCATGAAATTTGCTGTTAAGATTCTTGCTTCCATACTTCAGGACTGCATTACTTCCAAGTGAACTATATGGGGTACAAACCAAAATCCTACATACACAGAACAAAAAAGAGAGGAGCTGCTGTTCTTAGCAGCAACATATGCCCCTGCTGTTGCTTGTTCCTAACTGAAATATAAGAAATTGGCTTTGGCTCTAAAGTATTGGTAGCAAGTCCCAAGTGTCTGGATTCTTGTGGCCTGACTAAACACATTGTCTCTTCATGCCAAGTCACTAAAGGTTGTCCCAGTGTAAACACTCTAAATCCTTCTTGACTTGAACGATGGAAGGTTAGCCACCAGTGTCTTCTGTTAGCAAACTTCAGATCTTCAGCTTTGGAACGACCTATTTTCCTCTGCTAGTGACATCCACTGTATGCTAGAAGTAGTATGCAGCTGGCTGCCATTGGAGTGGAATTTTGAGGGAGATCTGGGACTTCACTTTTATTTGTGTAATATATGGCAGGGATAGCAACAGATGTTAGAGTTTTCCTCTTCTGCTTTTCTGTAGGTGTTATTAAATGCAAATGTTAAAGATACCTGTGAAAGAAGACTTTCGGTTTGTGCCACTACATGACCATCCTCAGGCAACGGAAGTTGCAACACTGTTTTCATACTGTAACTCCACAGCTGAAAAAAAAAAAAAAAAAGGAAAAAAAAGTGAAAAATCCTTCTATAGTGAGACAACACTGCTGTAGAGATTTACTTCACTTCTGTAATTTCTTCCTTTGGATCAATAAAACCAGGCATAGTTATGAGAATCTGCACTTGTTATTTCATCACTTATGAGCAATGTAGTAATTCCAAACTCAGATTTATAAAACTGTTACATCCCTTCAACATCTGTTTCCAATACATACGAGAACTAGGTTTGTCTTTGTTGTCTAGTGCAGTCTGGTACTTTTTCTTAGGATTAAAATATCGACTGAGTATACCACTTTGATGATCTGCTCTGAAATTTTGGACAAGTTCAATGAAGCTCACCTGGAAATGATACATCCTTGTCTTATAGATGAGGAAGATACACAACTTTTTGAACTAGTAAATTTTATTACATTTATTACAGAATTTCCTTTCTATCCCCTTGTCCTCTACTGTTTTCCTCTATTATGATAATAGGGTCAGAATCCATTTTATGGTGACCAAGTAAGCTGTCTTAACTATATTTCATACAAAAGTATGAAACAGCTATTTTAACCCTAATTTAACCTTGTACAAATGTTTAAGTATAGATCAGTCACTTCCGTAGAAATATTTCCAAGTAAAACAGTATGTTGTAGAAATTAATGAAGGCTGAATGATACCATGTAAACTGAAAAGGTCTGATCATGTAAGAGTTTGTACTACTGAAAGTTAAATGAAAAAAGCAATTTTGTCTTCAAATATTAACAGTTTTCATCACACTGATGCTTCCTAATTACAAAAATATTCAAAAATTGCATTAAATTTAGAATTAGTTTTCTCTACCCAAGTAAAGTTTTTAAATAATATATTTGTATAGGTATACTCTTCCTTTCCTATCCTGTTCTTTCATTATTTTTTTTCCTTATTAGTCACATTATTATGGTGTGTTACTGGCTAGCCTATATGGGGCAAATAAGCAGAAAGGAAAGAGTGCTTGTTTCAACATGATTTGTGCCTGCCAGCACAAATATAAGCCTGAGATTGAAAAGAAAATTTTTGTCATTTTTAAAAGTTAGTAAAGGACAGCCAACATATTCATTGATGAAGGTTGCATGAGAAGCTCCAAAAAGTAGATGATCATAGACAAAATGAGTAAGACTGAATTTGATCTAACAGTCAGTAACACACTGACATGATTACTTTTGTAACCATGTGGGATATGTTCTGACAGCTTTTTCTGGTTTTTATTCAATCCTCAGCCAGGCAAAACTCCCAGTAACTTCTCTCCCACGGTATTTTTTTCTGACTAATATTTAAGTACATTATCCTTATGTCGTCTTGTATGGATCACACAGAACATCATCTTACTCATTTAGCTTCAGGAGACAGTGTATTTCATATTCAGAGACAGGCAGAGCTGTTACAGTCTAAACATGAAAAAGGATTAGAAACTTTATTACACTCATTACTACTTCACTGTGCAACTTTATACTTCCTTACAGAACAATGTTTCTTTTAAAATGGAGAATTCCTTTCATCACGCCATTCTGACAAATAAATATATAACCATATGATGGCAGCAATATGCTTAAGTATGTGGAGTCCAATGTGCAATATTTTTTAACTTGTCTAAAAAAGAAAGGTATGACTCAAACCAGAGTTCTGAAGAGTAAGACTTGCAGCAGTCAAATATCACATTCAAACTGAAGCTTTCACATTTTTTGACTACAAAATGTAGATCAGCTATAATTTTAATTACTGAATACAATTCTAATTACTCTGGTCATTAATTCCAAGGCTGTTTTTACCTCTTTAAATAGGGAAACAAGCATTTAACATCAAAACCTGCCTTACATACATGCAACTCCCAGAGATCTGCTGGGAGAGGGAGTGGGGACACACACACATGCATACGCAGGAAAAGACTAATCGTTTTATTTGTTCAATATTAGATACACATCATTACCATGCTACATGTACTAGATGCCATAGAATTACCTATGCATTTCCCCTTCCACAGTAACTGAAGGAAAATTATAACATGTAACAGGATTAAACTGAGATAGATGATCTAGAGAGAGATGATACTGGAAATTTTAATAAAATTTATGTGGTTGACCTAGATCTGGGAAGATTTCTCCCAGATTTGTTTTTTAACAGCTGACGAAAGTGAATGAACACAACCCACACTGGAAGAAACACAGAATCACAGAATGATACAGAGTTAGAAGGGACCTCTGGAGATCATCTGGTCCAAGCCCCTGCCAAAGCGGGTCCACCTAAATAAGGCTGCACAGGAACATGTCCAAGCGGGTATTGAATATCTCCAGAGGTGGACACTACACTGTTCCAGTACTCTGCCTGTTCCAGTGTTCTTCCACCCTCAAAGAAGTTCCTCCTCGTGTTTAGATGGAGCTTCCTGTGTTCAAGTTTGTGCATGTTACCTCTTGTCCTGTCACTGGGCACCACTGAAAAAAGATTTGCCCCTTCCCCTTGATACCAATCCTTTAAGTATTTATATGTATTGACCAGATCCCCCCCCAGCCTTCTCCAGGCTAAACAGATTCAGGTATCTCAGCCTTTCCTCATAAGAGAGATGTTCTAATCCCATAATCATTTTTGTAGCCCTTTGATACAGCCTCTCCAGTCCTTCTTGAACTGGGGAGCCAAGAACTGGATGCAGTATTCCAGATGCAGCCTCACCAGGGCCGAGTAGAGGGGCCAAATAACCTCAATAATCTCCCTTGACCTGCTGGCCACACTCTTCTTGATGCACCCCAGGATGCCATTGGCTTTCTTGGACAAAAGAATATGTCATAAACATGCCATACTTGAGAAATTGTTTACAGTTAGTTACCAGAGAACTCTTTAATCTCAGACGGTATGAAAAACAGTGGTAAAATACGTGTGGGCATCCAATCATGTTTATAAAGATTTTGATAGATGTAGAATGTTAGAAGACAATTTCTCCTCCAGGGATCCTAATAATTTCTGGAAACAGCTTTGTATTTAAGTTTTATCTATTTATGGTAGGAGATGCTATATGGAGAAAATTAAAGGTGTTTGAGAAATGGGCAAATATCCATTGGGTTTGTATGGGTTTGTGAATTAAGAAAAACAAAAACTTTTTTTTTTTTTTTTTTTTTTTTTAACAGGTGGTCTCTCGCAGATAACTGTGTGGATGCATCTGCATTGTCTGCTTTCATGGCCATGAAAAAATACAATTCATAAAGAAATGGAGAAGAAGAAAACTATGTGGCTTACTAAATATAATTGAAATCCAAAAAGGACCTGAAGACCATGCCGTATCTTGTTCTTGACAAACATGCTTTTATACATTTATCAGCAACTGAACACTGTGTGTATATTGAATGCTAAAGATTTTTAGCCACTGACCAACAGGTTTCACCAAATTAATATTAATATTAATGTAACAACAACAACAACAATAAAAATAATAATGATGTAATTTTCTTAAAAAGAAATGAGTAGTGATCTAAATAACTTTCACTGAACCTTTCAAAACTTAAGCATTTGTATAGCTTTTACAAATGAATGTTTAGTATCGTAGAATCATAGCACAGTTCTAGTTGGAAGAGACCTTAAAGAATATCTAGTTCCAATCCCCCTGCCATGGGCAGGGACACCTCCCACAAGACCAGGCTGTTCAAAGCTCCATCCAGTCTGGTCTTCCAGGGACAGGGTATCTGCAACTTCTCTGGGAAACCTCTTCCAGTGCCTCACCACCCTCAGAGGAAAGAATCTCTTGTAGTACCTAACCTAAATCTCCCAGCTTTCAGTTTAAAATCATTACCCCTTGTCCACTCCCTAATAAAAAGTCCCTCCCCATCTCTTCTATAGGCACCTCTAGACAGTGGAGGGCTGCAATAAGCCTCTTCTTCTCTAGGCTGAACAACCCCAATTCTCAGTCTGTATTCACAAGAGAAGTTTTGTATCAATGTTACATTCAGGGAAATTTCTCATTTCATTAACCTCTTCCACATTAATGTTCTTTGATGTAAAAAAGGGAGATGTGTCATATTTTTCATCTACCATACTTCTTGCGCTACTTACCGATTTGATCCTGCATATTTCAGCTCAAAGTTTTTTTAAATACATAGAATAAATGCTTTGAAGGAAATGTGGACTTGTAAATTCATTTCCCAGTTATCTCTAAACCTCACCTATAAGCATCATCACCCTTTTTTTTTTTTTTTTTTTGAGCCTTGTCTCTTCACTTGAAAAATACAGGCAGCATTTTCTTAACTTACAGAAAGTTCAGAGAATGGATCTGGAACATCATCAGATCCTGTGATGACAAGCTTTATAAGAAAGAAAAAATCTCTGATCTGCACCTAAGTAGTTCCCTGTTATCATCACATGTTCATATCTCAAAGATACCAGCATGAGTAGTCTCTGATCAACAAGTGCTTTATCAGAGAATACCATGTATCAAGTGAAACTGGGAAAGGCAGGAATGGTGAATCTGCAGAGAATGCAGGTGAACAGAGTGCAGCAATGCTTGGTTTGCTTTCTTCCAGCGGCTCTTCTCTCAGTTGTTCTTGATCATAAGCTAATACTCCCAGATTCTCCAAATCTTCGCCTTTGTCCATTTAGAATTCACAGAATTGGTAACTAGCCCATTGACTTTGTCAGCCTTTGGATCAGGTCTCACACATAAAGGAAATTGGTTTAAACAGATGCCAGCAGTACTATCAGAACTGAATAATACTTATATAATAAGATATAGCAATTTCACTGATATATTACCAAATGTTCACTTCTGCACTCAACTAAGACTTGATGGGAGCTTCTGCTATATTCAAAATTTTCCTTTGTGCCTTGACCTTTTCTCCTTAGAATATAATTTCTGATTTTCAGTCATTTACCATACAGATAAAATCCACATAGAGTTCATACAGTCTCAAACAGAGTTTCTGCTACTTCTGTTTTCATTTTATTTAGGTTTATTTTTCTAAACCACATGTTACCTTATACCTTGCCAATGTAACTCTTTTGGAAATAACATATTAATTCAAACAATGTTTGTTTGGAGGAACTCTCTGATAGCTTTCAGCTGGCTAAACACACTTAGATAGCATCCTGTTGGTTTCTGCAACAGAAGTGAAAGGCAGATATGCTTACCAAGTGGCAGCTTTGATGCAATACCCTTACAGTATACGAGTATTTGTAGTCCTATATTCCTAGCCTTTTCTCAGGAGTTCTTCAAGTGCCAAAGTTCAGGCAGTTCATGTTTATATTCAATTAAAACCTCAACTAAAATATTTGCAGACAAATGCTGCATTCTCAAGCTCCACTGAAGCCCTTCAGACACATCTTCTACACAGATAACAGGGTGGGCTAAATAGATAATTCTATGGCAAATTAGCTCTATTGCTGTTTATTTGGGCAGAAAGTAGTTACTAAAACTGTTTTCATGCATCCAAAATGAAATGTAACTCGATAACACACTGACTAAAAATATAAAGCAGGTTCAGAAAAGGAAACTGCAATTCAGATTCATTTTAAAGCAGTTCATAAACGGCCTGATCACTTTGTTTTCCAGGGGAAACAAAAAGTCAAATGTGCCATATGCAAAATCCAATTAAATTCATGTGCTTCTACAATGAACTTCAAATCCTAGTAGTTAAATATAACAATTCATAACCATGTTTTGGTGGTGTTTTTCTTTTACTGCTCCCTGAAAGGCTTGTAGAAGCAACCAAAGAAAGTAATTGCATACAAATGAATGTTAAAGGCATTGTGAATAACAGTATACCTCTTCAGTATAACAGCTTTTCCCTTCCCTTTGAAAAAAATCCCATTTTTTTACTAGTGTTGCAGCAGCATATTTTATTATCTATTTTAATTAAGCTCAGATTCCCTAGAGTTTAGCCAGAGAATGGTCTAATAGTATAAAATATTTTTTTATGGCACACCCACACATCAAATGTTTGCTTTTCTAGCTGTCTATGAGAATAGCACTCCTTTAAAGCCATTTGTAAAGGAAACGTATCTAGCAGTAAATAAACATTTTGAAGTGAAGGTAGATACAATCATTATTACAGCAATGTTATTTGCTGCTAAACCACCAGCAGTTCAAATTGATCAGGGCAGCATAATCAGCTGGTTACTAATTAATCATAATTAACTTTATCCAGGTTCCGTGCTGTAAAGACAAACTACTTATAGAAAAATAGCAGTTCTGATATCATTAGCCACCACTTATCTGTCTTACAAATGTCTGATCCTATTTATAAGTCTAACATAGAAGAGGAGCATCTTTTGAAGGTTTGTGGGCAGGTTATTTACTTTCTTGTAAAGGGAAAGGCCTCTTTCAACTACCCAGCTCTGTAATCTTTAAAAAAAAAAAAAAAAAATATTGTAGATCAGGAGCACAAACAATACAGAATATGAGTAATTCAAAGAATCTTCAGTTTAAGTAGAGTAAGATTATTACCCACTTCTGTAAATTGCATCCAATTTCTCACTAAAAATACCCTGTCATATGTCTTTGACGGTTATCCGTGAATGTCCATGATAGGACTATCATAACTTGGTACTTTCCCTTGTTTCAAAGTCCTTATCAAGGAGCCATGACTGCCACTGAGAATCTTCCACAAGCAGACACTGCCTACACTTACACATGATTCATGGAGATTTTCTTCTCTCATTTCATCTTTACGTTCACCAAAGAATCATAACTGGCATTGTTGATGTAGTCTCATAATTTGTTTCATAAGAATGTTCTTAATGAATGCCCTTTTCTAAAAAATGTAAATTTAGACTGAAGAGAAACTTAAGTCAAACCTCAGGAGATATTTATTGGAGAAAAGCCAAAACCAACCCACCCTAAACAAAACGGAATCCCTGAGAAAAAATCCCTTCCCAAAACTAAGAACAGGTTTGGTCTTGTGTTACTGAAGCTGGGTAGATTCCATCAATACTACATAATTACTCTCATGGCTTGTTACAATATCAACTATAATAGAGCAATAGACCTGAAATGTGCTGATGGACTTCACAGTGGGAGTCATCCCCTAAATAAAGGAAATTTTCTGTCAGTAGCCTCTGTTCTGCAGCATAAGTTTCGTGGTTCCTCAGGATCATCTGCACTGTCATGTTTGCCCAATTTCAAGCTTAAAATTTAGTTCCAGAAACACCTCTATTATCTACATGTTAATGCATGTTCAGACTCAACTTCAGCATATGCCAGCTTGTTCACTGGCAGAGAAACTCTATGCTGGAGAAGGAACAAGAACAAAGAATTGAGATCTGATTTATGCTTCAACTCTATTGTTTTGGAAGCTAACGGGCATGGCAGAATTAGGTTGTCCTGGCTCCAGTCCTCCAAAAGTGTATTAGCTTGCCACATCCTTCCACCATGACTCAATATCAACATAATCTCTAATTCTACTAAAAATCTGTTAGGCATGAAACAGACTTTTGCTTCCTGAGGGAGTCTTTATGTAATTACATAGCTACTACATGAAACAGGTTAGTAAATAACAATACAGAAGGGAACTATGTAGGCATGGGAGAAAAATCAAATTTCTGGCAAGACTTACAGAAAGAAAACATTTTATTCTAACAAATCTCTAACCAGCATACAAAGAACATCACAGAGAGAATATGACTCTGATCTGGATGCAACAGGAGACTGGTAACTACAAGATTAAAATCTGAAGAATTTATACTTCTGTGTATGGAACATCATCTAGCCCTGCAGGGACACACTTGCCTGTTCCATGACAAGCAGACTGGTCGTAATCTACAGTCTGTAATTCTTGAGCACTTGTGATTCACTTGTAAGACTGCAAGTGAAATAGGCAAGTTAGGCCACAGCCTCCAGGATGCATTCAAAGATGCATTTTGTCACAAATACGCTGGACAGAAGGCTGATTTTGGAAATCCCCTTGCCACAGATGTGTATCTTATACATGCTTCAGTTCCCAACCGTTACTGGAGGTCTTGTAGATCAAATCTGGCTGACTACATGGGCACAATGTAGATGTTTGCAGTGGAAAGCACAGAGGGAGGGTCTGCCACAAAAGGTGCAGGACATACAGAATAACTGGCAAGTCCAAGCTTCTACTGTGAAAACGTTCTGTTTGAGCCTTGGATGAGTCTAAATATAAGGTATCAGGGCAGTCTGTGCACAACTCCAGAGGTTGTACCTTTGCAGATCTTTCACATCTCTGAGAAACACAAAACTATAGTCATATTAGAAGAGTAAAGTATGAGAGAATTTGTATTGTACTATAGAAAATGGGTATTTAAACAACTATCTGACGAAAAATCCCATCATGAATATCTTTGTAGTATGGCACACACTGGCATGTGCCTGAAAATGAATTTTCTATAATTCTGGTTAGAGTACCATTATTAAAGAAAAACCCTCACAGAGTAAATCTGACTGAACAGAAAACGTGCATAGCACTGGAATTCACACTTTGCTTAATAAATAGGTGTTTACCTAGAAGAACATTTATAACAACATTATCAGAATTTTAAAATGTACAGGCATGCTTATTATTGTAAATTAGTTTTATCCACACCACGTCTATGGAATGTGAAAAGTTAGGTGGTGGCAAGTCTTACAGCCTGTGGGGTCAATCTTGCCCCTAGACACACGTGTATGTGTCATTTATCTGCTACAATACTAGCCAACACTTGCTGATTTTAGAAAGTATGTGCATACAACCGTGGGCAAGACTGAACAGTGACTTTTCAATCTGAAGTTTCTTCATACAAATGCAAACACTTTTTGCAATCTGATTCTAATTAACAAAAGAGTTATTCATTCATTCTCTAACAAATGAGCAGAAATCCCCTTCCTTTAGCAATACACAGACATTTGATAGTAACTAAATATTTGAGGTGATTATGTGTTACAAGATCTGCTTCTGTTGTACTTCAGCCTCAAGTCCTGTTCCCATCTCAGCTACAGGCCACAAAACCACTATGCTCTATTACTTGCTCAGGGGCATTGGAAGAAGAAACCTTCTGCCCATGGCTGCAAAGAAATCAGGGGAGGCATTTTGTCACAATGAAGAAAACTTCAGGGTTGGACTAATAGCTAAGCTCATAATCTATATAACAGAAAAGCATCTACTGAATGTCAGTAGTGGCAGCTAGTGTAGCCTTTTCATGGTCAGAGTTCACTATTATATGAAGCTTCCCATTGATTCCACTAATCCCAATTAAATAAGGTTTTTATGAAAGTGCCCCTCAATCCACTGGCAACATGCTTGCTAATGCAGCCCAGTACACAGTTGGCCATTTTCTCTGCAAAAGCCCACTGTTGGCTTACGTTCAATTTTTTGTCCACCAGGGCGCCCAGGTCTTTTTCAACACAACTGCTTCTGTGAGATTCTTGTTTAAGAGTAGAGTCAAGAGGAGCAAAACCACGATTATTTTTTTTTTTTTTTTTTTTTCAGATTACTACCAGGGTGTTTTTCCTGGAGAGCATCCAAGGAGGAGCAATGAAGCTGGTGAAGGGTCTAGAGAACAAGTCTTATGAGGAGTGGTTGAGGGAACTGGGATTGTTTAGTCTGCAGAAAAGGGGGCTGAGGAGAGACCTTGTCACACTTATAACTGTATGTTGATCTCTTTTCCAAGTAACAAGATAAGACAAGAGGAAACAGCCAAAAGAGATTTAGATTCGTTATTAGGAAAAATTTCATTGCTGAAAGCATTATCAAGCATTGGAACAGTCTGCTCAGCGAAGCGTTTGAGTCACTATTGCTGGAGGTATTTGAAAGCTGCGTAGATATGGCACTCAGGGACATGGTTTCATGGCAGACTTGGCAATGTTAGTTCTATGGCGAGACTCAGTCTTAAGGGTCTTATCCAACTTAAATAATTCTATATGATTCTATGACTAGCTCTATCTGGTCTTATACACCAAAAAATTATTAACAGCTAGGGATGTTAGGTACACTACCTGGCAAGCATCTTCCAGTTTAGTTTTACTCAAAAGGTATTTAGCTCATGTGTTCCAAGACTATTCTACGATGTGACTTCAAGCCCTGTAAGTGGGGACAATTGAGATTTTCACTTCAAAAGCACACTGCTGATCGAAACTAAAACGTTAATATGAACACACCAATAGGATCTTTCTTCTTGAGGGAACAGAAATCTTATGATCTTGACCAGGTGCTGGAAGCAAATCCTGTACTTTGAAACACATTCCCTGAGACTCATTAAGGCCTGAAAAATATGAATAGGATCTTAGACCTCAATTATTTTTGTCCCTAGCAAAGGATCTGTCTGTGTAATGATAGAACTCTGAAATTCCCTTCAAGTTAGAGAATTGGCAAAGGAAAGATTCTGGAAAGAAGAATCTGGTGACTCTACAGCTGTTTAAACTAACAACCAACCTGACTTTGAATGCTTCCATGGATTGGGTATCTATACATTCTTTGGGCAACCCAGTGTCTTACCACCCTCATAATAAAAATTCTTCCTTCCGTTTAGTCTGAATCTACCACTGTTCAGTTCAAAACTATCGCCCCTTGTTCTATCGCTACAGGCCCTACCAAAATGTTTGTCCCCGTCTTTCTCGTAGGCCCCCTTTAAGTACTGAAAATCTACAATAAGGTTTCCCCAGGGCTTTCTCTTCTCCAGGTTAAACAGCTCCAACGCTTTCACCCTGTCCTCATAGAAGAAGTGTTCCATTTCTCTGAGTTGTGACCCTCCTCTGGACTGGCTCCAGTACTACCATGTCCTTCTTATTTTGGGGGATACAGAGCTGGATGTAGTAATATGTGTGCAATGTTTCCCTTTTTCCAGTCACTTAATATATAATCTGCAAATGTTGATAGAACCATTGTTAACAGAAGGGTCATGGAAGTGTTCTGGAAGTCTGCATTGCACAAACTAGTACTATAGTAAGCAGCACTGATGCCCTTGAAGCGATCTTACTAATACTGGGCAGTCTCAGACGTGGTTTTGTATGAGCTACAGAAACTGTTTAACCAATACATAGGTGATACTGGCAGACTCCTGAAGTTCTTAGCCTGCCCTTCCACCTCAGCATTCTAGAAGTCTTGAGGATCTCACTATTACAGTTACATTTTGACAAAGGTATTTGAAAGATGATGTCTGTATATGACCTCCACCTGTCAGAAGATTCCTGTATTATCCACTGCCTAGCTGGTCTAGTTTTCCAGTTATGGAAGCTTGGTCTGTCTTTCCTTATTAAATGAAGATGACATTATCAAGATATGTCTCAATATCTCAGAAAACCCTTCCTTATCTTTACTTTGAATTGATCAAAATTGAAAATGTTTTAGAACTAAATTACTTGCCACTACTTACATTGTTTAGGATTTATTACTTAGTTAAACTGGAACTAGAGTTATCTTTTTTTCTGTCCTACTGACAAGCATTTTTGTCTTACTTTTATTTTGGTTTCCCTACATAGATAAATAAAAAATATGATAAATGCTTCAAATATTTTTATTGTTAAATTCATAAAATGCTTCTGGTAATTAGGTTTTGGCAGCACATGAGACTCATCCTCTTAAACATTATCATATTCATGGTATTAATCAAACATTAAAAGAAATTTTCCACTGATAGCTTAAGTGTGTACTTACCACATTAGAAGAAGCTGTCTTGGTCAAACAATTTCCTCAACACAGCAAGAGAGAGGTCACATAGAATTTTACCAGAAATTTTGTGCTTGTTCCAACTGTTCATAAGAGGTATCAGTCCAATAGTAATCTGCCACTTTTGGTCCAAGAAGTAGTTAGAAAACTCTTTTCATCTCAATTTATCATTTCATCATTGAAAACCACATCATAGAATACAACCATAGAATCATTATGTTGGTAAAGATCCTTAAAATCATCAACTCCAACCATAATTACATTATAATAATAATAATAATTACTAGCAGAAGTAGGGAGGCGATTGTCCCCCTGTACTCAGCACTGGTAAGGCCACACCTTGAGTATTGTGTTCAGTTCTGGGCACCTCAACACAAGAGAGATATTGAGGTGCTGGAGTGAGTGCAGAGGTGAGCAACGAAGCTGGTGAAGGGCCTGGAGAATAAATCTTATGAAGAGTGATTGAAGGAGCTGGGATTGTTTAGTCTGAGGAAGAGGAGACTGAGTGGAGATCTCATCACTGTCTACAACTACTTGAAAGGACATTGTAGAGAGGTTGTTTCTGGTCTCTTCTTACAGGTAATTAGTGATAGAATGAGAGGGAATGGCTTCAAGCTGAACAGGGTAGATTTAGGCTGAACATTAGGAAAGAATTTTTCACAGAAAGAGTCATCAGACATTGGAATAGACTGACTGCCCAGGGAGGAGGCTGAGTCACCATCCCTGAATGTGTTTAAGAGTCATTTAGATGTAGTGTTGGGGGATATGGTGTAGGGGAGAACTTCGTAGAGTGGGATTGATTGTTGGACTCGATGATCCCAAGGGTCTCTTCCAACCTGAGTGATTCTATAATTCTAATCCTAACACCGTCAAGTCCACCACTAAACCATGTCCTTAAGTGCCCATCTGCATGTCTTTTAAATACTTCCAGGGATGGCAACTCGACAACTTCCCTGGACAGCCTGTTCCAATGCTTGATAACCCTTTCAGGGAAGGGATTCTAAATCTCCCCTGATGCAACTTGAGGCCATTTCCTCTCATGCTATCACTTTTTACTTGGGAAGAGACCAACACCCATCTTGTCAAAAACTTCTTTCAAATAGTTGTAGAGAGCTTGTCAGAAAGAAGCAAAGGGATAGCTTTTGTACCTAGTGTACATGACAACTTCCTTTAATATATATATGATACAGGCTATCATATAATGTAAAAATGCTTATCAAGATCTTCCATCTAGATTATTCCATCTAAATAAAATAAACAAAATAGTCCAGTTTATGGTTATTTCCACATGCACTGAAACACATGGAAAGGTTTTAACTGATTTTAAAAAATTGGATTGATTCAACTTAGCATTGGATTATGTCAGTTATAACGAGGCTACAGTTTAGAATTTTCTATTCTAGCTATCTGCATGAAGACCATGAAAAGAACATATGCAGTGTTTTTATCTATCAAAAAGAGAAAAATATTGTTCAGGAGTAGGCACCTTAAATCCTGGTGTTCTGGCAAATGAAATGGATTAAAAATGAGTTACAAATGTAATTTAACATATGTACCAATTCTTCCAGACTATTAGTTACTTTGTTCAAATACTTCTTTGCTGGCCATTGTGTAAAAGAGCCATGCAAACAGCAAGATGAACGAATAAGGATAATAATACTGATTGAGTATGGAATTCTATCAAGTCCACAAAATCAGACAACTGAAAACTAATTTCCTTTTATTCTCTGCCATAATAATCTATCATGTTGTACTGAGACTATGTAAATTTACTTTAATAGCTACAGCCCTTCAAGTACTTTTTTTCTTTTGTTATTTGTGGTTTTCCCAAATGAGTAACTTAAAAAGATTCTTGTAGTATATAAATTAACTTTTCAAAATTTTTATATTCACATTGATTATTAATGTCAGTTTACTGTTCTACCAAGCAGAAGTTCATTTCTAAACAAATGACATCTGGAAAAGAAAGTCAATACAGGCCTAATTTCTCCATGTTTCAGAAAAGTATACATCTGACTAAATTATTTAAATGCAAAACTCTTCCTCATATACAGTAACTCACAATAAACCAGAAAATCTTCAGGTTTGGAATTATGTTTTCACTTTCTTCATTCATGCAAAAATACAATGTTGTGATATTCCATTACAATATGCTAATAAATAATGTTATTTATAATGTATATAGTATACTAAGATGTGGATCAATTGATTAAGGTCAAAATTGTCCTGAGGGATTTTGTGAATATTCATCTAATTTTTTCAACATATGGACACATTTCTTAATAGATATTTTCAAAAGACAGATGTTTCCACTGCTTTCAAGGTTTAATAATAGTTCATACAACTGAGAAATGCAAGTTCTGTATATATGTGTAAGTCGTTTCACAAGCGTCTTGCAAGTAAACTCTCAGAATCTGCAACATTTCAGGCCATGCAAGGTGTTAAGCACTTTTTCGTAAGTTCCTTGATTGCCCACAGTAAATTTTATGCAACTAATATTGGTATTTTAATGGGTATGATGATACAAAATATTGGGACATAGCTTTCTGGTGCTGTGAATGTATTTGCAGTGTGAATACTCCTTTGCTTATTAATGAAATCAAAATGTTGGCTAATGAAAACCACCAACAGCAGTGGCCATCAAATTTTGCCAACTGAAACATCTCACCAGAAAGCCAACAGTTCCTTTATTTTTAATTGCTTATTTTTGTAAAAATAATTGCCAAGTCTTTAAAGTACCATTGGCACATTTTAAGTAGAGGTTTATTTCTAAAGTTTAAACTGGCATTTTTGGAGGAGAAGATACAAGTATTCTTAGTTTATAGTGTAAAAACACTTGATCTTGTCTTTATAATTAAAACGCTTGCTAAATGGTCAACAGGGTTTTTGAAGTGAAAATAACTTCATAGCTGCATCAAAAGAAGTGTGGCTAGCAAGTTGAGAGATGTGAATCTCCCCCTCTACTCAGTTCTTGTGAGACCCCAACTGGAGCACTGTGTTCAGCCCTGGGGTCCCCAACATAAGAAGGACATGGATCTGTTGGAGCAAGTCCAGATGAGGGCCATGAAAATGGGCAGAGGCATGGAGCACCTCTCCTGTGAAGACAGGGTAAGGGAGTTGGGGTTGTTCAACTTGGAGAAGGGAAGGCTCTGGGGAAACCTTATTGCAGACTTCCAGTATCTAAAGGGGGCCAACAGGAGAGATGGGGGGCCTGACAACACTCTTTATCAGCGATCATAGAAAAAGGACAAGTGGTAATGGTTTTAAACTAAAATAAGGGAGACTTAGATGAGAGATTAGGAAGAAATTATTTCCTGTGAGGCTGATGAGGCACTGGAACAGGTTGCCCAGAGAAGTTGTGGCTGCCCCATCCCTGGAAGTGTTCAAGGCCAGGCTGGATGGGTCTTTGAGCAACCTGCTCTAATGGGAGGTGTCCCTGCCCATGGCAGGGGGGTTGGAACTAGATAATCTTTAAGGTCCTTTCCAACTCAAATCATTCTGTGATTCTATTGTACGATTTGAGGGAAAAAGGTAAATCACTATAAGAATATTAAACCTAGGTAATAGCAGATCTTAATGTGTTCAACAGTTGTTCCACTGAAAGCAGTAAGAATTGGGAGCACTTATAGTCTGGTCATCAACATCCCAGGTTTCCCAATGACCCTTTTCATTATTAAAAAAAAAAAGAAAAAAAAAAAAGAAGGTGGTGTCTTCTTATAATAATTTCCCTAAGGTAATAATGTATTTTATGAATGTCAAAAGTCTTCAGTGCTAACTCATATTACTTTGCTTGTCAGGCAGTTCCTTTGCTACACTTCCACATTAGCAAACATTTGATGCTTTATCCATTTGCACTAAAAGCATCTAGTCAAACTATGATTTTATGGTTTTTATTAAATTTTTGCATAGCGGCTGGGTTACTTGGGAGTACTTCTAATGGAAAAGCAAGCTCCAGGAGATGGATAAATAATCAGGATTTGGCTTGTAATTGCCTATTCACTTGATAATTATTACTACAATACTGTCCAAAGGGCTTATCAAATGGTTACACAACGAGAAGATGCAATTTATACAGAAAATTTGCTATGTGCATATCATGATTTTTCTGTATTAGACAGAAATATAAGATACAATTATCATTTCAGGTGTTCGTGCTACAGTTTTTTTTCCTTCCAAAATGAAACACAACTACAGGGATTACATAAATTCTTGGTAAACCACTTCAATTAGCAGCATTAAAGCCACTTAAATGAATAAAGTAGAGATTCATTTATCTAGCACTGAAAGTAAAATGTAATTGTCCATTACTACATTTTAGCTGTCCGCATTTTAAAATAAATTATTCTAATATGGATGAATCCCTACTGTAGCTGCTTTGCAAGCAGTAAACCAGCAAAAATGATTGATTGCTTCTAATTTCAGAGACAGATCATTGTCCCTCAGATTTAGTGTAAAGTGATGGAAAAGAAATGTCTTCATTCAGGAAACAGGAGCAGAACAGAAATCTGAGTTCCTTTTAGTATTGCAATTTCAAACTCAACCTTTGACTACATCTAAACATGGATACACAAAACCAGACTGAAATTCCTTCAGGGCTCCCATTTGGTGCGATTGTCTGACACTGTTGGATTACTGCTGAAGAAAGGAATGGTCATTCCCCTCTGACTGCCAGCGGAAAGAATGCCATTCCCTGTGTAATAGCTGTCCAACAATAGTTGGTGCAGCCACCAGTGCTGACAAAGTCCAGGACTCAGAAAAGGATGCACACTTTTTACAAAGAGAAATAATTGAGGAATTTTTCTTCCAGAACATTTTTGGCTGTTTGGCTGGATCTGTCTCAAACATAGCAAAGTCATAGCTGATTATAAATAACTCCAGGATTGTGAAGAGGCTAGTCTGAAGATTTTAATGTGAGATAGTAAGGAACTTTCTCGGAATAATTTTTGGAGTTCATCTGCAATACAATTAGGTCTTACTGCAAGCTATTTTTAAGAGTGGATATTAAATTACTCATACGGAATGATATGCTAATACACTGAGCAATCTGATGTGGTACCTCGCTCCAGCAAATCTGGTGAGAGAGGATTCCAGGATTGATGAATGTGGCACTGCATCTGGTTCAACTACCATACTAGAGTCATGCTTTGTACTACAGGACATGCAATTCCAAGTAGCTGTTCCAAACCAGCAGTATTTGTCCTTCTTTGGTGCTCTGATGATGACCATGTTTACAGAATCCCATCTTTGCTCACTTGTGGCATTTCAGCAACTGAAACTAAGTTTCCCAGGTGCCTCCTAGGACACATTTGTGTTACACCGTCAGCTCTGGATTTCCCTAGTTTGGAGAGAACTGTGTCAGTTCCTGCTTAAGAGAAGTTCGGGACTGACTGCACGACTTCCTACATTACTTAATGTCTGTATCAAGTCATTGCTATTAGTACAGCAAACTTCTTATGAATTCTCCCAGTACTTTTAGAAAATATAAATAAGGAAACAAAATCCTTACAATAAGCTCTCCGCACAACCATGTTGATTGATGGGATAAATCCAGTAGTGCTGCCAAGCTTGTTGGCTTCTTTTTCTGTTTTTTTTTTGTTGTTGTTGTTGGGCTTTTTTGTGTTTTTTTTTTTTTTTTTTTTTTTTTTTTTTTTTTTTTTTTTTTGTTTTTTTGGTTTTTTTTTTTTTTTTTTTTTTTTTTTTTTTTTTTTTTTTTTTTTTTTTTTTTTTTTTTTAATAAAATAAATACAGGAAAACAAAAGCACAGCAAAAACTTAGGAAGAGGACCACAAGTTTTAGGAAAACATCTGCCCCATTGAATTTATCTCCTCCTGACGTTAACCTACAACATACTCTTAACTTTATGTATGTTGGCAACATTTTGGAGAAGGTACTGATTGCGCTAGAAATAAAATTGTGTTTCAGAATGATCCACAGAAATCTTGAATACTGAAGTTCTAAGAAAGCCAAGTGGAAAAATAGAATTATTTTCAAATGGCAACACTTTTGTCCTCAGAAACTATTTTTTTTGGGTAAAGTTAAGAGTTCTTGAACTTGGTGTTGAAAGAATTTATGGACCTTGTTTGTCCACTCTTTCAAACCCCCACAAAATATGTGTACATTAGCTACCAGCTGAAGAATACAGCCCTAGTTCTTGATGAGGTCTGACTGATTTAAAGTGCTGCAAGTATGCTTGTAATGGCTTGAAAAAGGGCTACTTGGACATTTCCCTCACAGCTTAACCAAACTTCCAGCACTTGTGCAGTTTTCCATGATTAACTAGGTGTTTTCTTTGTGCAATATTGTTTTCTCTTGAATTTCTATGAACTCAAATATTTATTTATTTTAACATTAAATAAGGGAAACTAAAATACTGTAGGAAAATGCCACTTGAAGTAAGAGCACTGTTCATAAATTGCTCTTGCAGATGGATGCAAAAACTGATTTAAAAAGAGTCGCTCTTGTGAATCAAAAATCTGTCTTAAACTTTTTAACATGATTTCACAAAGAAGTCTCTGGTGTAGCATTGCTGCTTATACAAATGCACTTAACACACAAATCAATTAAACCTGGAAAAAGGGAGCTGAAAAATAGATCACCGATTGCACATTCAAAAGTACTTCCATAGGATTTAGAAAACAGCAGGACCAAATATTAAAAACACCCAATCCAGGAAAACATCAAGTTGTCCAGTACAGTGCCTATTTCGATGCCTAAAAGCTGTAAGAATTAGAGGGGGTTAGTGAATTGGATGCTAGCAATTCACTGCACACACAGGATTGCATGACTTGCCATGGCAGGTACAGTACAATATCGGAAATCCTACTTGCTGAAGCTGGAGAAAACTTGATGTTTCCGCCTGTTTAACTGCCTAAAGAGTTTGCCAATAGACAGAGACTCTCAATGTGAAAAAAATACCTTAGAACTTTGCACCTGGGTTCTGCTACTGTCATCCAAAAGGAAAAATATATTACAAGAGATTGGGAAAAAAGGAATTCTACAGCAGGCTTTCTGTTTAACAGCGGGAGTTTTAAGTGTCTACATTTTAGTAAATTTTCTTGAAAGGAAATCGCAATGATCTCTATACCATGAGTTTTTCTATAAAACCGTAAAAGGCAAACAAGTATAGTACGCTTTGACTGTGGGTTTTTTAGTGGGTAAAAAGGGTGGCAGAATTTTTCTAAGTAGGTGGATTGTGGTCTAGCAACAAATATGCTTTTTGCTTTATTGCCAATTGTGGTAATACCAGCCAGGACTGAATTAGGTGGTGATGGGAGTAGTGACCTCAATATAGGAAAAGTCAGAGATTTAAGTTGATGAAACACACTAAATTATTCTACAGGCAATGGCTAGTTTCAAGGTTGACACAGCGTTTTCTTCTCTTGACCATTCAGACTGTTTTAACTGTTTGGATCTCGCTCCTAATATAGACCAGAAGAATGAGAGAATCTGTTGGGTCTTACCATGGAAACAGTGGGTTGCTAAAAAGCTGAATTTGGTCCATTCTTTCCTGTCGACCATCAAACAACTTCATAAAGCCTTTAGATACTATAAGCCTTGTCTGTATTTGAAAATGTTGAATGGGAGAGTATTAAAATAGAGGTAATTTTTCATACAAAGATGCTAAATGTGCTACATGCCATTGTCTCAATCTGCTTCAGAATAAAAAAAGTGAGCACTTCATTTCTTTGTCAGTTATATCAGCAATTTCCCTCAGTAAGGAAGTCAGTTCTATAGGTTAACGACAGCATTAGATAGTGGTAAATCAATCCATATCTACTTTATAAATAGTGCTTGTTCAACAGAGTTTTTCTTACTTCTCTACAAAGATTTAAAAAAAGCATTCAGTCCAATAACATTACAAAAGTTGTTTGATTTGGAAGACCCACAAATATGACTGGCTTCATACCACACAAACTGCTATACTGAAGGGTGGTATTACCCACTTATTTATAACCACCTAATGTTACCATGTAAGGCTGAAGCAATTAAAAAAAGAAAAAAAAAAGAAAAAAAAGTTCCAAAACTGACAGGAATCTCTATAAACCTTGCTCTCTAGGAGACATAACAATAACATTCAGCTCAAATGAAGAAATTTCTAGTCCTAGATTGGCTCAAACTATTTTGGGTGTAATTATACTGGACTTTCTGTTTTTCAGTAATCTAAGTATTATGAAAGGTCTTTTTTTCGTATATTTCTTGTAAGTCTTGAGAGAAGCATAGTTTAAAGCTGAGTACAGCTACCAAACATAAACAATCAACCTTTTGCTAATTGCCGCATTCAATCTTGAGTCAAAATATAAACCTCCTGTACAGCTTCTATTTCCTGATTCATTTTAAAAACCGAAATTGGTGTATAGCTTGCAACGTGTTTCCTCCTCTTGCTTTTTCTTTAATTGCTGAATTTACATTTATTAAATTGTCCATTTCAGACTTCAGCAAATGGGTCAGAGAGTGCAACAAATGGATCCTTTTGTTTCTTCATCCTTTAGTTTCCCAAAATATGGTGGCTGTCAAGAATCAGTACCACTTTGAAAGAATGCCAACAATTTATACTGATGGTCTGTCCAAAATGGGCTATTCAATGAGCTGCAGCGATAGACAGTAAGAGAACTTTTGCTTTATTTCATTGTGGTGCACTGCAATAGGAAATACTCCTAAAATATAAGGGCATTTTCAAAATGAACCGATGAGTGCCTTGAGGCAGGTCAGCTGAAGTAAAAGTTGAAGCACATTCACCAATAGCAGCATATTTCAAAGGCTACAGTGTGGCAACACAGCAGGGAACACGATTATCAAAACAAAACCACATCAGACCCCAAGGAAACCATAAATACAGATATTTAGAAAATTATAGACCTAAAGGACTTTTCCCACTTGAGTTAATTTTGGAAGAAAAAAAACAAAACAAAACAAAAAACCAAACCAACAACCAACCAGAGATAGAGGTTTGTGTTACAAAAATATAAGTTGTGCAGAACTGCTGTTGAAATTGATTTTTGGGCAAGCTAAACATTATCATACATGAGAAACCTTGATATTTGATTTGGTTTTGGAACTGTTTTAACATACTAGGGACACCTTCCTCTCCTGTGATGCTGATACATGAACTAAGGATAGAATACTGTTTTACATACTGACTCAAAAAATTTTTGAGCACTTTAAGGAAACATACATGTAATAGTTTATGAATTTATTTTATAGACCAGTATTAGTTTATTATACACACGCATAGAAGTTGCATATCCAATTTTTACACACATGAAAAAAGTATTAGAGTATTAGTGATTATTTAGATTGTA
The DNA here is from genome assembly GCA_013400375.1 of Thinocorus orbignyianus. Taxonomy (NCBI): domain Eukaryota; kingdom Metazoa; phylum Chordata; class Aves; order Ciconiiformes; family Thinocoridae; genus Thinocorus; species Thinocorus orbignyianus. The sequence goes on along the minus strand of VXBW01006630.1, from coordinate 18,507 downwards.
GGTTTCAAGGAACTCCCTAAAATATTGTAATCTGACTGGGTATCTACTTAACAAAATCACAGCATAAATTTTATCAGTTTTCTTCAGTTACCGAGATAATGGCACCAGTGGTGGAATTTTCTTGGCATAGAAAAAACTGAGTAACTATATGTCATCTGTCATTGATACTTATAACCTGTTGTTAAAACAGTGTTGAAAAGTATTGAGATACAATATTAATGTAACCGCTTTAGTGGAAAAGCAAAAACAAAAGTGGTGTAATATTTTTCTCATCTACCAAGTTCTGACACAGAAAAAAGTAAGAGGCATATGATAATAGTCCCTATGAACCATTAAACTTGGGAAAAACATTAACATTCTATAAGCAATGCATTTACTTTTCCTGATTTTCAAACTGGAGAAAATGAGCTAATTAGACAAGTCTGCATTTTGAAGGGACATTTTCCCTTACATAAGAAGAAAAGTATAAAGTTCAGTATATTATATACTAATTCTCATAACCCAAAAGATACAGCTGTGCTTTAAAAACACAGTGAAAATGTAATTACCTAATCTAGCTTGGTAAGAGCTACTTTTTCTTGGCTTTTTGCCCAGAATATGCTTATTCCTTCTGCAAAAACAGTATAGCAAACTCTAAAAAAGAAAAGGAACATGTTGCAGAGAGGCAAACAGAGTATGTTCATTATAAACATAACATACTTAAGGATTACTGCCTTTGGGAAATTTGTGTTAATCTGTACAAGGAGAATAATACCTTGATAGTGAAAAAAGTGACATATTCAGTTTATTGACAAAACAGCAGCAGGCAGTCCTGGCCTGAGAGTCCATTTGAACACCACTGTGGAAAGGATCTCCTGAAGTTTTGAGAATCTGAATTTTCACTTTTAGTGTTATAAAAACCAGTGAGATTAACTACTGATTAGAACTTTATAGAACTTCTTAAATGTCAACATATTAATACAGAATATTCAAAAGGTTCTCTTAAGAAAATTTTTTTCTCCTTGTATGTGCAAGAAGAACCTCTATCATCTGACTGACCTATATAAAGCTCTTTAGCTGGGATAATACTGGAGTCGAAGGTCAGCTAATGCAGAAAACAAGAGGCCTAAGAATCGCTGGTTTTGTCTCCTGAGCACAAACGTTTCAGAAATGTCCATCAAACTTTAAACTTTTAGAGTGATTCAGACACAAGCCTTTTAGCCTCCTCCCTTCCTTTCCCTTTCTCTCCCCTCCCTTTCCCTCCCCTCTCCATCACAGAATGGTAGGGGTGGAAGGGACCTTTGGAGACAATCTATTCTAGCCCCCCCTACCAAAGCAGAATCACCTACAGCAGGCTGGATAGGAATGCATCAAGGTGGGTTTTAATTATCTCCAGAGAAGGAGACTTCACAACCTCTCTGGGCATTCTGTTCCAGTGCTCTGTCACCCTCAAAGTAAAGAAGTTTTCCTTATGTTCAGCAGAAATTTCTGTTTTCCAGATTGTGCCCGTTGCACCTTGTCCTGTTGCTGGGCACCACCAGAAAATAGTCTGGCCCCATGCTCTTGACTCCTGCCCTTTAGATATTTATAAGCATTGATGAGATCCCCTCCCAGTCTTCTCCAGGCTAAACAGACCCAGGTCTCTCAGCCTTTCATAGAATGGTCAGGGCTAGAAGGGACCTCTAAGGCTCATCTAGTCTGACCTCCCTGCTATCAGCAGAGACACCCCCAACTAGACCAGGTTGCCCAGGACCTCATTGAGCCTCACCTTGAATACCCCCAGTGACGGGGCCTCAACAGCCTTCCTGGGCAACATGTTCCAGTGTTCCACCACCCTCGGAGTAAAGAACTTGTTCCTAACATCTAGTCTATAACTGCTCTTCTCCAACTTAAAGCTATTGTCCTTTGTCCTGTCACAGCAGGCCTTTGTAAACAGACCCTCCCCAGCCTTCCTGTATAGGCCCCCTTCAGGTATTGGAAGGCTGCTAGTAGGTCTCCCCGGAGCCTCCTCTCCTCCAGGCTGAACAACCCCAGCTCCCTCAGCCTCTCCTCATAAGAGAGGTGCTCCATTCCCTTGATCAACTTTGTAACTCTGTACTTCTTTATTCCTCTAATGCAAGGCCTAACTTGTAAAGACTAAGAAACGTACATATGTTATTTACAAAAAAAAAAAAATTCACGTTCCATTGACACCTTTGTAGTCAGGTGCAATGGGACATATAGACTAAAGTATCACACTCTGTTTCTTCATGTAGCACGGAATATGAAAATTACTGCAGTGTACTTTCCAGTGCCATAATGCTCATCTTTTTTTCATTGTCTGTCTTTTAATGCAGTGTTCATTCAATAAATATCTATTCTATTAGATGTGGGAACCAGTTGGTCCAAATAATNGGCTACCCGGCCGCCACCTCCCGCAGGCCCCGGCCCTCAGCGCCACCCGGCACCGGCACCGGCACCGCGCCTCCACCGGCCGGCGGCGCCCGCCCCGGGCTAGCAACCAATCAGCGAGGGCCGGCTTCTCACGTGACAGACTGGCCGGCTGCCGGGGAGGGAGCGGCCCGGCATCCGCATCCGGGGGAGGGCGGGCTGGTCGCGGCTGCGGCGCGGGG
>VXBW01006630.1:0-15069 GCA_013400375.1 Thinocorus orbignyianus | reverse complement strand
GTCAGGGCTAGAAGGGACCTCTAAGGCTCATCTAGTCTGACCTCCCTGCTATCAGCAGAGACACCCCCAACTAGACCAGGTTGCCCAGGACCTCATTGAGCCTCACCTTGAATACCCCCAGTGACGGGGCCTCAACAGCCTTCCTGGGCAACATGTTCCAGTGTTCCACCACCCTCGGAGTAAAGAACTTGTTCCTAACATCTAGTCTATAACTGCTCTTCTCCAACTTAAAGCTATTGTCCTTTGTCCTGTCACAGCAGGCCTTTGTAAACAGACCCTCCCCAGCCTTCCTGTATAGGCCCCCTTCAGGTATTGGAAGGCTGCTAGTAGGTCTCCCCGGAGCCTCCTCTCCTCCAGGCTGAACAACCCCAGCTCCCTCAGCCTCTCCTCATAAGAGAGGTGCTCCATTCCCTTGATCAACTTTGTAACTCTGTACTTCTTTACTCCTCTAATGCATGGCCTAACTTGTAAAGACTAAGAAACGTACATATGTTATTTACAAAAAAAAAAAAATTCACGTTCCATTGACACCTTTGTAGTCAGGTGCAATGGGACATATAGACTAAAGTATCACACTCTGTTTCTTCATGTAGCACGGAATATGAAAATTACTGCAGTGTACTTTCCAGTGCCATAATGCTCATCTTTTTTTCATTGTCTGTCTTTTAATGCAGTGTTCATTCAATAAATATCTATTCTATTAGATGTGGGAACCAGTTGGTCCAAATAATAGATCCAGTAGTGAAAATAATCAGTTAGGTTTCCCCAGTTCATCACACTAAGGTATGTCTTTCACGACTTGGCTGCTCCACCTTCATTTTCTTCTCAGCACCTTACATCAACTGCGGAGAGGACTGCCCCAAAGCTTATCTTCTCCTTTGGTCCAGACCAGGGGGAGCAGTTTGATCTTCAGTGTCTAGTCAGTTCTTGATTCTTTTTTTTCCCCGTGGCGATGCAGCGGGTGGCACTAAACATCTGTTCGAGGACAACGCCTGAGGCCACCACCTTGGGCCTGCAGAACCAAAGGCCAAGAGGCTCCATTCAGGGGCTGGGGCTGCTCCGAGTCGGTCATTCCAGCGGCGACGAGTTTCGGTGACCAGCCCNGAGGAGGAGAAGGAGGAGGAGGGATAATGATGGTGGCCGCGGGCTGAAGTGAAGGGTTCCCCCCTGCCTTTCTCTGTGGGCAGTCGCCGAGCGCGGGGAGGGAGGCCGGCCGGCCGGCCGGCGCTGTCCCCACCGCCCTTGCCCTCCGCGGGGTTGCGCGGCGCGGAGTGTGGCCTGCTGCCGCTGCGGTGGTGGTGGTGGTGGAGCAGGGCCGCTGCAGGTGGCAGGCCTGCCCTGGCTCCTCTGGTGCTGCCCACAAATTCAGTGGCAGTGGGCCGGTGTTGGTGATCTGTGTGCTGTGGTGGGTGCTCCCAGCGATGTGACTGAAGGGTTTCCAACAAAGGCTGTTTTAAAAGTAGTTTAAAGGAGCAGCAGGAGCCTTCTGTCCCTCCGCCAGAAAGTTGATACCCCTGTCAACAGGAAGGAGAACCTTGTGAGTAGTTCTCTAGCCCAGAGGTTTGGAAACGTTGGTGATGGCTCCCCTGCTCCTCTGCTTCTCAGGCCAAACTGTGCATGGCCAATTTTTCAAACTTCGTCCAGATTCTGAAGTTGTGGCGAAATACCTAGTCTGATTTTTCAGAGATGCATGCGTGCAGAAGTTTTGTTACTATAAATGGAATTAAATGTTGAAGTAATTCTGAAAATCTGTCTTAATCTTCAGATTTATTTGCTATGAATCTGGTCTTTAAAAATTTTAGGTTTTGAGGCTTCTCATACATAGAATAGGGTTCACTATATCCTCTTGATACCTCTTCCCTTGAACTTAACCTTTTGGGATACTCTCTTGATGAACTCTCTCTGAAACGTTGGTTCTTCTTGGGAGACTGTAGTTTATCTTATAAGCAATTTTCCTGTTCTGTCTTGGCAATTCTTGCCTACCAGCTGCACATTGTGAATGCATCCTACCATCTTGAAGCAGCATTGTGGTGGAGCTTTGGGTAGGTTTTTTCACAGTGCCTAAACATGTTTCTGTAGACTTGTTTAGTTGTTTTTGTTCTCAGAGCTTTCTGGCTATTTCTTTTTTCCTCCTAGTTTTCAGATTTTGCTCTTCTGCATACTTGTGAATTTGTTCTGAGTGTCTCTGTATTGATGGCCTGAATGTCTAAATAGTTGTTGGCCCTAGTGTTCCAGTACTTTGTTTTTCCTTCAGGGATGTCAGTTTCTCATCACTAACACAGGAAGCAGACTGCTGGTCATTTTCAAATGTAGTTTGCAGGGTAGGCAATGTCTGTTAACAAGTGCAGTGATGAACTCCATACTGGTAGGATTTGAAAGAAAAATATCACAGCAGTAGTCAAACAGATGATGCCTTGATGCTCAATGAATAATAGATAATCTTTATTCTGATCATTGCTATAGTTAAGTTTATGGTTTCCTTCTGGTTTAATTCTACCTAGAGATAGATAAGGTTGAAAACTGAGTACACTTGATGACACATTTACATCTGTGATGTTCATAAACCTCCCGAAGGATTTTAAGACATACTGGTCAGTGCCTCGTTAGAACTTCCAGTACTCATGCATTTAATTTAATGATCCTTGATTCTTTTCTGCACGTCTTTGAACACTATGGACTATTAGACCAGTTTCTTCGTGTTTCTTTCCAAATGACACAACTACTGCCAGAGCTCGGTGAAGAATATATGTTATCTAGACAATGTTAGCTGTTTATGTGGTGTCAGGCTGATGTTCAGAATGATGATAGCTACATAGATTTATAGGTGCCAAAATACAGTCATAGTATAATGCATATTTCTGGTCCAGAGGAACAATTGGATTACACTCTTAAAGGCAATAACTGGCATTCTCTAAATGTTTGCAGAACTGCGAAGACATCTTAGTATGGTGTGTATCTGAGCAGTTGGCTTGATGCCTCCTGGCTTACTGAAACCCAACTTCCAGGAAAGCTCGCAACACCAAATGGAAAAAAGTTTTTGGTATGATGGAAAAAAGCTTTTTGTGAATCTTGACATGTATGGTTCACGATACCTTCTTGCCTGTGTTCATTTGAGCCCGTTCAGGTCACAAAGTGGTTGTTTCAGTCTGCAATGGCTGATACACTTGAGTGTTACGTAATTTGCTGTAATTAATTTGTGCAGTTTTGGATGCTTAAATGCCCTTACAAGAAAGTTCTGCTTATGTAAAACTAATTTCATTGTAGTAACGAAGGGAAAAGACTTTTGTTAAACAAATCTTGATACGTTTTTCAGCTATGTTTTTTCTTTTACGTGAAGCTTTTTCCCTAGCACACTAGAGGTTTCAGGCTGCAGACAATGTAAACTTTAAGTCGTACAGACTGAATCTGCCTTTTCAAGGCACTGTAAGTGGTAGATTATCTAAAAAGTGTTGGAAGGTGACTTTCAGACATTGTATTTTAATATCTGTTACATTTTGCTACTTTGCTACTTTGATACTTATAATCATAAGAATGCATCAGAAAGTCAAGGTGGGGATTGCTGTTCTGTTTTGATTACCTCACTCTTCTAAAGACTTATATGGAAATAAGCCTTGCTTGTGTTAGTAAAAATAAATACCTTACATTTTAAAATTGCATTTGGCTTTTCTGATAAGGCCTATTACAACCTTCATCTTCCTTTATCCCGTTGTGTCTCTTAAGCAATGACACCTGCTCTCCAGTCCTGAGTCCCCAGAAGTGGTGCTATTTTTACTGAAAGGAGTTAAGTGACTTGTAATGTTCTTAATGTAGAACAACATAGTATCTAGGCTTTCTTAATGTACATTAGGATTCATATTTTTTCTTCCTGAAGAGTTTAGGATTGACCAATATGAAGAATTTTTTCTTTTCTGGTGCAGTTGGCTTTTTTCCTTTATCATTCAGTTGATAGATTTATTTTCGGAGTGATTGAAATTAATTCTGGGGGTTCTGTCCACTATTTTGATGAAAAAAAGACTTAAAAACATAAATTCCTTTATAGGGTATGGTTAGAGAAGCATAATCACGTATCCCTAAATTTCTTTTTAAGGAATCTGGGAGGACTTTTTGAATTGAAAGAAAATGAAATAAATGTATTGCTTTACATGTACTTGTTTGTTGAAGTGGTGATGGATATTCCTAAAGAGATTTTTAGGACTGGCATTTTTATAGAACTCTTCTGCAGTTTTTCAGCAGCTGGATGTGGCATCTGGCTGCCTTTGTTTGCAGACATGAAGCTAATAATTCCTGTTGATCACATTGTTGTGGATACTGTTTTAGCCTTTCTGTTCTCTACTTTTCAAGCCTTTGAAACAGGGCTAGAGGAATGGAGAAAATATTTATAAAGGAGTTTGGGATCCTCAGAAAGAAAAAATGTTTCTCATGGTTGTATAATCCCTGTATAAGAATAGCAGTTTTTGCTATTTGTTGTCAAGGTGATCACAATTCAGTTTTTGTATGTCTTTCAGAGAATCTGGAAGTGGCTTTAGTTTAAGTTGCTAATTTCAATTCATACAAAATATGTCTTCTGCTATATTTGCACAAATAGAAGTCTAAGTTCTGATTTTAAGCAAATCATGGAATCATAGAATGGTTAGAGTTGGAAGGGACCTTAAAGATCATCGAGTTCCAACCTATGGGCAGGGATGNGAGGACTCCAGAGGTGGACACAGGACTCCAGGTGGGGTCTCACAAGTGCAGAGTAGATGGGGAGAATCACCTCCCGTGACCTGCTGGTCATGCTTCTTTTGATGTAACCCAGGATAGGGTTGGCTTTCTGGGCTGCCAGTGCGCACTGCTGGCTCACTTATTATAATAAGATCTAAAATCTCAGGCAGTTTATGGAACACTGGCTTTAAAAACCTCCACTTCCTGGCAACAATACAAGATTAAATTCAGATTTTTAAGCTTCCCACTAGTAACACTGGTAGTAGTTTTAGAATGGAAAGTTTTCATCTATTCAGCACTTTTCTTGATCAAAGAACCATATTTGAATGCTTTAGCTATTTTTGTGAATCTCCTTATCTGATAACATATGGCTTTATAATACTCCAATATTAACTTGTCAGGCAGGTTTTCTGGTGCAGTGAAACAGAAGTTGAGTCTTGTCCAATTCTTCCACCTTCAGACTCCAGGAATATTGCTTCTCTTATTTCATTGCGGTCCTTCTGGAAAAGATGGCAGGTTTTTGTGTGCATATGTAAACTAATTTTAAGTGACTATGCAACAATAATGGTTGGGGCTTTTTTTGCTAGTTTGTTTTAGGAAAAAGTAGTTATATTTATGCAGGTAGCGGGAGTGGTTCCAAATTGTGGCTCTTGCTTCTGTTTATCTTCCCTTTGGATTATGAGGCTGCACAGGGCAAAGCAAGCTGTACTGGAGTGCAGATTGCTTGTAGTTCATGGAATACATCAAAGTGCCAGCTGGAAACTGGCACTAAGGGCTGACAATATTAAAACTATTTTATTTGGAAACAAAGGATATAGGGTGTGCAAACACATGTTAAGATACAAAACATCCCAACCCAAATTCTTCCAATTGGAAAACTGCTAACTTCAATGCTGTAGCATACCAAGACACTATAGTCTAGATCTGAATAGAAGCAGAAACATACGCAATTTGCAGTGATCCGTTTCAAGTGATGATAAACATGTATGAAAATGTAATAAAAAATTCATACTTACTTCAGTTTGAATATTATGAGCTTGAAGGTGTGTCCCATAGTCTTTAAGGATAAAGAATCCACAGTGTTTGTGGGCAGCCTGTTCTAATATCTGGTCAAAATTTATACTATTCCTACTTTTGTCCCAGGGATCCTAACTTGTCCTTTTGTCCTAAGCTCTCTGCAACTTTGAGAACACCCTGGCTTTGTCTTTTGGAGGACTGTGTCCAATTTTATGGTTGCTGGTACAATAAGAATACTTTAAATGTGGGACTTAGTTTTTAGCCTGCTGCGGTCACTTTTGCTCAGGTATTTCCAGGGCCATTGATGTCCGATGTTTGTGACCTAGTTAGCAGATGACAAGTCACATTTTTCTTACCTTTTGTTTTGTAGAGTAAAAACTAGTTTCCAGGGCTTCTGATTAGCATTATTGTGAAAAAAAGGTTAGAGAGATTGTTGGTCTTGATTTGATGTTGATTAATTCTATATACATTGTATTGTGTATATTTGCATAACAGAAATGTTCACTTCAGTTTAGTTCAACCTACTTTTTGAGAGTTTCTGGGAGGGTTGTTGTGTTTTCAGCCAAATTTACCAAAACCAGATTGACAGATGGCTCTTTGTCCCCCCAGAAGGAAAGGAGGGGAGGAGATAAGGAGACTTATTAGTTTAGGGACTGTCAATGGTTTTGCTTAATATTTGCCTGTGCTAAATTAGGCAGCAGGTTATTGTGTTGTTAGGCCATTGTTAGAACATTGGTCAACAGGTAGCATCACTGCTGCAGTTACAACTTTTTTTCTCATGCTCTCCTTGACAAGAAGTTTGTCCTAGAAGTAATCTTCTTTTCCATGTTTAGTTTTGTATATTCACACTGAGTGAACATGTAGGTAGGTATTTTTCAGACTGCTGGCCCCCTCAGTAGTGGAAGGGACTAAAAGGTTGCTGGTGGTATCTGGTCATGATGGTATCTGCAAAGTCTGAACTGTGAAGTGTGTGCGTATCATGCCTTACCATCCACTTCCTACAGGTTTTTGTGTCCCCTCACAGTCCATTAAAAGGCACGTGAAAGCCATACCTTGCTGTAGGAAACATAGCTTGAATTTAAAAGACATTGTTACTGAGTGATGTAAAAGAGCTTTTAGTTGTTGAAGAGATAAACAGTTCTGATTGTTTGTTAGAAGACATCCTTTGGTATAATAGCGAATGAAATTTAGGTTCACATTACCATCTAGATCAGAGGAGTAAGTGAATTTGGATGTTGAGTGTTTGAGAATTAATGTGTGTGGGAGAGTAGTAATAACAGTAATAGATGACAGTGATTAGTTGAGCTGCAGGTAAGATTTGGAGATTCAAAATACAAAACTTCAAAGTTTTGGGAAAAGTTTTGTGATGCTAGGTTTTTGTAGATAGTTGAAGGACCAAACTAATTTGAACTTCAAATAGGGGACATGTAAATAGTACTTATTTATTGCTAGTCAGTTCTTTTCCAGACCAGCATAAAGGCAGCTTTTTGTACAAAGGAAAATAGTAGTGGCTCTACTTTTCTGTTAATACTTCTGAAAACCCTCTGGGGCATTTTGTGTCTAGAGTTTAGTGGATGTGACAATGAGTCCTTAGCTCACTTTGCAGTGGTAATGGCAAGCTTAGTTAGATTGAGCTACAAACTGCTAAACCAGAACGGAAATGCTTTGAGTATTGATTTAGATGTCCATACTAACAATATACATTTGAAATAGTCTCGGTGTCTGTAAGTGTATATAGATGCCTTTGACAAGTAAAGGCAAATGCTGAATTCACTTTTAAGATGCTCCTCTTTCTGCTTTCCGTTAGAGGTCCTATGTAATGGTTTCTTTTCAAATGTTTCACAGCCAAAAAAGTCAGCAGACTACGCATTGAGCTTGTTCTTGATTATATTTGCTTTAGGTTTTGCTAGAATGTAATTTCTTGAGCAGAATTGATTGTTCGTTAAATAAATAGGTGGTATTGAACCATGATGCTAATGCAAAATCCAACTTTTAATCAGAAGAATTATTTGACTGTAAATTAGTTTTGAATACAATATATTGTAAGGAGATGAATAAGAAAGAACCAGCTTTTGTTCTTTTAACTACAGATGAAGTCTTTGAATGGGGGACACCAAAAAGAACATATAAAAATAATTAAGAAAATATTGATTACAGATTTTGATCTGTTTGAAACCTGTCATCTCATCCCATGAGAGGTTATAAGTCCATTCCATGTTTCAAAGTTTTTGAATAATCATGTTTCAAAGTTTTTGAATAATGTCAATGTGGGTAAAAACTATCTGATAGTGTACTTGTCCTGGTTTCCAGCAGGGACAGGGNGCCGCCGGGGGGCGGAGCCAAGGGACTGCCACGTGGCGCTTTTGTTGCCACCGAGGCTAAACCGTGACAGTACTGTATCTGAAAGTATCTGATAGTGTACTGTTGTTAAAAACTGGTCTTGCAGTTCTTTACAGTTGATTTTTTTCTTCATTAAATACTTTGCCAGAAAACACTGCTACAGTTGATTTAATTTATCTTGAGGTGGGGCTTGAGGGAAAGATTTGGAACTGCATTAATTTAAATTTGGTTCAGTATCCTTTTATATTAAATACTTAGGTTTTCACTTAAATATCTTTTATTTACCACACAACAGAGGCGAGTGATTCTTTATATATAAATAGATATATATTTTATTTTTTTTAATTTCTGAGGAACTTATTTGCACTAGGCTTACTCTTTTTAAAATATTAAGAACACTTTCCTATGTTCTTGAGTTTAGTATGTGTGCATAGAGAGAAATAAACCGGAAATCCCATCTCTGAGGATTGGAATTTAGAGTCGTTTTAGATGGAAAACAAAATATTTTAGCATACACTTGCCAGTTAAGCTTTTAAAAGGACTTTCCGTGGGGTGCAACTTCTGAAATAATGCAGAGCTTCTGAAGAGGTTTCCATGTAATATACGTGCCACAGTTAACTTGCTTTTAGCTTGTAAGCTGCCTGAGTTAAAGTCAGTATCTTGGGGTGATCAACTATAGATGAAGAAAAGTTGTAGTTACTTTGAAATCCTGGTTTTCAGTCAGTTCTTGTGACATTGTCACACATTGGTGTGTATTGCCAGTGGGTTTTTCTCATTTTACATGGGAAACTTTAATTAGTTTGATTTACTACTTTTTTTTTTTTCTCCCTGTTCACATTATTACACGCTTGATTAGCATATTCAAGCACACTTCATGAATGTATAGTAATATTGTAAAATGACTATGAAAAGGGTCTAGAAACTGCATTTAAAAATATTTTCAAAGTTTAAAAGGTACAGTCCACTTAAAAATGATTCATACAGAAATTTAATGTTAATTAGTCTATGGTGTATGGTAAAATGAGATCTTGATATTCCAGGATTGGATTAATTTCTTTATTAGATGCAAATAGCTTCTGTTTTAGGATTTTTGTGAATAGATTTTTTTCTAGTTAATGAGGGCTTAAAACGTGCAGGATACAGCTGTCTAATTTCATTGCTATTGAAGGTACCTGATGAAGTTGTCCTTTTAAATACATGCGTGGACTACCTTTAATCTTTACAAAGAGGTCCGATTTGTCCTTTGTTGGGGTTGAAAGAGCAATTTCAAAATACAGGCGAATTGCTTTTTTTATTTTTATTTTTTTTTTAAACTGTTCAGTCTAATTTGACTGTGTGCCCTGAAGATTTTGGTATGCATAGAGACTTTTTGTTTTACTATCTGAAAATATATGCACACTATCTCTTTTTATATATGTATAGAGATATATATACGCATACACACACAGTGCCCCAGCGGTACGCGCACAGTTGAGCAAAGTTATGACTTGCTGCTTTGTGTTGCATGTTTGTTTTTTCTTAATTATAGAAAGCAGAAAGTACATCATATAAATCCTTAATATACCCTTGTCACGCATTTGAAAGGGGCTAAGATAATATTGTTAGAAAATGAATTTATCAGTAAAAGATTTCAAAAGTTTTTTTACAAAGGTAAAGATACTGACCTGATGAATTGCCTTAGTGTATCCCAGACTCTGTTTAGGAAAGATTTAGGAAGTTAGTTTATCCAGTTATTGTAATGTGAACTGTGTTAAAGACATGTTTCAGTAGAATGGATGGATATCAAAGTTGAGTAAAGAATACTGAGTAGTGAAAGTGATCAAAAATAGTTATAATAAAATCTTTTTTCTTTTTTTTTTATTACTGTTAATCTGCAGGATATGTATAAAACATGTGCTCAGAAATGATTATCTTTCTAACATACCTGAATCATAAAACCAGAAAGAAGTTAACAAAGGTGTTGCAAAAGCATAACAAGTTTTTATTTTAAATGATTGTCTTCAGGTAGCAGTTACACTGACATTGCTCAAGTATCCTCATAACGTGAAATGCAGTGGGACCTGATTACAATGTCTTACTTATTATCTAGACTTCTAAACTAGAGTGTTTAAAAAGAATGAAAATGTGTTTAATTATATGTCAGCATTGGATCCTATAGAAAAACGCACACATCTGTATTTAACCTGGTTAAACTATAAATGACTATGGAACATCTGGAGTTAGTGAAACTTATGAAGGATAGAACACTTGCAGTATCTTTATTACAGCAGCGTCTACTGTATAGTTGATGCTTATTAATCCAATCCTGGTTCTTCCATTAGGTTTGAATTATAGAACCACACGGTAAATAAAAAAGTGAGGGGAGAATAAAAGAAGACCAAGAGTTCGCAGAGTTGAATTTAGTTAGTCTTCCGGCAGTCTGCACCTCCCATTCAGCATTCTGTCGACAGACAACCGGGCTGTGTTATGACCTGCTCTCATTAAATGCCATAGGATTGAATTTCTTAAAATTACTTTGGCATTTTGGATTAAAAAAGAAGTTTTTTTTTCTTTGTTTTTATTTAATGAAATGCTGGTGATAATAATTTTTCCATAGAGGTTGTGTGTTCCGCAATATTTGTCCTGGGAAAATAGTGGTTTGGTTATAGAAGTAGCCTAATGTACCTACTGCTCATTATGAGTGAAGGAAAATAGTTGTGATTTTTCTGTTAATATTTTTTTAACAATCTGATATTGTAGAAAATGACTGTTTCAGCTGAAGCTGTCCATTCACATATTTTTTTCCTAAACCCTCTAAAGAAAATTGCAGCAATTACCTGGAACTTTTAATTGTTAAATGCATTGTTTTTACTATTGCCATTGAGTGTAAGTATAGGGTATTAATGGGTATTGTTCAAATAGTCAAGCTTTTTCTTGTTGACTTTATTCAAGCAAAACTTGTCTTCATTGGGAATTTTGCTGACTAAAGACAGTGTAATTGCCTGGTAATTAATGTAGTTAAAAGATATCACTCTACATGTAGTTTACTCTTTGGAACCTGAATGTTCTGCCTGTTTTCTCAGTGTTGCCAGAAGGGATCAATTTTGTATAGTAATTTTTGGATAAATTTCAGTAGTTCTCATTAAACAGTGCTGGTTTCAAAAGCTATTAAGCTCTGTGAATATATAAAATCCTTGTTAACTTCATTCCATGAATTCTCAAGTATAATATATACAAGTTCACTACAGTTTGTTATTATTTTGTTCTTGTATATGTATTCTATATGCATTGTAGTTTTATACTTTAAGATGAATATCTCTTATACGTGATTTTATTTCCAAGGGCATGCATATATTTCCAGTTTAGTGAAGGTCTTGGAGGATATCCAAAATTGTGATTTAAAATAAATTACATGGGAGAAAGAACAATTACTTTCTCTTAGACTGGGAAGATGTGGAGCATTTGGGATTAGGCACACTCTGTGGTGAATAGAGGCTTGTCTGCATGTATTGCCTATACTTCATAAATTTTGTGCATCTAATTTATTCTGCGTTTTAGCTGTGAGGCAATGCATGTTTTATGAATTATCTGTTTTTTGTGTGTATGCATACTTGTGTAATATGGGCATGGGTGTCCTTACTCTAGTACTATCACTACGATCATGGTTGCAAAGTAGAAAGCAGAGACATTTTGGAAGTGATCCATGTTTGCTTGGTGGCATAGCAGAATGTGTTTATTCTTGTATTTCTGGAAGGATCTGCATGCTAAGCCTTGATATATGATGATATTTTAGCTACTAACAGAAGTAAGGAGAAGTTGTGCAGATCTTGTGTCCTGGTTTGAGGTAAAACGAACCAGTTTTTGATTTCAGAATTTTATCTTTTTATCTGGGCCTCTTCTAACTAACAAAACTCTGAATTTAATAGCACATTGTTCAGAAAACTGCTCGCTCTTGCAATGATAAGACCTGATTACACCAAGGAACGGTGCAGAGAGGCCCTTGCTTATACTTGCTGCTATAACAACCAAGGTCAGGGAATTTTGTTATTAGCCCCATTGGAGAGTCGGAAGTAAATGTTTGTCCTTCTAGGGTATACCTGGCAATCTCCCTGTCTAGCTTTGTAGGCTAGCTATGGAGGGAGACAGAATTGGATGAATTGTAGGATGGGTACGGAATCTGGCTGGTATCTTGTCTGTTTGGGGGTGAGGAGAGGGTTAACTCCTCTTGAATTAGAAATAATTCTTGTTTAATTGTTAACTGATGAGTAATATTCTTAATATCAATGCTCTCATTACATACTTGGTAAATTGCTTTATTGTCCTACTAAGTTGCTGGATATGGGACCTCTAAGAAAATGTCGTCTTCTTTCTGAAATGGGCATGGTGGTACCTGCTCGTCTTTGTCGGAAGTTTTGGGAATAGAGAAGAAGAGTATTCTACAAAGGCATAGTGAGTATAAGGAATCAACTTGGGCTAAAAGTTGCAATATTGATGCATTCTTTTTGCTACATGGGAAGGAATAATGCCTTGTCTTTTCTGTTTCCTAACAGTATATCCAGAGCTTGCAAAACAAAGGATTAAAAGTTTTTAGAATGAACAGTCGTGTTTTATTTCAGTGTTTAGATTAAGCTTTCATAGAAACTGGATTTCCAGTAGGTGGTTGCTGGGGAAGAAGGGGAAGGATAT
Source organism: Thinocorus orbignyianus (assembly GCA_013400375.1). Classification (NCBI taxonomy): domain Eukaryota; kingdom Metazoa; phylum Chordata; class Aves; order Ciconiiformes; family Thinocoridae; genus Thinocorus; species Thinocorus orbignyianus. The sequence continues at coordinate 2,343 of VXBW01006630.1, read as the reverse complement.
TACCACGGTTATTTAAGGTGTTCTGTTTCAAGACTAGCAACTGAGACGTGTAAAATCATGAAGACTTCAGAATCTGAGAGATAATTTTTATTCTTTTTGAGAATATAGTCTCATGTTAGAGAAGTGGTTTAATGTATTATTGGTATCACATCATGTTTTTGATGATAGAGTGTTCTGTGTTCTGGAGGTTATTTTTTTTTCATGGTCACCTGTCAGCTTTTCTAATATAAAGATATAATAATATTCTGTAAACTCTCACATTTTGTAGTTTTTGTAACTGTTTATGCACAAGTTAAAGGAAAAAAAATATACTTTTCATAATATTTAATTATCAGTTTTACTGAGCATCCTTTATATTTTTGACCTTTAATATATTATTTTATTTCTAATTGAGGAGAAAACTTGCCATTTAACTATGTATCAAGGTGATCTACTGAATTTTTAAGCTATTTTTTACATGAAGTATTCTATTTCTAATGGAAATACAGTTGGTTTTTAGAATTGGTGATTCACTCAGCACCAAATTTTCCTAGGCAGTGTGTCATGCTGAAAGTCTTACCCTGTTTCTTGCTTTATAAGACAAACCAATACCTACCCTCACCTCCCCTTTTTTTATTTATTTTTTTTTTTTNTCCATCTGTGTTGCTGTTTCCCTGCAATACCTGTTGCTCTGGTAAACAGTTTTTATCTCAACCCACGAGTCTGCCTTTTCTTTCTCATCCTCTCCTCACCGCCGGGGGGCGGAGCCAAGGGACTGCCACGTGGCGCTTTTGTTGCCGCCGAGGCTAAATCATGACACTGTGAAGGGTGTATTCTTTCTTAGATTGTAGGGACTTAAGCACTCCTCTCTTTTATTAGCATTAATGACATTTGTTTGTACAAGTTACCGCACATACATATGAGCATGTATTCAAAGGCTTCTATTTTCATTTGACATGTTGTCTTATTAAATTGTTGCTATGATGCTCTATCTGTTACTAAGATTGTATCAAACATTTTATTTTCAGATATTGAATTGTGTGAGAAAGTTCCCTGAGGCAGAACTTGGTGACTTTTACTCTTGAAAAGCTTATCCCTTCATCATACAGACGTGTCTTTCCAAGTTCTAGCAAAACATATTAGTGAGATTTGCAAATAAAAAGAATTTTGTATTTAGAAATATTAGTTATCAGTGGAGAGGCATAAGTATTTCAGTTGATAGTCTAAGTTCTTTAAGCTTACTAATATTGTAAGTGGAAATGCATTTGAAATATCTGTAACCCTTTTATTTTACTTTTAAACCCTCTATTTCTTAAGTTTATCAAACACAGACTCTAGATTCTTCTCTGCACCACCATTTGTCCTAGCATTCCCAAACCCTTAACAGTGAATTTTTTTGTACCATTAATTTCTTTGCTGCCTAGTAAAAAGATTGTATTACATGAATAATTACTGTATAGAAATGGAGCATATAGTTGGGTTGCCCAGTTACATGAATCGTCTGCAGCAGATAACCTGCTCTTTTGAAACGGAAGTGTTGAAAACCAAAACACGCTATCGATCAAGGCCAAGAGGAATACATAGATTGAGACTACTAAAACTCTCAAGAAGCTATTAATTCATTATGAAATGTTAAACTTGAATTTTTGAAAACAAACAAACCAACCTACTATTTGTAGATATCTTAATAATTCTGTATTCACAGTGAAATCATGCAATTTAATGATTTGCAGGAATGGTTTTGAACAAATTAATGAATTAACTAAATTTTCTATTGTTTCTGGCTAAGAAATATCCACATACAAGTTTTCTTCCTTGTGAAGACTTTTTTTCTTAATGCTATGTTTACCTCATCCTTCTTCAAGATAAATCTCTGTTGAGTATATAGATTTATGTGAGAGATATTTTTCTTTGAACCCACGATGAAAATATTTCATCAGGTTTTTGCTAATTTTGTCCTTCCTACAATAGCAAAAATTTCTAGAGGTACTCTGTCTTTCATGCTTCTCTCTTGAAGTTGGTTCATTTATCATTAGCAAACCCAGTCCTAAAATGATCTTGGGTTGGTAATTATTAGTACAGGTCGTCTGAAGAAAAGTCTTGAATGCAGATTAACTTTTTTTAACAGCCTCTACTTCTGTGCTTCTGGATATGATTTGATTTTATTTTTTTAACTATGCTATTCTGGGTAAAACTGAAAACATTGAATCATAGACCATGCCTGGAAGGGGATGTCTGGAGGTTTTTCTAGTCCAAACCTCTGCTTGAAACAGGTCTGGTTGAAACTGAGGCATTGGAGCCAGTTGAGTTCTGAATGTCTTTATCCTTAAAGAATCCACAATGTTTGTGGGCAGCCTGTTCTAA